>JARQOD010000004.1:68098656-68236602 GCA_033576555.1 Oophaga sylvatica | reverse complement strand
TTGTACAGGCTAAAAGGAGTTTATTGTACAGTATTATTCAGTATAAAAGAAGTTTTCCCCATAGAGAATTTAAGAAAAGATACAGGATCCATATCTTTTTAGCAGGACTGCCTAACACTTGGTGGATAGTTAAAGTTATTGTACAGGCAGGGTAAAAGGAGTTTATTGTACAGTATTATTCAGTATAAAAAGAAGTTTTCCCCATAGAGAATTTAAGAAAAGATTGGATCCGTATCTGTTTAGCAGGACTGCACCAGGGATATGTCCGGACATGTCTAGCTCTGTACAATTGATAGGGTAATTCTGTTTCAGTTGATAGAATAGACTATTTACGCATAGTAATTAGCACTGTGAGGGGTGAACTTTTTAGAACAAATGCTTTCTGTTCAGAATAATTTAAAATCAAGAGATGGAGGAATTAACACATAGGTGAAAATTACCACGGACTCTCTGTGAAAGCTGTTTCTAGGGAGAGCTGCCCCAACACGCCTGGGCTATACACAACGTATTGTGTATAGCCCGGGCAAACTCAGCTTAGCCCGGACATGTCCGGGCATGTATTTTTAAAAAAAGCAATGACGCGGTATTGTAAAACAAGGTTACAAGATTTTATTGTAATAAATAAATACATCTCAAAGACATTTCAAGCATTGAACTAATTGTGACACCAAAATGGCGATACAAATGGCGATACAGACAGGTTATGGTGTTCTCTCTAGACAGGCGCAAGTTTGATGAATATTCCAACAGATGTAGTGCGGAGTTTTTACATTTGATTTTCTCTCAGCAATAAAACTTCTCACAACTGTATCATTACGCGGTTTATCAGCAGAAAAGTTCTCCAATATCTTACTGAACGGCATGTTCTGAGCTAAAAAATGTAAAAAGTACACGCAGTAGTGACCGCAGACAGTGCTATACGTGTCTTGGATTTGGCTGCCTTGATAATAATAAGTCTCACAATTCTTGTTCAGGAAAGTCACAAAAACGATTTTGAACAGAATTCAACAAAAATCGGGTACAAACTTTTTAGCATAGCTGTGTTTCTGACTCTCAGCTGCTATTTTAATAGTTACCATACGAATATTGTAGCGAATCAAGCTGTATTAAATTGATTACTAACACGATTCCAGCAACTTGATGGCAAAGTCAGAGCAAATTCGTTATTTCGGGATGCGTGTACTGGCCTATTTTGGTACATGCCCACTCCGACGCAGCGATTTTGACCACCATTCAACAAAAATCGGGTACAAACTTTCTAGCATAGCTGTGTTTCTGACTCTCAGCTATTATTTTAAACAGTTACCATACCGATATTGTAGCGAATCAAGGTGTATTAAATTGATTGCTAACACGATTCCAGCAACTTGTAGACAAATTCACAGCAAATTTGTTATATTGGGAGAGGCCTAGGCCTATTTTTTAACGATGCTAACCCCCTCAGATATGACAGACAGGCAAATCTTTTTCAAGAAAACTGTCACTGTGGTGCTTTTTTCTAACCTTCATCAGTGTAGCCACTACGATACACAGAGCCCTCCAGCTCATCCCTATGGTGTAGTTTAATGTAGCGAGCAAACAGATCGTCGCTGGTGTTTGGAAAATAACATATTTCATAGATGGGGGTGATCCGCTGAATCATTTTTAAACATTTCACGCCACTCATGCACCCACAGCATACTTATGGTGTACCCGCACCGCTGCAGCTAGCGCTTTTTAGCTAAAAAAAAAAGGCATGATATAACTGCCCGCAGGTGATGTTTGTGACCTTATCTGCATAATTTTCATTATAGCACGACGGACAGCCGTGGAAAAAACAACCCTGAAATTCAAAAACTATGTGCTGGCCGTTAACATACGCATAGTCATCTAGAAAATATTGAGCGAGTTGCTTCACAAACCCTCTCAAGGCATGCTGAATGTCAATGTTCTCGGTATGCGCTACATACATGACCCACTGTATAGCCTGGGATGAGTAGCGTTTTTGTTGCCCAGGCCTATTTTTAAAGATGCTATGCCCCTCAGATATAAAAGACAGGCATGTTGGGACGTGTCCCGGCCTATTTTGGCACATGCCCACTCCTATGCATCGATTTTGACCACCATTCAACAAAAATCAGGTACAAACTTTTTAGCATAGCTATGTTTCTGACTCTCATGCCATGCCAGAAAGGCCTATTTCGGCACAGGCCCACGCCTATGCAACGATTTTGACCAGCATTCAACAAAAAATTGGGTACAAACTTTTTAGCATAGCTGTTTCTGAATCTCATGCCATGCCAGAAAGGCCTATTTTGGCACAGGCCCACGCCTATGCAACGATTTTGACCAGCATTCAACAAAAAATTGGGTACAAACTTTTCAGCATACCTGTGTTTCTGACTCTCATGCCATGCCAGAAGCACCCTGTGCCATGTACTCTAGCCCATAATATTTCATATCGGGTATGGGACCTACATAGCTTTGTTTTCTCAGGTTTTAAAAAAGTGTGGAAAACTGAAAATCCCGCGGCCTGAGGTAATTTAGTGAGCTTCATGGGGATAAAATTTAGCGAGTCTATGAACCTTATAGACAAATCGGGTATCGTCACACACAAGACCACGACACCTCGGGCTATCACATTTACCGTTAGTTTTCAAAAACCACTGCCTTAACAATAAAGTAAGAATCGTGTCGACCTGCATTGTGGGCTGTAAATGTATACCCTGAAAATTTACCGTTGGTAAAGAACAGTAAAAAGTCGTGCCTACAACTATCACCCTCAAACTCCCAGCGCTATCACAAACACTATTACCTACAGAGGCGGCCCCACGAGAATCTCTGTATGTGTGTATGAAGATGCTCCCTGCTTTGACCGATTGTTTGCTCATGAATGCTGCCAGCTCCAGGGGCATCATAGTTGTGTAAAAGCGCTGGGAGATCGTGTATCAGCAACTAGGGTGTAATGCGTGAGCATTTTAATTATTTTTTCAATTCATAACCATACGTTCTCAGGCAGACAGGTTTATTTCACAGAAGTTCACTGTACATTTGCATAATTTTTGTTTAAAATCATACATTTGCATAATTTTGTTTAAAATCGCACAGTTCTGCGATAATGTCGGGTGTTGGACACGCACTTATCAGTCTTTCATACGTGTCGCAGAAAGATTTTAGTCTGTTCTGCGCGAGTTTATTATGCACGTACTGTGCAGACATGTCAAGAAACATTTTGGCTTGTTCAGCAGTCCATACGGGTGTTGGTGTGTAAGGTGATCGACCATCATCCTTCTGCTTCTTACTTACACGACGGCGCGATACCACGCATTTCTTTGGCGCTAATGCATCGGCTGAATTGGCAGCTGCTGCTTCCGCGTTGCTATTTGCAGATTCTGTAGCTTGACACAGACGTATATTCTTACGCCTACTACTCTCAGTATTCCCGGGGTGTGCGGTTGGCGCGTCGCTTTCTTCACGATCAGGGACACACCTGAGTGAAAGAGGTTCCGTTCTCACATCCGCTCTCTTCTCAAATCCACAATTGCGCTGTTGCAAAACTCGCGAATGACGATCCTCCGTAACTAAAGAAAAGATGCGTGGTGTAGTTAACCGCTAAGCGGGCGAGATATAGGAAAAGCTACAGCCCCACTTTACTCTGATTCAACGCGATATTTGTAAAGCTACCAGCGCCGATTATCTGTGAAACCGATGCATGATTGTTTGTATAAGTACACTATAGAGCGGCCTAGACATATATACTTACTAGTATGCCCCGGGTGCTGATCTACAGAGAATGCTGAATTAACAGACATCACACTGCTCGGTCGCCGCCGTATGAGGCTGTTTTCTCCCTCAAATTGCAACCTCACGGGCGATACTTTAGCAGCTGTAAATAAAATATAACATACATGAATGCGCAAAACACTCACAAAGCTAACTTGACACACGTAAATAAAATATATCTACTAGTTACCGCAGAAATTTTTATCTGTATGTATAAGTACACTACAGAGTGGCGTAGACATATATGCTTACAAGTATGAGACGTGTAGTGTACTTCAGAGACTGGTGAATTAAGCGGTGTGGAGTTGCTCGGTCGTTGTCGTATGGGGCTGTTTTCTTTTTCAAGCTGCAGCCTCCTGCACGCTAGTTTAACAGCTGTAAATAAAATATAACTATTAGTCGCCTCAGAAATGATATCTACACGGGCCACACGCACAAAGCTAAAATCGCAAAGCTACCGTAACGCGCGTAAATAAAATATATCCAGTAGTTATCGGTGGGGGACGCAGGGTACAGAGGATACAAACACATATCACCCGTGTTTCAAGGACCCGTTACCTTTTCTATTCCAGCGCCGTGTGCTTATCGAATCACCCCATCTTTTAGGAGCGTAGGGTATCGCGCGAGTTAGAGGATTATAGTCCGGTTCTACGAACTCGACATCTGAATCCTGGGGATCCGCCACGATCTCAACATCGGAATCGCGATGCTCGAGCGGCTCAGCCGCTACAGTGTTTTCAACCGCCCAGTCCGCTTGGAGGAGAACTGTATCTGTATGAGAAAATGTATTTAATTACCCGTCTAGATACATAGGTTTAAAACATCTGATATAGCTATAGGTTTCTTGCCTGTTACAGACTGGTGAGAGCTTGAGGCTCGTCGCCCGCTATGCAAATGTATGATTTTAAACAAAAATTATGCAAATGTACAGTCAACTTCTGTGAAATAAACCTGTCTGCCTGAGAACGTATGGTTATGAATTGAAAAAATAATTAAAATGCTCACGCATTACACCCTAGGGGCTGATACACGATCTCACAGCCCATTTACACAACTATGATGCCCCTGGAGATGGCAGCATTCATGAGCAAACAATCGGTCAAAGCAGGGAGCATCTTGATACACACATACAGAGATTCTCGTGGGGGCACCTCTGTAGGTAATAGTGTTTGTGATAGCGCTGGGAGTTTGAGGGTGATAGTTGTACGCACGACTTTTCACTGTTCTTTACCAACGGTAAATTTTCAGGTATACATTTATAGCCACACAGGTCGACACGATTCTTACTTTATTGTTAAGGCAGTGGTTTTTGAAAACTACCGGTAAATATGATAGCCCGAGGTGTCGTGGTCTTGTGTGTGACGATACCCGATTTGTCTATAAGGTTCATAGACTCGCTAAATTTTATCCCCATGAAGCTCACTAAATTACCTCAGTCCACGGGATTTTCAGTTTTCCATACTTTTTTAATACCTGAGAAAACAAAGCTATGTGGGTCCCATACCCGATGTGAAATATTATGGGCTAGAGTACATGGCACAGGGTGCTTCTGGCATGGCATGAGAGTCAGAAACACAGGTATGATAAAAAGTTTGTACCAAATTTTTTGTTGAATGCTGGTCAAAATCGTTGCATAGGCGTGGGCCTGTGCCAAAATAGGCCTTTCTGGCATGGCATGAGAGTCAGAAACATAGCTATGCTAAAAAGTTTGTACCTGATTTTTGTTGAACGGTGCTCAAAATCGCTGCATAGGAGTGGGCATGTGCCAAAATAGGCCGGGACACGTCCCAACATGCCTGTCTTTTATATCTGAGGTGCATAGCATCTTTAAAAATAGGCCTGTGCAACAAAAAAGCTACTCATCCCAGGCTATACAGTGGGTCATGTATGTAGCGAATACCGAGAACATTGACACTCAGCATGCCTTGAGAGGGTTTGTAAAGCAACTCGCTCAATATTTTCTAGATGACTATGCGTATGTTAACGGCCAGCACATAGTTTTTGAATTTCAGGGTTGTTTTTTTCCACGGCTGTCCGTCGTGCTGTAATGAAAATGATGCAAATAAGGTCACAAACATCACCTGCGGGCAGTTATATCATGCCTTTTTTAGCTAAAAAGCGCTATGGGGAAAACTTCTTTTTATACTGAATAATACTGTACAATAAACTCCTTTTAGCCTGTACAATAACTTTAACTATCCAGCAAGTGTGTACACTAACTTTCCAGCAAGTGATGCAGACACTCACATAGGAATTTAATGCCATGCTAGAAAAATCCTTTACATACATTTACTGATCGAGTTAAAAGATCCTCCACAAAAAGTTTTGAGCCTTATAATTGATACACCTTTCCACCACAGACTGATCAAATCCACAAGGAGATGGATAAAATATAAATAGAGCCGAATAAAATCATGAAGCACTTTGATAGAACTTCCCAGATTCAACAGACCTGATTTCCCAGACAGATCAAATCACAAGGAGACGGATAAAATGATAGGGGGCGTGACGACCTGTCAGATTGAGTTTGACGAATGGTATACCTCCTATTCAGGGTTGTTTTTTCCACGGCTGTCCGTCGTGCTATAATGAAAATGATGCAAATAAGGTCACAAACATCACCTGCGGGCAGTTATATCTTGCCTTTTTTAGCTAAAAAGCGCTAGCTGCAGCGGTGCGGGTACACCATAAGTATGCTGTGGGTGCATGAGTGGCGTGAAATGTTTAAAAATGATTCAGCGGATAACCCCCATCTATGAAATATGGTATTTTCCAAACACCAGCGATGATCTGTTTGCCCGCTACATTAAACTACACCATAGGGATGAGCTGGAGGGGTCCGTGTATCCTAGCGGCTACACTGATGAAGGCTAGAAAAAAAGCACCACAGCGACAGTTTTCTTGAAAAAGAGCTGCCTGTCTTTCATATCTGAGGGGGTTAGCATCGTTAAAAAATAGGCCGGGACATGTCACCGAAATAACGAATTTGCTGTGAATTTATCATCAAGTTGCTATAATCGTGTTAGTATTCAATTTAATACACCTTGATTCGCTACAATATCGGTATGGTAACTGTTTAAAATAACAGCTGAGAGTCAGAAACACAGCTATGCTAAAAAGTTTGTACCCGATTTTTGTTGAATGGTGGTCAAAATCGCTGCATAGGAGTGGGAATGTAGCAAAATAGGCCGGTACACGTCCTGAAATAACGAATTTGCTCTGAATTTGTCATCAAGTTGCTGGAATCGTGTTAGTATTCAATTTAATACACCTTGATTCGCTACAATTTCGGTATGGTAACTATTTAAAATAACCTAGCTTTACAAATATCGCGTTGAATATAACGCGTTGAATCAGAGTAAAGTGGAGCATGTGCCAAAATAGGCCGGGACCCGTCCCGAAATAACGAATTTGCTCTGAATTTGCCATCAAGTTGCTGGAACCGTGTTAGTAATCAATTTAATACAGCTTGATTCGCTACAATATTCGTATGGTACCTATTAAAATAGCAGCTGAGAGTCAGAAACACAGCTATGCTAAAAAGTTTGTACCCGATTTTTGTTGAATTCTGTTCAAAATCGTTTTTGTGACTTTCCTGAACAAGAATTGTGAGACTTATTATTATCAAGGCAGCCAAATCCAAGACACGTATAGCACTGTCTGCGGTCACTACTGCGTGTACTTTTTACATTTTTTAGCTCGGAACATGCCGTTCAGTAAGATATTGGATAACTTTTCTGCTGATAAACCGCGTAATGATACAATTGTGAGAAATTTTATTGCTGAGAGAAAATCAAATTTAAAAAACTCCGCACTACATCTGTTGGAATGTTCACCAAACTTGTGCCTGTCTAGAAAGAACCCCATAACCTGTCTGTATCGACATCTGTATCACCATTTTGGTGTCACAATTAGTTCAATGCTTGAAATGTCTTTGAGATGTATTTATTTATTACAATAAAATCTTGTAACCTTGTTTTACAAGGTATGAGTATGAGTATGAGTATGCCAGGGCTATACACAATATATTGTGTATAGCCCAGGCGTGTTGGGGCAGCTCTCCCTAGAAACAGGTTTCACAGAAAGTCCGTGGTAATTTTCACCTGTGTGTTAATTCCTCCATCTCTTGATTTTAAATTATTCTGAACAGAAAGCATTTGTTCTAAAAAGTTCACCCCTCACAGTGCTAATTACTATGCGTAAATAGTCTATTCTACCAACTGAAACAGAATTACCCTATCAATTGTACTGAACTAGACATGTCCGGACATATCCCTGGTGCAGTCCTGCTAAAAAGATACGGATCCTATCTTTTCTTTAATTCTCTATGGGGAAAACTTTTTTATACTGAATAATACTGTACAATAAACTCCTTTTAGCCTGTACAATAACTTTAACTATCCAGCAAGTGTGTACACTAACTTTCCAGCAAGTGATGCAGACACTCACATAGGAATTTAATGCCATGCTAGAAAAATCCTTGACATACATTTACTGATCGAGTTAAAAGATCTCCCACAAAAAGTTTTGAGCCTTATAATTGATACACCTTTCCACCACATCAAATCCACAAGGAGATGGATAAAATATAAATAGAGCCGAATAAAATCATGAAGCACTTTGATAGAACTTCCCAGATTCAACAGTCCTGATTTCCCAGACAGATCAAATCACAAGGAGACGGATAAAATGCTAGGGGGCGTGATGACCTGTCAGATTGAGTTTGACGAATGGTATACCTCCTATACTACTTGTATCCCTACCCTCATATGTACGTGATACCTCCCATCTTTTATGCATTTTGGAAGGGATAACTGTTGAAGCTAATACGTTAGTAGCCTCGATTGATGTGGAGGCCCTTTATAGCAGCATCCCGCATGACTTTGGTATTAAGGCTGTTGTTCTTTTTCTGAGGACAAGATCGGTAAATTGTGGGGAGCACAATATATTTGTGGAAGAGCTCCTCCGTTTTACCCTTACCCACAACTACTTCCTGTTTAACAAGTACTTCCACCAGCTCAGGGGGATTGCGATGGGGAGCCCCTGTGCTCCCACATACACAAATATCTTCCTGGGCTGGTGGGAGGAAACCCATTTTTTTTGAGGTGAAGTGGAAAGTTAGTGGAGTTCCTACATTTCCCTCTGGGCCAGATATATAGATGATATATTGTTTTTTTGTCTAGCCCAGAGGAGGAATTTGCTCGCTTTTGTTGAAAGTATTAATAACAATCAAATCGGCCTTAGGTTCACGTCAGAATGCAAAGCACGGTGTTAGGCATCGGGCGACGGCGGGATCTGAACCTGGATCCGAGGAGTCTGTAGTCTCCTATCCAGACCCGGCCGAGGCAGATGCTGCTCAGTTACGAAGTCGATCCCAACGCCTAGCCAGTACCCGAGAGGCACAAATAGTTACTTGGGTCTTTGTTCATAGTAGCCTTAAACCTAAGTTACGGAACAAGAAAAGGCTGTTGCAAGCCTAAGTCCAAAAATGCCTGTACTGAGCATGTCCGTGACATGGCGAGCCATGATTGGTGCTTAGTGTCAGCTGATCCTCTGACCTGGCATCACCTGATTGGTCACGGATGATGTCATCAGTGATGCGATTGACAAGATGGTTGGGGGCGGAGCGTAGCCCTTAACTAGCTTGTCTGTCTGCGGCGCGGTCAGATCATACTATGTTAGGCAGTGCTCATGTGTGACGTACCAGAATCTGGGCTCCACATGCTCTCTAGCTTTGCTCTCCGGGACCTTGCCAGAGTAAGCTCGACTAATTAGCTCAGGTCCTTCAGGCAGGTTCAGCTTATGCCAGGCAGGTAGCCAATGTCACAGTCTTGCTATGAATATAGGGTAGCTATACACCCTGAGCAGACTGTGGGGCGCGTAACCTGTAGCTAACGTGGTGCAGTCTTGCTACGAATATAGGGTAGCTATACACCCTGAGCAGACTGCAGGGCGCATAACCTGGGCATCGCCTGCCAAGCTGAACAGAGAGTGGCTCAGTCCGGTATCACGCCGGCTGGTAGCACGTACGCCGGGCGTTAAGTCGCACGCACTTCCTAGCGGCTGGCGCGTAGCCTCTGTGCAGTCTACAGGGCTACGTCCACACCAGCTTGCTGCACATAGTGCAAATCTAATATCTGGCAAGTGGCTTCTGTGCCATTAACAGGGCTACATCTACGCCAGTCCTCAGCACTTCTCCCGTGAAGTTAACGGAGATAGTGCAAATGCTATATCTTGCTTAATGTGAAGTTCACAGGCAAGATCTTTATATTTTAGTTGTCAGTTATTACCCTCCTAACAAAAGGGTGTTCGGCAGCAGTGAACATAAACTGCATCGCGGACCCCGTGTTCGGTTGCAATCCATTATATCATAAAGTTGTTGCAACCGAGCGCATAACACATGGAGCATCAACTTTTTGGATTTAACCATTACAAAGGACAATGATGGGAGAATACAACTAATGGTCTCCTTAGATGGTCTAGCCACCATCCAGTTCCCCTGAAGAAAGGGATATCGAAGGGGAAGTTTCTTCGGATCAGAAGGAACTGCTCTGACCTAAGTACCTTTAGGAGACAATCAAGGGATCTCTATTCTGGGTTTTTGAGGGGAGGGTACCCATGCGAAGTGTTGGATGGACCCATGAACTATGCTTTTTCTGTTAATAGAGAGGTACTTCTCAATATAAATCAGGTGCAAAAGGAGGACCAGACTGATCTTGTGAGGCTCATTGGAACTTTTGATGGGCAATCTGAGAGGGTCTATCAGGTCATAAAAAAACACTGGGGGGTTTTATTAGCGGATCTGGATGTGAGCAAATTTATTGCATCAAAACCTAGTATAACCTATAGGAGCGGTGTTGTGAGTGGGCTTGGGATGAGTTCTGAGCAGAGGCTCCCTCTGGTGGTTACAAGCGGTGCTGGTCTGTCCAGTGAAGATTGTGAAGATTGTGAGGATTGGGAATCAGGTGTTACTGACTGGTCTTATATAAGGGAGTCACCTTCCCATCAGGGTTGCCGGTGATCAATTGTTCTGGTCTCTATCCTTGATTCCTGTTTCCCTTGTAGCCTGCTGTGTCGTGTCTGCATCTCCTGCTAACAGATAAGACATTTTCTTCTTTTTGTTTTTGTGCTTGATTTTTGCATTTTGTCCTGCACTTCTGTGGGGGCCTTCAGGGTCCCCTCCGGGGGCTTTTGCCCTCTCAGTTTAGTTCAGCCACTGATGTTTGTACTTTTGCTTTTTCCAGTTTTTTCAGTGGCTGCTGTTTTGATTTTGTTACACCAGAGAACTAATTTAGGTGGTAGAGGTCGTGTGATCTCAGGTGTTTTTGAAATTAGTAGAGTTGGTGCTTTTCAGGGTTTTCTGGGATTGCAGTAAGTACCCTTCCTATCCTTTTCTATTTAGTTAGTTTGGGCCCCAACGTTTGCTCATACTATTTTCTGTCTGTGTCAGTATTTCTTCTTGTCTAACCGCCATTACATGTTTGGGGGCTTTCTATTATCTTTGGGGTTCTGCTCCGGGGCAGATAGCTTTCCTATATCTATCTTTAGGTGTAGTTAGTTTCTCAGGCTGTGACGAGGCGTCTAGGACCAACGTAGGAACGCTCCACGGCTGCCTCTAGTTGTTGTGGTTAGTCAGGGTACTGCAATCTCATAGATTCCAACTGCTCTGGTGTATTGCCTTTTTTGCCTGCACTCCTCAGCTACCGAAACATAACAGTATCACCGGCCAGAAATTTAAAATTGTATGGTACTCACAGAAGGGAAAAAATTTGTGAAAGAAAAAACGGTTGTCAGAGTTGTCAGAGATATTTTTCTGTTTGTTGCATTTTTTTTTTTTTTTTCCCTCTGTATCTCTGGGTGCTGGGGAGGATTTTTTCTCTCAATGGAGTTTGCACAGTTGTCTGGCCGTGTGGATCAGCTTGCCACTGAGGTTCAGAGTATTGCTGCATATCTTGCTGGGTTGCCTGTTGTGGAATCTAGGATTCCCATGCCAGATTTGTTTTTAGGGGATCGAGCTAAGTTTCAGAATTTCAAAAATAATTGTAAATTGTTTTTTGCCTTAAAATCTAAGTCCTCAGGGAACGCAGCGCAGCAGGTTCAAATTGTCATCTCTCTCCTGCGCGGCGATCCTCAGGATTGGGCTTTTTCCCTGACACCTGGGGATCCTGTTTTGAGTGATGTTGATGCATTTTTTCAGGCTTTGGGGTTATTGTACGATGAGCCTAATGTCACTGATCAAGCTGAAAAAGCCTTGTTGGCATTAAATCAGGGGCTTGATGACGCTGATTATACTGTCAGAGATTCCGTAGGTGGGCAGTCCTGACCAAGTGGAATGACGACGCTTTGGCGGCCCTTTTTCGGAAGGGTCTGTCAGATAATGTAAAGGATGTTATGGTGGGATTCCCTGTTCCCTCTGGTCTCAATGATTCTATGTCATTAGCGATTCAAATTGACAGACGTTTGCGTGAGCGGAGAAGTATGCGTGGAATAGTGTTGCCTTGTGAACCTGCTTCTGAATCCATGCAGTGTGATAGAGTGGTGTCTGGGGCACAGCGTCATGAGTTTCGAAAGCGCAATGGGTTATGTTTCTACTGTGGTGATGCCTCTCATGCTATTTCAGTCTGCCCTAAGCGGGGAAGACGTTTTGCACGCTCAGTTGTCTTGGGTAGTGTTCAGACTAAGTTTTTATTAACTGTCACTCTGATATGCTCTCTGTCCTCATTTTCTGCTCAGGCTTTCGTTGATTCTGGAGCAGCTATTAACCTGATGGATTATGATTTTGCTAAACGTTGTGGGTTTCCCTTGATACCCCTACAGAAGTCTATTCCCCTACTGGGGATCGATTCTACCCCTTTGGCTGAGAATAAACCTCAGTTCTCTACTCAGGTGATAATGAGGGTTGAACCTGATCATCAAGAGTGCTGCAAATTTTTGGTTCTGTATAATCTGCATGATATTATCGTACTGGGTTTCCCTTGGTTACAGTCTCATAATCCTGTTTTGGATTGGAAATCTGTGTCTGTAACCAGTTGGGGCTGCCAATGTGTTAATACCAACACTCCTGTTTTTTCTGCCTCCCCCCAGGCTCAGGATGTTCCTGACTTTTTGATTGATTTTTCTGATGTATTTAGCGAAAGTAAATCTGCATCCTTGCCTCCCCATAGGAGCTATGACTGCGCTATTGAATTAGTGCCTGGTAGTAAATTCCCTAAAGGTCGCCTTTTTAACTTGTCTGTACCTGAACATGACGCTATGCGGTCTTATATCAAGAAGTCATTGGAGAAGGGTCATATCAGACCATCCTCTTCACCCTTAGGTGCCGGTTTTTTCTTTGTGGCCAAAAAGGATGGTTCATTAAGGTCATGTATTGATTATCGTCTTTTGAACAATATTACTGTGAAATATCAATACCCGTTACCCTTGATTTCTGACCTGTTTTCCAGGGTGAAAAACGCTACTTGGTTTACCAAGCTTGACCTCAGGGGGGCATATAACCTTATTCGCATT
This sequence comes from Oophaga sylvatica, assembly GCA_033576555.1. Classification (NCBI taxonomy): domain Eukaryota; kingdom Metazoa; phylum Chordata; class Amphibia; order Anura; family Dendrobatidae; genus Oophaga; species Oophaga sylvatica. Next base: position 68,223,333 of record JARQOD010000004.1, on the reverse strand, counting down.
AAGCACGGGGATGAATGGAAGACGGCATTCAATACCCCGGAGGGGCATTTTGAGTACCTTGTGATGCCCTTTGGGCTCACTAATGCTCCTTCTGTCTTCCAGTCCTTCATGAATGACATTTTCAGGGATTTTGTGGATACATTTCTGATTGTTTATTTGGATGATATCTTGATTTTTTCTAATGACTGGGACTCTCATGTGAAACATGTTCGAACTGTATTCCAGATTTTGAGAGAGAATGCTCTGTATGTGAAGGGATCAAAGTGTATTTTTGGCGTACAGAGGATCTCATTTCTGGGATTCATTTTGTCCCCATCTGTTATTGAAATGGACCCGGTCAAGGTTCAGGCCATCTGTGATTGGGTCCAACCTACTTCATTAAAGGCTCTTCAAAGATTTTTGGGTTTTGCCAATTTTTATCGTAAATTTATTGGTAATTTCTCGGTTATTGTTAAACCATTAACTGATTTGACCAAAAAGGGTTCTGATGTGGTGAATTGGCCTCCTGAGGCAGTCTCTGCATTTCAGGAACTTAAGCAGAGATTCACTTCTGCTCCTGTTCTACGGCAGCCTGATGTTTCTCTGCCATTTCAGGTGGAGGTTGATGCCTCTGAGATTGGGGCAGGTGCCGTTTTGTCCCAAAAAGATCCAGAGACCTCTAAAAGTAACCCTTGTGCCTTTTTCTCTCGAAAAATTTCTCCTACTGAACGTAATTATGACGTGGGTAATCGGGAGTTATTGGCCATGAAGTGGGCTTTTGAAGAGTGGACACATTGGCTGGAGGGAGCCAAACATCAGGTGGTGGTCCTTACTGACCATAAGAATCTGGTTTATCTGGAATCTGCCAAGCGACTCAATCCTAGACAGGCCAGGTGGGCCTTGTTTTTCACACATTTTCTTCTTTTGTTTTTGTGCTTGATTTTTGCATGTTGTCCTGCACTTCTTTGGGGGCCTTCAGGGTCCCCTCTGGGGTTTTTGCCTCTCAGTTCAGTTCAGTCACTGATGTTTGTACATTTGCTTTTTCCAGTTTTTTCAGTGGCTGCTGTTTTGATTTTGTTACACCAGAGAACTAATTTAGGTGGTAGAGGTCGTGTGGTCGGCACCAATTCAGAGGAGGAAGGCAACTTAGGTAATGGCACAAGATGTATCATCTTGGAAAACCTATCACAAATCACCCAGATGGCGGTCATTCTCTGAGAAACAGGAAGGTCGGAAATGAAATCCATAGAGATATGGGTCCATGGTCTCTTGGGCACAGGCAATGGCATCAACAAACCACTAGAGCGAGAGCAAGGCTTGGAGCGAGAGCAAGTCCCGCAGGACTGCACAAATTCCCTGACGTCACGAGACAAAGTAGGCCACCAAAAGGACCGACTAACCAAGTCCCTGGTACCAAAAATTCCGGGATGCCCGGCCAACGCGGAACAATGAATCTCAGACATCACACTCTTTTTCCACTGGTCCGGTACAAACAATTTCCCAACAAGGCAGCGCTCGGGCCTATCCTCCTGACACCCCTCCAGAGCCAGTCTCAAATTAGGTGAGATGGCGGAAAGAACTACACCCTCTTTCAAAATAACAGAAGGATCAGATAACTCAGGAGATTCCGCCAGGAAACTCCTCGAGAGGGCATCCGCCTTAACATTTTTAGTGCCAGGAAGAAATGAAACCACAAAATTAAAACGTGTGAAAAACAAGGCCCACCTGGCCTGTCTAGGATTAAGTCGCTTGGCAGATTCCAGATAAACTAGATTCTTATGGTCAGTAAGGACCACCACCTGATGTTTGGCTCCTCCAGCCAATGTCTCCACTCTTCAAAAGCCCACTTCATGGCTAATAACTACCGATTACCCATGTCATAATTACGTTCAGTGGGAGAAAATTTTCGAGAGAAAAAGGCACAAGGGTTACTTTTAGAGGTCTCTGGATCTCTTTGGGACAAAACGGCACCTGCCCCAATTTCAGAGGCATCAACCTCCACCTGAAATGGTAGAGAAACATCAGGCTGCCGTAGAACAGGAGCAGAAGTGAATCTCTGCTTAAGTTCCTGAAATGCAGAGACTGCCTCAGGAGGCCAATTCACCACATCAGAACCCTTCTTGGTCAAATCAGTTAATGGTTTAACAATAACAGAGAAATTACCAATAAATTTACGATAAAAATTGGCAAAACCCAAGAATCTTTGAAGAGCCTTTAAAGAAGTAGGTTGGACCCAATCACAGATAGCCTGAACTTTGACCGGGTCCATTTCAATAACAGATGGGAACAAAATGAAACCCAGAAATGAGATCCTCTGAACGCCAAAAAGACACTTTGATCCCTTCACATACAGAGCATTCTCTCTCAAAATCTGGAATACAGTCCGAACATGTTTTACATGAGAGTCCCAGTCATTGGAAAAAATCAAGATATCATCCAAATAAACAATCAGAAATTTATCCACAAAATCCCTGAAAATGTCATTCATGAAGGACTGGAAGACAGAAGCAGCATTAGTGAGCCCAAAGGGCATCACAAGGTACTCAAAATGCCCTTCAGGGGTATTAAATGCCATCTTCCATTCATCCCCGTGCTTAATGCGAATAAGGTTATATGCCCCCCTGAGGTCAAGCTTGGTAAACCAAGTAGCGTTTTTCACCCTGGAAAACAGATCAGAAATCAAGGGTAACGGATATTGATATTTCACAGTAATATTGTTCAAGAGACGATAATCAATACACGGCCTTAATGAACCATCCTTTTTGGCCACAAAGAAAAAACCGGCACCTAAGGGTGAAGAGGATGGTCTGATATGACCCTTCTCCAATGACTCCTTGATATAAGACCGCATAGCGTCATGTTCAGGTACAGACAAGTTAAAAAGGCGACCTTTAGGGAATTTACTACCAGGCACTAATTCAATAGCGCAGTCATAGCTCCTATGGGGAGGTAAGGATGCAGATTTACTTTCGCTAAACACATCAAAAAATCAATCAAAAAGTCAGGAACATCCTGAGCCTGGGGGGAGGCAGAAAAAACAGGAGTGTTGGTATTAACACATTGACAGCCCCAACTGGTAACAGACACAGATTTCCAATCCAAAACGGAATTATGAGACTGTAACCAAGGAAAACCCAGTACGATAATGTCATGCAGATTATACAGAACAAAAAATTTGCAACTCTCCTGATGATCAGGTTCTACCCTCATTATCACCTGAGCAGAGAACTGAAGTTTATTCTCAGCCAAAGGGGTAGAATCGATCCCCAGTAGGGGAATAGACTTCCGTAGGGGTATCAAGGGAAACCCACAACGTTTAGCAAAATCAAAATCCATCAGGTTAATAGCTGCTCCAGAATCAACAAAAGCCTGAGCAGAAAATGAGGACAGAGAGCATATCAGGGTAACAGTTAACAAAAACTTAGTCTGAACACTACCCAAGACAACTGAGCGAGCAAAACGTCTTCCCCGCTTAGGGCAGACAGAAATAGCATGAGAGGCATCACCACAGTAGAAACATAACCCATTGCGCTTTCGAAATTCATGACGCTGTGCCCCAGAAACCACTCTATCACACTGCATGGATTCAGAAGCAGGTTCACAAGGCAACATTATTCCACGCATACCTTTCCGCTCACGCAAACGTCTGTCAATTTGAATCGCTAATGACATAGAATCATTGAGACCAGAGGGAACAGGGAATCCCACCATAACATCCTTTACATTATCTGACAGTCCCTTCCGAAAAAGAGCTGCCAAAGCGTCGTCATTCCATTTGGTCAGGACTGCCCACCTACGGAATCTCTGACAGTATAACTCAGCGTCCTCAATCCCCTGACTTAATGCCAACAAAGTTTTTTCAGCTTGATCAGTGACATTAGGCTCATCGTACAATAACCCCAAAGCCTGAAAAAACGCATCAACATCACTCAAAACAGGATCCCCAGGTGTCAGGGAAAAAGCCCAATCCTGAGGGTCGCCGCGCAGGAGAGAGATGACAATTTGAACCTGCTGCGCTGCGTTCCCTGAGGACTTAGATTTTAAGGCAAAAAACAATTTACAGTTATTTTTGAAATTCAGAAACTTAGCTCGATCCCCTAAAAACAAATCTGGCACGGGAATCCTAGGTTCCACAACAGGCAACCTAACAAGATAGGTAGCAATACTCCGAACTTCAGTGGCAAGCTGATCCACACGGCCAGACAACTGTGCAAACTCCATTGAGAGAAAAAATCCTCCTCAGCACCCAGAGATACAGAGGGAAAAAAAAATGCAACAAACAGAAAAAAAAAATCTCTGACAACTCTGACAACTTTTTTCTTTCACAATATTTTTCCCTTCTGTGAGTACCATATAATTTTCAGTTTAGGCCGGTGATACTGTTATGATTTGGTAGCTGAGGAGAACAGGCAAAAAAGGAAATACACCAGAGCAGTTGGAAACTATGAGATTGCAGTATCCTGACTAACCACCACAACTAGAGGCAGCCGTGGAGCGTTCCTACGTTGGTCCTAGACGCCTCGTCACAGCCTGAGAAACTAACTACACCTAAAGATAGAAAGAGGAAAGCTATCTGCCCCGGAGCAGATCCCCAAAGAACATAGAAAGCCCCCAAACATGTAATGGCGGTTAGACAAGAAGAAATACTGACACAGACAGAAAATAGTATGAGCAAACGTTGGGGCCCAAACTTACTAAATAGAAAAGGATATGAAGGGCACTTACTGCAAACCCAAAAAACCCTGAAAAGCACCAACTCTACTAATTTCAAAAACACCTGAGATCACACGACCTCTACCACCTAAATTAGTTCTCTGGTGTAACCAAAAACAAAACAGCAGCCACTTGAAAAAACTGGAAAAAGCAAATGTACAAACATCAGTGGCTGAACTGAACTGAGAGGCAAAAGCCCCCAGAGGGGACCCTGAAGGCCCCCAAAGAAGTGCAGGACAAAATGCAAAAATCAAGCACAAAAACAAAAAGAAGAAAATGTCTTATCTGTTAGCAGGAGATTCAGACACGACACAGCAGGCTACAAAGGAAACAGGAATCAAGGATTGAGACCAGAACAATTGATCACCGGCAACCCTGATGGGAAGGTGACTCCCTTATATAAGACCAGTCAGTAACACCTGATTCCCAATCCTCATAATCTTCACTGGACAGTCCAGTACCGTTTGTAACCACCAGAGGGAGCTTCCGCTCAGAACTCATTTCCAGCCTATTCACAACACCCAGGTACAGAGTTGACTGCTAAGCGAACATAGAACGTGACCATGCGCTAATGTCCTCGCGGGAGTCACCCGCAATCTATGGCGTCTGAACGCCAGGCCCTGAATACGGCAATCAAACTCCTCACCGGTTATCCGGTTATGCCGGTAATCTAGGGCATCTAGGACACCGACCCTGACCAGCTAGCATACCAAACTCCTCTCCGATTAAGTCGGTAATCTAGGGGCTTATTTCAATCCGGGCCCTAACCACAAACACGCATGACCACACTGGCGCAAAGCATATACGGTTGATACTAGAGCATGGCGGCTCAGCATTGCCACCCTTTTGTAGTAACAGCTACAGGACCTGCCAGAAACAAGGACCAAAGAAACTGTTCCAGAACATCAGTAGTCACAGGACCTTCCTGGCGGACCAATAGGAGCTGCTGCAGTACCTGAGCATGTGACCCCTGATCTCCAATGAGAGATGTCACCCTGGGCATTCTCAGAAGGGGAAAACAAGGACTTTGTCCTAAAGACATCTGCTCGCCGCTAGCCAGTACTGACCACAATAGCAGAGCCTGGAGAGGCAGCAGCAACCCTCTGCACACTGTTAGACTGGGAGAGACGCTGGGACCGACGTCTAAGCTGAGCAGAGTCCACTGCGGCCGGAGACGGATGGGAGACTGCAGCAGGGATGGCTCGAGATTCTCCTTGTGCAGAAGTGGGAACTCGACCTCTAACATTACCCCCCCTCCTAGGGCCCCCCCTTCTTTGAGCCTCGCTGCGCTCAAAGGCAGCGTTGAGCTGCGGAGCATGAACGTGCTCGGCAGGCTCCCAGGACCTATCCTCAGGCCCATAACCCCTCCAATCCACCAAATAAAATCTTTTGCCCCGTACCACCTTACACCCTACGATGGCGTTCACCTCATGGTCGTCCGTAGACGAACCCGATGTCGCGGCAGATGACTCGGAAAACCAGGACATGAGCACGGGTTTCAGAAGGGATACGTGAAAGGTGTCGGAGATACCCAGGCGTGGTGGAAGAGCCAAACGGTATACCACAATACAGTCATGGCCAAAAGTTTTGAGAATGACACAAATATTATATTTTCACATGATCTGCTGCCCTCTGGTTTTTATGTGTGTGTTTGACAGATGTTTTTATCACAGATAGAAATATAATTGCAAACATATGAGTAACAAAAGCTTATATTGACAGTTAGAATGAGTTAATGCAGCAAGTCAATATTTGCAGTGTTGACCCTTCTTCTTCAGGACCTCTGCAATTCTCCCTGGCATGCTCTCAATCAACTTCTGGACCAAATCCTGACTGATAGCAGTCCACTCTTGCACAATCAATGCTTTCATTTTGTCAGAATTTTTAGGTTTTTGTTTGTCCACCCGTCTCTTGATGATTGACCACAAGTTCTCAATGGGATTAAGATCTGGGAAGTTTCCAGGCCATGGACCCAAAATCTCTATGTTTTGTTCCCTGAGCCATTTAGTTATCACCTTTGCTTTATGGCAAGGTGCTCCATCATTCTGGAAAAGGCATTGTTGATCGCCAAAGTGCCCTTGGAGGGTTGAGAGAAGTTGCTCTTGGAGGACATTCTGGTACCATTCTTTATTCATGGTTGTGTTTTTAGGCAACACTGTGAGAGAGCGATTCTCTTGGCTGAGAAGCAACCCCACACATGAATGGTTTCAGGATTCTTAACAGTTGGCATGAGACAAGACTGGTGGTAGCGCTCACCTTGTCTTCTCGGAATGAGGCGTTTTCCTGATGTCCCAAACAATCGAAAAGGGGATTCATCAGAGAAAATAACTTTACCCCTGTCCTCAGCAGTCCACTGCCTGTACCTTTATCAGTCTGTCCATGATGTTTTTTCTGGAGAGAAGTGGCTTTTTTGCTGCCCTCCTTGAGACAAGGCCTTGCTCCAAGAGTCTCCGCCTCACAGTGCGTGCAGATGCACTCACACCTGCCTGCTGCCATTCCTGAGCAAGCTCTGCACTGCTGGTAGCCCGATCCCGCAGCTGAAACACTTTTAAGAGATGGTCCTGGCGCTTGCTGGTCTTTCTTGGGCGCCCTGGAGCCTTTTTGGCAACAATGGAACCTCTCTCCTTGAAGTTCTTGATGATGCGATAGGTTGTTGACTGAGGTGCAATCTTTCTACCTGCGATACTCTTCCCTGTTAGGCCATTTTTGTGCATTGCAATGATGACTGTTTCTTTAGAGATAACCACGGATAACAGAAGAGAAACAATGATGCTAAGCACCAGCCTCCTTTTAAAGTGTCCAGTGGTGTCATTCTTACTTAATCATGACAGATTTATCTCCAGCCATGTCCTCATCAACACCCACACCTGTGTTAATGGAGCAATCACTGAAAAGAGGTTAGCTGGTCCTTTTAAGGCAGGGCTGCAATGATGTTGAAATGTGTTTTGGGGGATAAAGTTCATTTTCTAGCCAAATATTGACTATGCAAGTAATTGCTGTTAAGCTGATCACTCTTTATAACATTCTGGAGTATATGCAAATTGCCATTAGAAAAAGTGAAGCAGTAGACTTTGTAAAAATTAATATTTGTGTCATTCTCAAAACTTTTGGCCATGACTGTATTAACCTGTTCGAGGACTTTGAAAGGACCCAGGTAGCGGGGTGCCAACTTAGTGGACTCAACTCACAGCCTAATGTTACGGACGGAGAGCCACACCAAGTTCCCAGGGGCAAATGTCGGAGCGGGACGCCGATGTGCGTCAGCGGAAGACCTCATCCTCTTCTTGGATGCCTGAATGGCATCCTGGGTACGGTCCCAAATGTCCCGTGCCTCCACAGCCCAGTCTGGCACCCTGGAGTCGGCGGAAGACACGGGCATGGGCACCGGAACCCGTGGATGCTGACCGTAGTTTAGGAGGAATGGAGTCTGTTTGGTGGAGTCGGCCACAGCATTGTTTAGTGCAAACTCAGCCCACGGTAGCAAAGATGCCCAGTCATCCTGCCTGGCTGAGACAAAATGTCGTAGATAGGTGACCAAGGTCTGGTTGGCCCTCTCTACCAACCCATTCGTCTCAGGATGGTACGCTGAAGAGAGATTTAACTCAATACTGAGTAGACGACAAAGCTCTCTCCAGAACCGAGACGCAAACTGGGGACCTCGATCACTGACAATTTTGTCCGGCATGCCGTGTAGACAGAAGATGTGCCTAACGAACAACGCTGCCAGAGCCGGTGCAGAAGGTAACCGTGGTAGCGGCACCAGATGCATCATTTTGAAAAATGGTCGGTGATGACCCAAATGATGGTGCAACCCTGAGACTTGGGCAAGCCCACCACAAAGTCCATCCCAATTATCTCCCAGAGCCTGTCTGCCACCGGCAAAGGGTAAAGTAACCCAGCTGGCCGTTGTCGTGGAGACTTATTCTTAGCGCAGGAGACACACGCCTGAACATAGTCCCCAACGTCACGGACCATATGCGTCCACCAGTATGTCCTCGCCAGCAATTCAGATGTCCTCTTTGCCCCAAAGTGTCCACCCACCCTGGACGAATGTGCCCAAGAGAGTACCTCCGGTCGCAAATTGGTAGGCACAAAAGTCTTGCCCGGGGGCACAGACTCTAGCGAAACCGGGGCCACAGTTCTCGGCTCTCTGTGGGGATTGTGGTGTAGTGACCCCTGATGCATCTAGGGGGCACTGTGTAGGCTCCTCGGGATATGCATGGAGGCATGTGATGGATGGACATTATGTATCGCAGAGGTGGGTGGCCCTGTGATGGAAGCCTGGATATGTTTTAGTTCAGCAGATCTATTGCTGAGAGTTGTACTATATATTGGGAGGCTTCCAGGTGACTAGGAGAGCTGGGTGGGTCCAGTCACCTACAAACCCACCCAAGGGGTATGTGTCTGAATACCTAGGATAAAACCTGTATGTGGTTGTGTGTATCTGAAGGACCTGTGATGAGGTCATGATCAGGTGACCTAACCATGTGATCCTGACCTCACCTGTGGGCGGGGTTACGCCTATGTAATGGAGTGTGCTTGGCACCTGTGAGAGAGTGTGTGGGAGTCTGCCAGTGTGGACAGACTTCCATGTGTCCCGGCGGGACATTACAGAGAGGTCTCTGTGTCTGAGGAGTGAGGCTCCAGGCAGGAGCTGAAGTACTGAAGAGTTGTATTGCATGTGACTGTAAGGTTTATGATGTAATAAACCTGATGATTTTTTTTGGATAAGAAAAGTGTCTCCTGATTTACCTCTGAAGCAGCCGAGTGAGTTGAAACCTTACAATTGGTGGATGGAATGCTGGCAGCGACCCAAGGAGCACATGTTGCAGGACTGGGAATTAGGAACCAGAGGAGGAACGGACGGTCTGTGAAAACCGTGAGTGTGACCAGTGGTCACGAATAAACTGTGTTTTTGTTTATGGGGTGCCTCTGATATGAGGTATCTGAAGATGCTGTTAAGCAGTGGTGACAGACAGGAGTCTGTGTTATGTTGACCGGGGTCATTGAAAATGGAGGAAAAAGCATGCTGAGAGGATACCTCAGAGGAGGTGTCCGGAAACCTGCGTGGCCAACAGGTAACAGACAGGAGTCTGTGGTGTACTGACGGGTCAGTGAGAGATTGTTTTTGTCATTGTGGGATGCCTCTATGAGAGAGGAGGTGTCCGGAAACCTGAGTGATCAACAGGTAACAGACAGGAGTCTGTGGTGTACTGACGGGTCAGTGAGAAACTGTTTTTTCCTTTGTGGGATGCCTCTATGAGAGAGGAGGTGTCCGGAAAATCTCTCTGGCCGAGAGTGTAACAGACAGGAGTCTGTGTTGTACTGACGGGTCAGTGAAAGACTGTTTTTTTTTCCTTTGTGGGATGTCTCTGGGAGAAGAGGTGTCCGGAAAATCTCTCTGGCTGAGAGTGTGACAGACAGGAGTCTGTGTTGTGCGGACGGGTCAGTGAGAAACTGTTTTTTTTTCTGGAATACGTGTGAGGTGTTTGCTGTGGCTCGGAGGAGTCATGAAGGTGACAAGCGGCTGGCTGTGACTCGTGGGGTCACGAAGGTGACAAGCGGCAAGACAGCGCAGCGTGCAGAAACTTGTGGTAGCAGGAGCTACAGTGACTTGCAGCAAGAGGTTCTGCAGCAGCAAGAGCTGCAGTGGCAGCAGCGGCTTGTGCGCGGCAGCCGGAGGTGCTGGCGGGTGGTGGCAGTACCAGCAGGAGCTGGTGTGGTAAAAAAGGACAGTGAACCGAGGCACACAAACTCTTAAAGGGCCAGTACACGCCCTAAGTGAAAGTCACTGTCGAAGGGTACTGTGTGGACTGGGGCCTGTAAGAGCCGTGATGTGTACCCCAGTGTTGGGTGGTGTCCCTAGAGGGGGAGGAGTCCCAAAAGGGGGGCGGCAACCCAAAATTGGGATGGTGGCCCAAAAGGGGGCGGAGTCTCAAAAGGGGGTGGTAGCCCAAATCAAACCAGTTGCCCAAAAGGGGGTGGTAACCCAAATTGGGATGGTGGCCCGGAAGGGGGTGGAGTCCCAAAAGGGGGAGGAAAATCAAAAGGGGGTGGTGTCCCAAAAAGGGGTGGCACCGGTTTCCTCAGTGGACATATCTGAGGAACAGCGGAGTGGGTGTTATACATATTCCGCATGTGGCATAGACTTCCCGTTTGATAACAGCCCACAGGTGTGTACGGTAATGTTATATAGGGAAGGAGTCTCTGGACAGTTGGACTCAAAAAGTCAGGTGACTCTGAAAGGAACTCCGCTAGTTCTCTGTCTGACCGAGAAAAAGGTCCAGGTGTGCTGCATCCACGGGCTCACTGTGGACTATTTGGTAGACAGGGTGATGCTTGAGATGTCCACAAGTGTAAAGGATCAAGATGGCGGTATACCACCGAACGTATTGTACCCCTATGAGAGGAAACGGGACTTTGTATTTTTTGAAAATGCATGGGAGGTTGATGAAGTGTGGGGTTGCTCAGAGGAGAGACGGAATGACCCTAAGGGAGCCCCATCACAGCAGGCGGCTGTAGTGGTTCCTTGTCATGTGAAGTGTGAAAAGGAGGTAACCCCTAATAGCGATAGTCCCGAGCCCCAGGTGACCAGAAGAAAGTGTGGGTCAGACCAACTCGGGGACTTGGAGGTGACGAGACGTGTGACAGTGGGAAACGGTTTAGCTCCAGCGCAGGGGTCTGACACCTGTCTAGGTGGGGACGTGCTGTTCCAGGATGACAGGGGAAGTGGGAGTGACTCCTATGCAGACTGTGACTGGACTGCAAGAGAAAGCGAGTGCAGTAAGGTGGAGCCAAGTAAAAATGGGCGATCGTCCTCTCGCCGCAGGGGCCGCGGAAAGGCGGGACAGGCTACATCCTCTCAGAAGAGAAATGATGAGGAAGAGTCAGGGTCAGGTACCGGTCAGGTGACTGTCCTTGATAAGGAGGCAGAGCTGGAGCTCTCTGAAGTTACCGGGAGTCGTGAGACAGTTGAAGCTGCGGATGCCGGAAGAGGTGGAACTCTGAAGAAGCAGAGTGTGGGTGGGCAAGAAAGCCATCTGAAAATGTAATTGAAGAGGTAATGGTGCGACATGTGCTGGCTAAAAGAGAGCAGGACCATGAGATGGAGCTGCTTAAAGAGTCAGTGAAAGAGACAGTCGAGCGAGAAAGGGTCCTGAGACAAATGATTGAGCATAAAGTGGAGGAGCTGGAGAAGGAAGTCTCTAAGCTCAGAGAGGCCCAAGAGAAGCGTCAGCAGGAGCTTCTCCGGAGGGAGGAAGAGTGTCGCGGCTTGGCAGAAGAGCGAGATAGAGTTCTCAGAGAGCTCAAGATAAAGGAGGAGACTAGTGCTCAGCTCCAGAAATCCACGGGAGAAGAAATCCAGCAGAAGTGCCATGCAGATGGATACACAAGGGAGAGCGATGTCTTGGATAACTGTTCTAACGCTCAGGATGAGGAGGTCCAACAGTCTGTCCAAGAAGGTGACGGGTCGGTTTTCAAGTGTGTAATAGAGATACCCGAAGACAGGCGAGAAGTGTGTGCCATTGAGGAGGTTCATGAGGCCTTTAGAAAGGCAGTAGAAGCATGCAGTGTGAACTGGGTGCCAGAGATGAAACAGTTAGTCATACTGTCGACTAAGGAAGTCACACTGAAGCAAGTGGCTATCCTGAGGGACATTGTCTCCGCACGAAACAGGTGATCCTGTTGAGAAATAAAGAAGCCGCTCGACGTCTGGAGCAAGCAAGAAAGACGCAAAATCAGCTTGGCTTGGTGGAAGACATCATTCAAGTGCCCAGAGGTCTGGTGAAGAAAGTCATCGGAAGACTTGGGAAAGTGATGCAGGAGATGGTGAATAAGTTCAGTGTGACGAGAGTCAGGATTCCGGCTGATGACGAAGTCCAGGTCAGGGGTGAAGATGGGATGGTCCAATTCCTCGTTGTCGGATCCAGGGAGAGCCTTGGGAATATCCGGATGCTCCTGGAGTATCGTGTGTCATACTTGAGAGAAGTAGAGCAGCTATGACTGGAGAGGGAGCAGGTCAACAGAGAGCTGCAGGAAATGGAAAGAAGATGGCCGCCACCTTCAATCCGTAGTGTTGAGAGGCAAAGAGCGCCTGATGGAAGAGGTAGAAATAGTGATGCCTCAGTTAGCTCAGTGATGAGTGACCTAAGCAAGAGAACCTGTAGTGGACGAAATAAAAAGGACTCAGACCAGACAGGACGTATGGGTGCAAGGGAATTGCGACGCCGTACTGACCGCTGGGGAGGCGGGTGGTCTGACAGAGGGCCCGACTTAGCCAGACGGTTTGACTGGCAGAGACGACCGAGAAGGATCTCTGGTCGGGTAACAAGTGTTCAACCCCACAAGTTTGAACAGAGGGGGGAGGTATGTGGTGTAGTGACCCCTGATGCAGCTAGGGGGCACTGTGTAGGCTCCTCGGGATATGCATGGAGGCATGTGATGGATGGACGTTATGTATCGCAGAGGTGGGTGGCCCTGTGATGGAAGCCTGGATATGTTTTGGTTCAGCAGATCTATTGCTGAGAGTTGTACTATATATTGGGAGGCTTCCAGGTGACTAGGAGAGCTGGGTGGGTCCAGTCACCTACAAACCCACCCAAGGGGTATGTGTCTGAATACCTAAGATAAAACCTGTATGTGGTTGTGTGTATCTGAAGGACCTGTGATGAGGTCATGATCAGGTGACCTAACCATGTGATCCTGACCTCACCTGTGGGCGGGGTTACGCCTATGTAATGGAGTGTGCTTGGCACCTGTGAGAGAGTGTGTGGGAGTCTGCCAGTGTGGACAGACTTCCATGTGTCCCGGCGGACATTACAGAGAGGTCTCTGTGTCTGAGGAGTGAGGCTCCAGGCAGGAGCTGAAGTACTGAAGAGTTGTATTGCATGTGACTGTAAGGTTTATGATGTAATAAACCTGATGATTTTTGGATAAGAAAAGTGTCTCCTGATTTACCTCTGAAGCAGTCGAGTGAGTTGAAACCTTACAGGATAATAAGCTGAGGCTCCTCCTCCTCAGAGGACATCACAGAGGGAGAGAGAGCGTCGGCACGAATGTTCTTCTCTCCCGAGAGGAAATGGAGTGTGAAATGAAACCGGGAGAAGAACAAGGACCATTTTGCCTGGCGAGAATTAAGCCGCTGAGCTGTCTGAAGGTATACCAGATTCTTGTGGTCGGTGAAGACTTGGAAGGGAAAGCGAGCCCCCTCCAACAGATGTCTCCACTCAGAGAAAGCCAACTTCATTGCTAGCAACTCCCTATCCCCGATGGAATAATTCCTCTCCACTGGTGTGAAGGTCTTGGAGAAGAAGAAGCAAGGATGCTTCCGACCTTGAGCATCCTTTTGAAAGAGGACTGCTCCAGCACCAACGGATGAGGCATCCACCTCCAATATGAATGGCTTATCAACATCAGGCGGAGTAGAATGGGAGCGCTAGCAAACTGAGACTTAATTGAGATGAAAGCCTTGGAGACTTCCTCAGACCACAATTTGGGATTTGCTCCCTTTTGGTGAGTGCTACTAAGGGAGCTACCAAAGTTGAGAAATGGGGAATGAACTGGCGATAATAATTAATGAACCCCATAAAGCGCTGCACCGCTTTAAGGGAATGGGGTTCTTGCCAGTCCATTACAGCCTGCAGTTTGGCAGGATCCATAGCCAATCCCTGGGCGGAGATGATATAGCCCAGGAATGGTAAAGACTCCTGCTCAAACACACATTTCTCCAATTTTGTGTAAAGGGAATTTGCCCGCAGGAGGTCGAAGACTCTGCAGATATCTCTCCGGTGGGAGTCAATATCTGGAGAAAAGATGAGAATATCATCCAGATAGACTACGACCGAGATGGAAAGCATGTCCCGGAAGATGTCATTAACAAAGTCTTGGAAAACGGCTGGGGCATTACAGAGCCTGAAGGGCATCACCAGATATTCATAGTGCCCATCCCTGGTATTAAAAGCCGTCTTCCATTCGTCCCCCTCACGGATGTGAATCAGGTAATAAGCACCCCGCAGGTCTAATTTGGTAAATACCCTTGCTCCCCGGAGCCTATCAAAAGCTCAGAAATCAGGGGCAACGGGTATTTATTCTTAACGGTGATGGCGTTAAGACCCCGGTAATCTATGTAGGGACGTAATTCTCCGTTCTTCTTCTGCACGAAAAAGAACCCCGCACCAGCAGGTAACACTGACTTCCTAATGAACCCTCTTGCCAGATTCTCCTGGATGTATTGGGACATAGCCTCCGTCTCCGGGAGAGAGAGAGGATAAACCCTACCCCGAGGCGGTTCTGCTCCAGTCAAGAGGTCAATAGGACAGTCATAGAAGCGGTGAGGTGGAATAGTCTCTGCATCCTTTTTGGAGAACAAGTCTACATAGGACCAATAACACTTGGGAAGGGAAGTGAGATCTGCGGATATCTCTGTAGAAGTAACCTGAACACTCTCCCTCACACATCTACCTCTACAAGACTCACTCCAACCCCATATCTTCCCAGAGGACCACTCAATATGTGGGAGTGAAGACGAAGCCAGGGTACTCCCAGCAGGACCTCATCTATACCCTCAGGAAGGACAAGGAAAGAGATAATCTCCTGATGGGAAGGAGACATAGCTAATGTGAGAGGGATTGTCTGATGTGTGATCTGTCAGGGCAGTATGGATCCATTCACCACTCGAACTGTCACCGGTTTGGCGAGCATCACCAGAGGTATTGTGTGGCGGAGAGCAAAAGCAGAGGACATAAAGTTCCCCTCTGCTCCAGAATCCACACAAAGCTCAACCGTCAGAGTGGATGGACCAAAAGAGATTGTCCCTTTAAAGGACAGCTTGGAGGCAAATGCTGCTGATTCTAGTGAACCTCCTCCCATGGTCACTAGACGCGATCGTGTTCCCGATCGCTGGGGAAATCTATTGGCATAATGTCCTAACTGCCGACAATTGTTACAAAGCACGGAGACTCGAACGGGCCGAGAATCAGGTCCCACTCGAACAACCTCCATGACCTCCGGGGAGTCGGACGCCTGAATGGGAGATTCTAGAGGTTTGGCAAAGGTGGGTGCTAGCCAAAACCTCTTTCTACACTGGGCCCGCTCCAACCTCCGCTCGTCGAAGCGAAGGTCGATGCGGGTAGATATGGAGATAAGCTTCTCCAGTGAGGCAGGAAACTCCCTGGTGGCCAAGGCGTCCTTTACATGGTCAGCCAGACCTCTCCAGTATACCGGTATAAGGACCTTATCCGGCCACTCTAACTCGGAGGCCAGGGTTCGAAATTGAACTGAAAAACTGACTGACCAAGCTCGAACCCTGTGACATTGCCAGCAGTTGGAGCGCTGAATCGTGGGTGACCTGCGGGCCTAAAAAGACCTTTTTAAGAGCCTCCAGAAACCGAGGAGCACTCCGTACCACGCGATCGTCACGTTCCACAGCGGCGTTGCCCATTCCAAAGCTCTGCCCAACAGTAGTGACACTATGAAACCCACTTGTGCCCGCTCTGTAGGAAAACGTGCAGCCAGAAGCTCGAGCTGTATAGAGCACTGACTCACGAATCCCTGACAATGTTTGCTGTCACCAGAAAACTTGTCTGGAAGCGGGAGATGGGACAAGGTCGGAGCAGAGGTGTTGGAGGACAAACTGGCTGCCGTCGTGCTAGCAGCCTGAACAGCGACTGCGGTCACATCCACAGCTGAGGTTGTGCGCTCAAGAGCCGCCAACCTACCCTCCAGCTGCTGGATGAACTGCTGTAGACGCTGGTCGTCCGCCATTTTACTAGCCAGACCCTGGCACTAGTATTATGTTAGGGTCTGCGGAACGCACCAAATATATGATGTAGAGAGGTGCGTTCGCAGCCCGGGGTCCACCGTGCAGCGAAGCCTGCTGCTAGTAAAATGGCGCAAGAAGCGAACTCTGTTATCCCGCAGAGTCGCCAAAATAAAAGCCGTAACGCGCTGTGGCAATATGTGCGAACTCTGTTATTCCACAGAGCCACTAGAAGGAGTGCCGCAGCGCTATATGGCGATGTGTGCGAACTCACTTAACACTGAGTCGCAAAATAAACAAGCTAGGGCGTTGTCTAGCGTTGAGAGCGAACCCTGTTACGTCACAGAGCCGCTGAGACAAACTTCTGTGTCCTGTCAGGCACCCAGGTACACAGTTGACTGCTAAGCGAACATAGAACGTGATCATGCGCTAATGTCCTCGCGGAAGTCACCCGCAATCTATGGCGTCTGAATGCCAGGCCCTGAATACGGCAATCAAACTCCTCACGGGTTATGCCGGTAATCTAGGGCATCTAGGACACCAACCCTGACCAGCTAGCATACCAAACTCCTCACCGATTAAGTCGGTATTCTAGGGGCTTATTTCAGCCGGGCCCTAACCACACACACGCATGACCACACTGGCGCAAAGCATATACGGTTGATACTAGCGCATGGCGGCTCAGCATTGCCACCCTTTTATAGTAACAGCTACAGGACCTGCCAGAAACAAGGACCAATGAAACTGTTCCAGAACACCAGTAGTCACAGGACCTTCCTGGCGGACCAGTTGGAGTTGCTGCAGTACCTGAGCATGTGACCCCTGATCTCCAATGAGAGATCTCACCCTGGGCATGCTCAGAAGGGGAAAACAAGGACTTTGTCCTAAAGACATCTGCTAGCTGCTAACCAGTACTGGCCACAATATCAGAGCCTGGAGAGGCAGCAGCAACCCTCTGCACACTGTTAGACTGGGCGAGACGCTGGGACCGACGTCTAAGCTAAGCAGAGTCCACTGCGGCTGGAGATGGATGGGAGACCGCAGCAGGGATGGCTTGAGATTCCCATTGTGCAGAAGCGGGAACTTGACCTCTAACACTCTTGCTCTGCCTCCTGCTCATCACTGCATCTTGCGTTCCTGCTCGAACCTCACATTTGGCGCAGTCGGCAGGATGCAGTCCAACAGCATGGAGGCGGCAGACCAAGCAGTTGGGGTTGGCCCTAGGTCCAGTATCTCTCTGGGGGCAATGTTGATTAGTTTGCCAAAGTTTATGGGACACACCACCATGCTATGGAGCTGGACTGAGCGCATAAGGGTGATGATGAGAATGCACCCCATGACCCTTGCACTAGAGGTCGAGGTGGCCATTATGGCATTGGATGGAGAAGCCAGAGACTCAGTTATGCTACAGCCCCCAGAGAGAGAAACAGCTTTAACAAGGTACTTCAAATTTTGGAAGAGACCCATGGGGATCCCACAGATGTTGGGGTGCTGAGGACGTGTCTCTTTAATCGCATGCAGAGGAAGGGGGAGACTGTAACCCAATACATGAATGCGTTGCATACAGTGATTGTCAGGAAAGACGGCATAGGCATAGGCACTACAGACATAATGCTGCGAGACCTATTAGTGACACGCTTGTGGGACGCGCTGTCGAAGCAGGCCCTGTGGGAGAACGTGCAGGTGAAGCACGCACGAGTGAATAGGAGCGGGGGTGACAGTCCCGGTAGGGAAAGTTCAGAGCAGGGAAGTGTCCATGAATGCAATCACTGAATCCCAATGGGTGGAAGAACTAAGGAAGGAACTTTTGGATATTAAAGGAGAGTTAGCTGATGTTAAATGGAAGTCTGAGGCTGCCCCAAATTCGTTAGGGGGCAGTGAAGGACCGGATTCCCGCTGTGATTCTAGACTGTTCCGTCGTCAGAAACCCCTCAATTGCTTCAATTGTGGTGAGATTGGACATATGGTGTGGGAGTACTCACGACAGGGTAGAATCCAACCCTGTCATCCATTAAACTAGAAGGTTCTGAGCCTGGGGGACACCGCCCGGAGCCAGAACATACCTGAAGGAGTAGTGGAAGACCCACAAATTTAGTTTCAACGTGCCCGATAGTCTGGCCGAAATTTGATGGGCGAGCAGTATGATGCTTGGTGGACACCGGCTCACAGGTGACTAAGATGCCCAAAGCCTACTTCCGGCGACATTTTCCTGAAGCAGGGCAGCCTAAGTGGGGCCCAGTGATAAAACTAACGGTGGCCAACCAACTGTCCATCCCGGTCGCAGGGGTGGTGTGGATGCAGATCTCCATTTGTGGAAAGGATCTGGGAAGGAAAGCTGTGGTGTTAACCCAGGGAGAAATGAGTAGTGGACACACAGTCACCCTGATAATTAATATATTGAAGGAGTTTGGGAGTCTCCTCTTTAATGAGACTTCTAACCAGACTCTGAAACAGTGGAGCCCACATACCCACCAAAGGAAAGTATTTCAACAGTTATTTCATGTAGCCCAAGCTCAAGAGTCTTTCAGTGACGGAGGGGCGTTGGGAAAAGTGATCATTCCCGCCCCTTCTAAACTCATTCTAGCCCCGGGCAGACGGTACTCTCCTTGCCCGTCCGAGCTCACACCCCGTTGGAAGGAGTGGAGATCCAAATCGAGCCATCTACATCGGAGAAACTTCCTTCGAGACTCCAGGTAGCACACACGTTAGCCATTGTGCATGACGGAACAGTTCCTGTACTTTGTTTCAATTTAGAATATCAGGACATCACTGTGTCTCCCAAAAGTGAGGTGGCTAGGATTATGGGCATGCCTGAAGAAGTAATACCACCTCAGGCTATACAACTGAAAGTACAGCAGGGGAACCCCTGGACCGTGATGGTAAACTCCTCTACAATGCTGGATCCTCAGCATATCCAGGAAGGAAGACTGATTTTGGAAACAAATGCGAGCCGAGATGACCGATCTCACTCAGGCACAGGTGCAGCAGGTCGAAGCTTTATTGGGATGCTATAGCAACATATTAGCTCGTCATGAGGATGAATTTTGGCTGCCCTATGGCCATCACACACAAAATACTGACTGAAAATACTGCACCCATAAGAGAACACTATCGACAAATTCTACCACAACTGTATCAAGAGGTGAAGAATATGCTGAGTCAGATGTTACAGAAAGGTGTCATTAGAGAGAGTCCGAGTCCCTGGGCTGCTCCAATTGTTCTAGTTTGAAAGAAGGACGGCGCTCTGCGTTTTTGTGTGGATTATCTTAAACTCAGTGCCTGTACCATGAGAGACTTGTACCCTTTACCCAGGATTGAAGAATCCTTGTCTGCATTATGGAATGCCAAATTGTTCTCAACACTGGACCTCACCAGCGGCTGTTGACAAGTGCCAATGTTGGAGCAAGACCGGGCGAAGACCACCATTATACTACCCATAGGTCTGTTTGCATTCAACCTGATGCCGTTTGGCTTGGCCAATGCTCCTGGAACTTTTCAGTGACTTGTGGAGAGGTGTTTAGATGACTTGAACTTTGAAGCTACGCTCATCTATTTAGACAACATCATAATCTACGCTGCTTCATTTGAGGATCATCTGAAAAGACTGGAGCAGGTGTTAAGTCACCTTAAAAGACATGGACTAAAGGTGAAACCTCAAAAACTGCTGAGGCGGTAAAACCATCTTGAGAGAAAATTGCTGTGATACAGAACTGGCCCACTCCAGAAACAGTGAAAGACATTCGAGCATTCCTGGGAGTGACCAGCTATTAGCGGCATTTTTTGAAGAATTTCGCCCGCATAGCAAAACCGCTGCTAGAGCTGCTGAAGGGAGTACCCTCGGGGACAAAGAATTGGACTATTCAGTGAAAGGAACATCAAGAAAAAGCCTTTCAAGATCTAAAAAGGGCATTGACGGAAGCTCATGTATTAGCTTATGCGGACTTTTCTCAACCGTTCATTCTCCACACTGACAGGAGCTTACATGGACTTGGGGCTGTGTTGCCACAGATACAGAGCAGGAGAGAGAAGGTGATTGTTTATGCAAGTAGGTCCCTTCATGATTCTGAACGTAATCCAGACAACTACAGCTCTTTCAAGTTGGAGTTGCAGGCTTTGGTGTGGGCTATGACGGAGAGGTTCGCGGAATATTTGGATGGATCCGAAGTACTAGTGCGCACCGTCAACAACCTGTTGACGCATCTGGAGAATGCTAAACTGGGAGCTCTAGAGCAATGTTGGGTGGCCAGGATGGCAAAGTTTCGGTATAAGATTGCTTACAAGAGAGGAGCTGAGAACACTCATGCTGATGCCCTATCTACAGTGAAACATGCTAAACCTGGGTGGAGTAGGGATGAGGAATTGGAAAATGAGGAAATACCCAGGTTCCTAGGTCCCGCCAGGACGGTGGTGGCTACGCAGGACCAGGTGCAAATCTCGACTTGGGAAGGCATCTGAAGACGAGCCATGGATGAGTGGATTCGGTTACAGCAAGAAGATGGTGAGCTTACTCTGCTGAGACAGTGGGTGACATCAAAGAGACTTCCCATTTTGAGAGAGAGAAATGCTCTATCTTCAGAAACCCTGTGGATTCTTCGACAGTGGGAGCGACTCCAGATGAAGAATGGATTGCCTTATAGGAAAGTGCAACTTCAAAGAGAGCTGGGTGCCACTTGGCAAGTCTTAGTCCCGGAAACACTGTTGCCCGAGATAGCCACTGAAGCACATGAAAAAGGAGAACACTTTGGGCAGGAGAAAACTTTTCAATGGTTACAGCGGTTTGTTTATCATCCTCTGCTGAAGGCTATAGTGGAAGAGACTTGTAGGTTACATCGGACATGTGAACTGACTAAGCCACAGAACAATGAGCCCCCATACAAACTATAGTAACATTCGCCCCACTGTAAGTTGCTAATGATAGACTATCTAACCATCGGGCCAGCCCACCAGGGGTATGAACATTGTTTAGTGATAGATCATTTCACGAAGTTTGCCGTCGTGACTCCAACCCGGGATCATAACGTGGAATCAGCTGCACATGCCATCTGCAAATATTTCATTCAAGTTTACGGCTGTCCGATGCAAATCCATTCTGACCAGGGAGCCTGTTTCTTAGTAAAAGTGATGGAAGAATTACATTATATACAGTACAGACCAAAAGTTTGGACACACCTTCTCATTCAACGATTTTTCTGTATTTTCATGACTATGAAAATTGTAGAATCACGCTGAAGGCATCAAAACTGTGAATTAACACATGTGGAATTATACATTACACTTTACAAAAAAGTGTGAAACAACTGAAAATATGTCTTATATTCTAGGTTCTTCAAAGTAGCCACCTTTTGCTTTGATTACTGCTTTGCACGCAGAAATGGTGAACGGATGGACTCTACATGCCTGGTTCCCACTGTGAAGCATGGAGGAGGAGGTGTGATGGTGTGGGGGTGCTTTTCTGGTGACACTGTTGGGGATTTATTCAAAATTGAAGGCATACTGAACCAGCATGGCTACCACAGCATCTTGCAGCAGCATGCTATTCCATCCGGTTTGCATTTAGTTGCACCATCATTTATTTTTCAACAGGACAATGACCCCAAACACACCTCCAGTCTGTGTAAGGGCTATTTGACCAAGAAGGAGAGTGTTGGGGTGCTACGCCAGATGACCTGGCCTCCACAGTCACCAGACCTGAACTCAATCGAGATGGTTTGGGGTGAGCTGGACCGCTCACCGCTTCAATTTTGAATAATCCCCAACAGTGTCACCAGCAAAGCACCCCCACACCATCACACCACCTCCTCTATACTTCAAGGTGGGAACTAGGCATGTAGAGTCCATCCGTTCACCTTTTCTGCATGCAATGCAGTAATCAAAGCAAAAGGTGGCTACTTTGAAGAACCTAGAGTATAAGACATATTTTCAGTTGTTTCACACTTTTTTGTAAAGTGTAATGTATAATTCCACATGTGTTAATTCATAGTTTTTATGCCTTCAGTGTGATTCTATAATTTTCATAGTCATGAAAATACAGAAGAATCTTTGAATGAGAAGGAGTGTCCAAACTTTTGGTCTGCACTGTATATCAAATTGAGAAGTGTCGCACTACATCATACCGCCCTCAGGGGAATGGCGCCTGTGAATGTTTCAACCGGACGTTAGTCCAAATGTTGAGGACCCTGGAGAAAGATCGTAAAGTCTGGTGGCCTGAGTATGTCTCAGAATTAGTTTGGGTATACAACAATCGAGGACACCGAATTACGAGTTATACCCCCTATACTCTCTTTTTCGGCTGTACAAGAAAAGGAATCACTGAACTGGAGTTGGATCCAGAGGAGGACTACCCGCGGACAGGGGTGTCTACCTGGGTTCGAGAACATCGTCGTCATCTGCAGACTTTGTATCGCTTGGTACAGACCAGGCTTCAGGAGTTGGAGCATGCTGAAAGGACCCCACTGCAGGGAACAGATCTTCAGGTCTGATACCATGTCTTAGAATGAGAAAGACGTCCTCGGGACAAACTGGAAAGTCGATGGGAAAAAGGACCCGTACCGGGTAAAGCGACGAGTCAGCTCTGGAGGGCCAGTGTTTGAGATTCAGCCTGAAGGAGGAAGTTCTCCTACTCGGATAGTTCACCGGAATATGCTTCGGCCTTGTCTATCAAAAGATCCTGTTCAAGTAGAAAAGGTACCGGAAGCTCCCGAAAAGGCTCCCACAGTGGCAGAGGAAGAAGAAGAAAAGATTGTTGAACAACTTCTCGAGGCTGGACAAGTGGAGCAAGAACCCAGGGCCCCAGAAGAACCTGCCTCAGAAGGGACAGACACACCGTCGCTCTCTCTTATGAGACCTGACTCTACCACTCAAGGGGACTCCACTAGTCCTTCTAATTTGTGACGCTCCGAACGAACAACAGCCGGAAAACCCCCCAACTGTTATGATCAAGATCAGTTCATCTGGCAGCAAACTGTCCAAGAATAGGAAGCTGGCCATGTTTTTCACAAGAATTCTCGCCCGTGGAATGGCGACCAAAAGGAGTAGGGGAATATATGGAGATGGACCGAGCTAATGATATTTCTCTCGTGTTGGGGCCGGAACTAACGGGGCTGTCAGCATTGTTGCCGGGGGAAGTACTTGCTGACTGGAATAGACCTTTACATCTGACTGTGGGGGGACGGATCGGATATAAAAGAGTCAGAGCGCGCCAGAACGGGACTCTTGGCGGGAAGACAGGGTGTGTGACAGGAGAAGGTTGACTCCCTCTCTGCAGACCGATGCCAACTAGCAGGCCCACGCTGTACTCTTTCATTCCCTGAGCATACAGTCATGGACAAAAGTTTTGAGAATGACACAAATATTAATTTTTACAAAGTCTACTGCTTCACTTTTTCTAATGGCAATTTGCATATACTCCAGAATGTTATAAAGAGTGATCAGCTTAACAGCAATTACTTGCAAAGTAAATATTTGGCTAGAAAATGAACTTTATCCCCCAAAACACATTTCAACATCATTGCAGCCCTGCCTTAAAAGGACCAGCTAACCTCTTTTCAGTGATTGCTCCATTAACACAGGTGTGGGTGTTGATGAGGACATGTCTGGAGATCAATCTGTCATGATTAAGTAAGAATGACACCACTGGACACTTTAAAAAGGAGGCTGGTGCTTGGCATCATTGTTTCTCTTCTGTTAACCATGGTTATCTCTAAAGAAACACGTGCAGTCATCATTGCAATGCACAAAAATGGCCTAACAGGGAAGAGTATCGCAGCTAGAAAGATTGCACCTCAGTCAACAATCTATCGCATCATCAAGAACTTCAAGGAGAGAGGTTCCATTGTTGCCAAAAAGGCTCCAGGGCGCCCAAGAAAGACCAGCAAGCGCCAGGACCGTCTCTTAAAAGTGTTTCGGCTGTGGGATCGGGCTACCAGCAGTGCAGAGCTTGCTCAGGAATGGCAGCAGGCAGGTGTGAGTGCATCTGCACGCACTGTGAGGCGGAGACTCTTGGAGCAAGGCCTGGTCTCAAGGAGGGCAGCAAAGAAGCCACTTCTCTCCAGAAAAAACATCATGGACAGACTGATATTCTGCAAAAGGTACAGGCAGTGGACTGCTGAGACTGGGGTAAAGTTATTTTCTCTGATGAATCCCCTTTTCGATTGTTTGGGACATCAGGAAAACGCCTCATTCGGAGAAGACAAGGTGAGCGCTACCACCAGTCTTGTCTCATGCCAACTGTTAAGCATCCTGAAACCATTCATGTGTGGGGTTGCTTCTCAGCCAAGGGAATCGGCTCTCTCACAGTCTTGCCTAAAAACACAGCCATGAATAAAGAATGGTACCAGAATGTCCTCCAAGAGCAACTTCTCCCAACCCTCCAAGAGCAGTTTGGCGATCAACAATGCCTTTTCCAGCATGATGGAGCACCTTGCCATAAAGCAAAGGTGATAACTAAATGGCTCAGGGAACAAAACATAGAGATTTTGGGTCCATGGCCTGGAAACTCCCCAGATCTTAATCCCAATGAGAACTTGTGGTCAATCATCAAGAGACGGGTGGACAAACAAAAACCTAAAAATTCTGACAAAATGAAAGCATTGATTGTGCAAGAATGGACTGCTATCAGTCAGGATTTGGTCCAGAAGTTGATTGAGAGCATGCCAGGGAGAATTGCAGAGGTCCTGAAGAAGAAGGGTCAACACTGCAAATATTGACTTGCTGCATTAACTCATTCTAACTGTCAATATAAGCTTTTGTTACTCATATGTTTGCAATTATATTTCTGTCTGTGATGAAAACATCTGTCAAACACACATAAAAACCAGAGGGCAGCAGATCATGTGAAAATGTAATATTTGTGTCATTCTCAAAACTTTTGGCCATGATTGCACAGACCGTGTACCACCAGAGACAATCACTCCGTTTGCTTCTGACTCAAACTAACTTAGCCGGTCTGTACTGCTGACTTTTGCTGGCTTGCGACACAGGACTCACCACATGGGGCACATTGACTTAGGTACCGTGACCGCGGCCTCCACTTCGGGACTTCCCTTACCAACCACGGTGCCCCAGGCATCTTTTTGTACTGCTCCTTGCTGCAGGATCACCTACGCCTAGGAAGGCCAGGATACGTCGCAACTGTAAAGAAACAGTGCCACACCTTTCTCCGGAACCAGTTCAGAGACTTCTCACGTCGCCTATGGCGCCATCGTGGGATTTTCCAGCCCCTCCATCCGGGAACCACAGACTGATAAGTTAACCCGTTATTTGCACTTCTATTATTGTTATATAATTGCATACTCTTTGTTCAACTATATATCCTCACACTCACTCCCTGCGTGGAGTATTTACTGTATAAGTATTCTTTAAAAAAAAACCTGTTAACTCTTGCTCTGCCTCCTGCTTGTCACTGCATCCCGCATTCCTGCTAGAACCTCACACAGTCATCCCTCTGACTGAGGAGGGTCCAGAAGGCAGGGCATTACCTGCATTCTGGGCACTCTGCCTCCTGGTGACATCGCCCATGTAGGCAGTATCCCCGGGAATAACCACAGTCCCATCAGACTGCTCAGCTATGGGCACTACCTCCCCACTCACCCCAATACCTCAGGAGCGTGCTATATATGGGGCAATTACCTTCCTCTGTAGCACTGGTCAGTCACCTTTCTCATGGATCCCGTGCCTCTCCCCATTTCCCTTAGCACTGTCGCTTGCTCCTGTTAGGAGTTCCTCAGCCATCTCACCCTGCAGTGTGACGTGGCTGAATATTCCTGTACCTTCAGATATATAATCATTATCAGGTAAATCACTGTCAGGTAAATCATTATCAGGTAAATCACTGTCAGGTAAAGCATGCATATTCACATAATTATCATTAGTATTACCCTCAGTATCAGATTGGGAAGGGGTGTCAGGGACATAATACGCGAACATCCTCCCCAAATCAGTCCCCAACAAAACCTCGGTGGGCAGGTTTTCGGACAACCCCACTTCCTTCACCCCGCTTCTCAATCTATAAAAACCAAGGCCATTGGCAAGGGCCAGCGGATGCCTCCAATCCCGGTGACGGTCAGAGTTTTCCCCAGAATAATCTCTTCAGGGACACCAGTTTGGGTCGGATGAGGGTTCATTCAGCCCCGGTGTCCTTGAGGCCTATAGCAACATAGCTCCCCATGGTGACTTCCTGCTAATTTTCACAGGCCCTCCCAACTGCCCCACCCACAAAAAGAACTGCTGCATTAGGCCCTGAGGCCTTGGATGGGGGGTTCTGCTTCTCCGGACAAGTGGAGTTGAGACCGGCTTTCGCATCTCCGGTTTATGGCTGGCCTCGTAGGTGTCGGCGATCTGCGCTGCTTTGTCTGCATCTTTTGGCTCCCGGTCCATCATGAACTGTCGCATCTCAGCTGGATAAAGATTAGGAACTGGTCTTTTATCATCAGGTCCCACAGCTGCATAAAGGTGGTCACTGACAGTCATTGGACCCACTGATCAAGGTGGGTTCGGAGTCCATGTCATGTAGGCCACATTGGAGGTTCCGAAACTTTTTACAGTAACCCTCAGAAGTCAGTTGATTCTTTTTTATCAGGGCCTGCTTGATGGCCGCATAGTTTCCATCTTGGTCTTGAGGCAGAGAAGCTAACACCTCCAGAGCTTTTTCTTTGAGCCCTGGGGTTAGATATCGGGCACATTGGCTCTCAGGCAGCTGGTACTGTCTGCAGGCTTTTTCAAATTCCTGCAGAAAAACGACCAAGTCCCCATCCTTTTCCATCACAGGAAAGTGCTCTGACAGGGGTTTAAGAGTTGTTGCATTATTAGACTCACAGCTCCATGAGGTAAATGGTACTGCCTCGAGTCGGGCCATCTGCAGTTCATGGTCTCTCCAAGCTTGGGCCTCCCGTTCAGCTCTCTCGGCCTCTCATTCTTGGAACTGCAGGATCAGCTTCAGACGTTCCTCATGATCGTCTGTGTGGAGTTGTTCCAAGGCCAACTACAGGTGGGGGTCCACATTACACTGGTTGCGAGTAGGGATGGCATTCACCGGTTGGACTCTCCGCAGCAGCACCACCTGCACTTGGGTTGGCTTCTGCCTCCGCTGGAATCTGGGAATGGTCTTGACCTGCTTCAAGTTGCACCAGTTCCCTGACCATTTGGCCTTTGGATTTCCCCGTGGGGTCAATCTGCTTCGAGGGCAATAAGAGTGTCCTTGGACTGCTGCTTATATCAGGCCTCTCCCAGTGTAAACACACTACCCAAGCCCATTTCCTAAACACAGGATGGGCAACACTTCGTTGAATACATAACCATAATGACCCCTGTAGTAAATAAACCACTTCGGGGTCAAGAAGTGAATATGCTTTAAAAATATATTATTTTATTTAAACAATACTAAAATCACAGACATGAAATAGGATGCCTCAGACCAATAAGCACAACAACAAGGGTCAGCTAAAACAGTACAGAGATATACAGGAATATAGATAATGTGGTCAAAAGGAAAAATTATAGATATACAGTCATGGACAAAAGTTTTGAGAATGACACAAATATTAATTTTAACAAAGTCTACTGCTTCACTTTTTCTAATGGCAATTTGCATATACTCCAGAATGTTATAAAGAGTGATCAGCTTAACAGGAGTTACTTGCAAAGTCAATATTTGGCTAGAAAATGAACTTTATCCCCAAAAACACATTTCAATATCATTGCAGCCCTGCCTTAAAAGGACCAGCTAACCTCTTTTCAGTGATTGCTCCATTAACACAGGTGTGGGTGTTGATGAGGACATGGCAGGAGATCAATCTGTCATGATTAAGTAAGAATGACACCACTGGACACTTTAAAAGGAGGCTGGTGCTTGGCATCATTGTTTCTCTTCTGTTAACCATGGTTATCTCTAAAGAAACACATGCAGTCATCATTGCAATGCACAAAAATGGCCTAACAGGGAAGAGTATAGCAGCTAGAAAGATTGCACCTCAGTCAACAATCTATCGCATCATCAAGAACTTCAAGGAGAGAGGTTCCATTGTTGCCAAAAAGGCTCCAGGGCGCCCAAGAAAGACCAGCAAATGCCAGGACCATCTCTTAAAAGTGTTTCAGCTGCGGGATCGGGCTACCAGCAGTGCAGAGCTTGCTCAGGAATGGCAGCAGGCAGGTGTGAGTGCATCTGCACGCACTGTGAGGCGGAGACTCTTGGAGCAAGGCCTGGTCTCAAGGAGGGCAGCAAAGAAGCCACTTCTCTCCAGAAAAAACATCATGGACAGACTGATATTCTGCAAAAGGTACAGGCAGTGGACTGCTGGAGACTGGGGTAAAGTTATTTTCTCTGATGAATCCCCTTTTCGATTGTTTGGGACATCAGGAAAACGCCTCATTCTGAGAAGACAAGGTGAGCACTACCACCAGTCTTGTCTCATGCCAACTGTTAAGCATCCTGAAACCATTCATGTGTGGGGTTGTTTCTCAGCCAAGGGAATCAGCTCTCTCACAGTCTTGCCTAAAAACACAGCCATGAATAAAGAATGGTACCAGAATGTCCTCCAAGAGCAACTTCTCCCAACCCTCCAAGAGCAGTTTGGCGATCAACAATGCCTTTTCCAGCATGATGGAGCACCTTGCCATAAAGCAAAGGTGATAACTAAATGGCTCAGGGAACAAAACATAGAGATTTTGGGTCCATGGCCTGGAAACTTCCCAGATCTTAATCCCATTGAGAACTTGTGGTCAATCATCAAGAGACGGGTGGATAAACAAAAACCTAAAAATTCTGACAAAATGAAAGCATTGATTGTGCAAGAATGGACTGCTATCAGTCAGGATTTGGTCCAGAAGTTGATTGAGAGCATGCCAGGGAGAATTGCAGAGGTCCTGAAGAAGAAGGGTCAACACTGAAAATATTGACTTGCTGCATTAACTCATTCTAACTGTCAATATAAGCTTTTGTTACTCATATGTTTGCAATTATATTTCTGTCTGTGATAAAAACATCTGTCAAAGATTCTTGAAAACCCGGTCAGCAGGGCGCAAAAGACAGGAATCTTCTTAGTAAATGACAATCTTCATTTATTAAAAATTATTAAAAAATTATGGTAAAACAATGAATCCACAACGCGTTTCAACGGAGTGAGTCCGTCTTCCTCAGGTGGCATAATACATTCAATAAAAAAGGAAGTGTATTTAAAGGGACAGCAGCCAATGGGAAACATGATTGCATAATTAAAACACATGAAGTGGAGGTGGGGGTCTGACAATAGTTAAACCCACACTGACATAGACGCTTGCTAAAAACTTAGCAAAAACCACATTAACCCCTTAATGACCAAGCCATTTTGTAGGTTAAAGACCAGGCCAATTTTTACAATTCTGACCACTGTCTCTTTATGAGGTTATAACTCTGGAACGCTTTTACGGATCTTGGTGATTCTGAGATTGTTTTCTCGTGACATATTGTACTTCATGATAGTGGTAAAATTTCTTCAATATAACTTGCGTTTTTTTATGAAAAAAATGGAAATATGGCAAAAATTTTGAAAATTTTGCAATTTTCAAACTTTTAATTTTTATGCCATTAAATCAGAGAGATATGTCACAAAAATTAGTTAATAAATAACATTTCCCACATGTCTACTTTACATCAGCACAATTTTGGAACCTAAATTTTTTTTTGTTACGAAGTTATAAGTGTTAAAAGTTGACCAGCAATTTCTCATTTTTCCAACAAAATTTACAAAACCATTTTTTTAGGGACCACCTCACATTTGAAGTGAATTTGAGGGGTCAATATGACAGAAAATACCCAAAAGTGACACCATTCTAAAAACTGCACCCCTCAACGTGTTCAAAGCCACATTCAAGAAGTTTATTAACCCTTTAGGTACTTCACAAGAATTGAAGCAATGTGGAAGGAAAAAATGAACATTTAACTTTTTTTCCCAAAATTTTTCTTTCGACACAATTTTTTTAAATTTTGTCAAGGGTATCAGGAGAAAATGAACCACAATATTTGTTGTACAATTTCTCCAGAGTACACCGATATACCATGTGTGGGGGTAAACCACTATTTGGGCGCATGGCAGAGCTCGGAATGGAAGCAGCTCCATTTGACTTTTTTGGCTGGAATTGAGATTGGACGCCATGTCGCATTTGGAGAGTCCCTGTGTCCTAAACAGTGGAAACCCCCCACAAGTGACCCCATTTTGGAAACTGGACCCCTTAAGGAACTCATCTAAATGTGTTGTGAGAGCTTTTAACCCCCAAGGGCTTCACAGAAGGTTATAACGTAGAGCCGTAAAATTAAAAAATCATATTTTTTCCACAAAAATGATCTTTTCATCCCAATTATTATTTTCCAAAGGATAAAAGGACCCCAAAAGTTATTGGGCAATTAGTCCTGAGTACGCTGATACCCCATATGTGGGGGTAAACCACTATTTGGGCGCATGGCAGAGTTTGGAAGGGAAGCAGCGCCATTTGACTTTTTTGGCTGGAATTGAGATTGGACGCCATGTCGCATTTGGAGAGTCCCTGTGTGCCTAAACAGTGGAAACCCCCACAAGTGACCCCATTTTGGAAACTAGACCCCCCAAGGAATTTATCTAAATGTGTTGTGAGAGCTTTTAACCCCCAAGCGCTTCACAGAAGGTTATAACGTAGAGCCGTAAATTAAAAAATCATATTTTTTCCACAAAAATGATCTTTTCATCCCAATTTTTATTTTCCAAAGGATAAAAGGACCCCAAAATTTATTGTGCAATTAGTCCTGAGTACGCTGATACCCCATAGGTGGGGGTAAACCACTATTTGGGCGCATGGCAGAGCTCGGAAGGGAAGCAGCGCCATTTGACTTTTTTGACTGGAATTGAGATTGGATGCCATGTCGTATTTGGAGAGTCCCTGTGTGCCTAAACAGTGGAAACCCCCCACAAGTGACCCCATTTTGGAAACTAGACCCCCCAAGAAACTTATCTAGATGTGTGGTGAGAGCTTTGAACCCCCAAGGGCTTCACAGAAGGTTATAACGTAGAGCAGTAAAATTAAAAAATCATATCTTTTCCACAAAAATGATCTTTCCACCCCCAATTGTTATTTTCCAAAGGGTAACAGGACCCCAAAAGTTATTGTGCAATTTGTCCTGAGTACGCTGATACCCCATATGTGGGGGGAAACCACTATTTTGACGCATGGCAAAGCTCGAAAGGGAAGTAGCGCCTTTTTCAAATGCAGACTTTGATGGAATGGTCTGTGGGTGTCATGTCACGTTTGGATAGCCCCTGATGTGCCTAAACAGTAGAAACCCCCCACAAGTGACTCCATTTTGGAAACTAGACCCCCCAAGGAACTTTTCTAGATGTGTGGTGAGCACTTTGAACCCCCAAGTGCTTCACAGAAGTTTATAACGTAGAGCCGTGAAAATAAAAAAAATCATATTTTTTTCCACAAAAATGACCTTTTTGCCCCCAAATTTTTATTTTTATAAGGGTAACAGGAGAAATAGGACCCCAAAAGCTATTGTGCATTTTGTCCTGAGTACGCTGATACCCCATATGCGGGGGGGGAACCACTGTGATCGCCTTACTGCGATCTTTGGGAGGCACAATGAACAAATCTACCAAAGGTGAAGAATTGGTTTTCTTTTTTACGCCGTTCCTCGTGCGATATTAGTGATTAGTAGAGTTGAGCGATACTTTCCGATATCCAAAAGTATCGGAATCGGAATGGTATCGCCGATACACAAAAAATATCGGCGATACCCGATACAGATACCGGAAATACAATGTAAGTCTATGGGAACAAAATATCGGAATTAAAAAAAAACCCATTCTTGCCTTGTTGGTTAATTGTACATGAAGGAAAACAACAAAGAGTAATGTAGAATTTATTGGGGGAGGTTGAGGAGACATTAAAGGCATAGATGTTTAACACAATGCAATGGAATAGCATTAATATTTCTTTTTTTGAAATACGTTTGGATTGACGAAGAAATTGACAATGTTGTTAACCTTTTTTCTATTTTGTCAAATATGTCTGTTTCACAACTTCCATGCTCTTCACCTTTTTAACTTTTCACACACTTTCTCCTTCATAATCTTCAGCAGCATCATCTTTCTCATCAAATTATTCTTCATCTTCACCTTCTTAATCTTCTAAAACTTCTTGCTATTCATCTTTTTGTTAACATTACTTATATTGTTCTTATTAAACAGTTATTATTCTTCATATTCTACTTCTTCATCTTCTTCCTATTCATCCTTTTCATCATATTCTTATTTGTGACAGACATTCCTGTACTTGTAATCTGTAAAACTCTGAATTTTCATCCTTCCGTTCTTGCTGTCACGAAAGATTTTAATTACAACAGTATTTGTCCGCGTTCAGTTTAGCCTGCAGCAGCATCAGGCATTTTCCAGGGGCACCACGAGGAGGAACGGACTCACCCCCATACACTGCTTAGTCTTCTTCTGCTTAGAATTTAGAGCATATATTTTGCTCTTCATTTTGGTCTTATACTTAATGTTCTTCTGCTTTTTGATCTTCTGCTTATTGTTCTTCTGTCTCTTGTTCTGTATCTTGTAGTTTGTCTTACCTTCTTTGTCCTGTTGGTGATGGTACAAAAGCCAATGGAAGTAACGAGGACCAGCTGACTGTGCTGGAACCCGGAGGGTCAGCAGAAGGAAAAGAGCCAATGGCACAACCGAGGACCAGCTGACGTTACTGGGACACGGTTACTAAGCAGGAGGTACCTGTGCTCCAAAGCACTACCAAGGACCAGCAGACGTTGCTGGAACTCGGATACCGACATGGAGGCACCTAGGCCAAAGGCACTGCGGAGAACCAGCTGACGGTACTGGAACCCGGACGGGTAGAAGAAGGTACAAGAGCCAATGCAAGTGACGAGGACCAGCTGACTGTGCTGGAACCCGGAGGGGCAGCAGAAGGAAAAGAGCCAAAGGCACAACCGAGGACCAGCTGACGTTACTGGGACATGGTTACTAAGCAGGAGGTACCTGTGCTCCAAAGCACTACCAAGGACCAGCAGACGTTGCTGGAACTCGGATACCGACATGGAGGCACCTAGGCCAAAGGCACTGCGGAGAACCAGCTGACGGTACTGGAACCCGGATGGGTAGCAGAAGGTACCCATGGAAATTAAAGTTGAGGCAGCAGGACTGTTTGCCGTTCACACAGCAGGGGAACAGCTGACATTACTGAACCCCAGTAACACGGGAGCAAGTGTAGACTGTGCTAACAGCACTTCCGAGAAACAACTGGCGGTGTTGTAACCCAGGGATGAGAAGAGAACAGGGTGGAGGCAGCAGGACTTTTTGCCGTTCACACAGCAGGGGAACAGCTGACATTACTGAACCCAGTAACACAGGAGCAAGTGTAGACTGTGCTAACAGCACTTCCGAGAAACAACTGGCGGTGTTGTAACCCAGGGATGAGAAGAGAACAGGGTGGAGGCAGCAGGACTTTTTGCCGTTCACACAGCAGGGGAACAGCTGACATTACTGAACCCCAGTAACACAGGAGCAAGTGTAGACTGTGCTAACAGCACTTCCGAGAAACAACTGGCGGTGTTGTAACCCAGGGATGAGAAGAGAACAGGGT
Organism: Oophaga sylvatica; assembly: GCA_033576555.1. Taxonomy (NCBI): domain Eukaryota; kingdom Metazoa; phylum Chordata; class Amphibia; order Anura; family Dendrobatidae; genus Oophaga; species Oophaga sylvatica. Next base: position 68,189,285 of record JARQOD010000004.1, on the reverse strand, counting down.
GGAGGCAGCAGGACTTTTTGCCGTTCACACAGCAGGGGAACAGCTGACATTACTGAACCCCAGTAACACAGGAGCAAGTGTAGACTGTGCTAACAGCACTTCCGAGAAACAACTGGCGGTGTTGTAACCCAGGGATGAGAAGAGAACAGGGTGAAAGCAGCAGGACTTTTTGCCGTTCACACAGCAGGGGAACAGCTGACATTACTGAACCCCAGTAACACAGGAGCAAGTGTAGACTGTGCTAACAGCACTTCCGAGAAACAACTGGCGGTGTTGTAACCCAGGGAAGAGAAGAGAACAGGGTGGAGGCAGCAGGACTTTTTGCCGTTCACACAGCAGGGGAACAGCTGACATTACTGAACCCCAGTAACACAGGAGCAAGTGTAGACTGTGCTAACAGCACTTCCGAGAAACAACTGGCGGTGTTGTAACCCAGGGATGAGAAGAGAACAGGGTGGAGGCAGCAGGACTTTTTGCCGTTCACACAGCAGGGGAACAGCTGACATTACTGAACCCCAGTAACACAGGAGCAAGTGTAGACTGTGCTAACAGCACTTCCGAGAAAAAACTGGCGGTGTTGTAACCCAGGGAAGAGAAGAGAACAGGGTGGAGGCAGCAGGACTTTTTGCCATTCACACAGCAGGGGAACAGCTGACATTACTGAACCCCAGTAACACAGGAGCAAGTGTAGACTGTGCTAACAGCACTTCCGAGAAACAACTGGCGGTGTTGTAACCCAGGGATGAGAAGAGAACAGGGTGGAGGCAGCAGGACTTTTTGCCGTTCACACAGCAGGGGAACAGCTGGCGTTACTGAACCCCACTAACAGTAGAGCTTGTGTTTTGTTCTGTGGACACGACACTTCTGAGCAGCAACTGGCAGTGTTGGAGCCCAGGGAGTAGAGTTCAGGTGGTAGAAAGATGAACATAACAGGAGACATGGATAACGTTGCGAACCAGTTATTTAATCTGAAAACGGACAGACAAATTCTGGCGAGATCCATGCCTTGTTCATTTTCAGAAAAGTAAGCCGGTCTACATTATCGGAGGATAGTCGCATGCGACGGTCTGTTAGTACACCACCTGCAGCACTAAAGACGCGCTCCGATAATACACTGGCAGCAGGGCAAGCCAGCACCTCCAATGCATACTGGCTAAGCTCTGGCCATGTATCCAGCTTAGAGACCCAAAACTTGAATGGGGAAGAGCCATCTGGGAGTACACTGAGAGGCAAAGCCAAGTAGTCTGTCACCATCTGACGGATACGTTGCCTCCCGCTGACTGGAGCCCTCTCGGATGGTGTAGACATTTCTGGCGCTGCCACAAAACTTTGCCACATTTTTAACATACTGGTCTTTCCCTGTGCAGAGGCACTGCGTGTGCTCCCTCTTGTTGCAGAGCTCTCTACACTGCCTCGACGCACAGAGCTGCTTTGTAAAGCAGTAGCAGCAGCAGTGCTCTCGGCAGTAAGGTAGAACATTAGGGATTGCACCAGTGTGTCTTGGTACTCCCGCATTTTACGCTCCCGGTTCAACGGTGTGATGAGGCTTTTGACATTGTCCCGGTAGCGAGGGTCTAGGAGGGTGTACACCCAACAATCAGACGTCGTGAGAATGTGGGCGATGCGGCGGTCGTTTCTTAGGCACTGCAGCATGAAATCAACCATGTGCTGCAGACTCCCAACTGGCAAAGAAACGCTGTCCTCTGCAAGAGGCGTTATCTCTGCCTGCTCTGCATCACCCCACCCTCGCTCTACATACTGACTAGAGCGTTGTGTACCTCCCTCTGGAGCGATGTCTTCCTCCTCCATTGACTCCTCCTCCTCATCCTCCTCACAAAGTGAGCCCTGCCCAGCCCTTTGTGAGGAACCACGTTGCGCTGACTTTCCAGAAGGTGATGGAATTTGTGACTCCTCATCCTCCACCTCTTCCAAAACCTCATCCCTTATTGCTTGCAGTGTTTTTTGAAGCAGGCAGATAAGGGGGACAGTAAGGCTGACTAGTGCATCATCTGCACTCGCCATCCGCGTTGACTCATCAAACGCACGCAAAACGTGGCACATGTCCTTCATAGTGGCCCACTCATTAATGGTGAAGTGTGGACGGCGCAAATTGCGTGTTGATTGCGCCTGATGCAGCTGATACTCCATAACTGCTGGCTGCTGCTCACACAACCGCTCCAACATATGTAACGTTGAATTCCACCTGGTGGATACGTCACATATGATGCGATGTTCAGGAAGGCGCAATCTGCGTTGCAGAGCTGCAATGCGCGATCTGGCCATGCTGGAACGTCGCAAGTGAGCGCACTCTAGGCGGACCTTGTGCAGCAGTGCATCAAGATCCGGATAGTCCCTCAAAAAACTCTGCACGACCAAGTTGAGCACATGTGCCAGACATGGTATGTGAGTGAGTTTTCCAAGGCCCAGAGCTGCCACCAGATTTCGGCCATTGTCACACACTACCAAGCCTGGCTGGAGATTCGCTGGCAAAAACCACACGTCGCTCTCCTGCTTGATGGCATTCCAGACCCCTGCTCTGTGTGGCTTCGATTCCCCATGGGAATTAATTTCAGAACGGCCTGTTGCCGTTTGGCCACGGCTGTGCTCATATCGGTCGCATCAGGTAAGCGTCCACGGGTCCATGTGGAGGTAGACCGTGACGGCTCCTGCAGCGATGATTCTGAGGAACTGGAGTAGGAGGAGGAGTCAATGTGGACAGACTTTATTCCGGCAATCCTTGGAGTTGGCAGAACACGTACAGCGCCACTCGCAAGATGTGTACCCGGCTCCACAACATTCACCCAATGGGCAGTGATTGAAAGGTATCGTCCCTGGCCATGGGTACTGGTCCACGCATCGGTGGTCAGGTGGACCTTGCTACTGACGGCGTTTAGTAGCGCATGTTTAATTTTTGCCTCAACATGCTTTTGCAGACCAGGGACGGCTTGCCTGCTGAAATAAAATCGGCTGGGCACATTGTATTGTGGGACTGCCAATGCCATTAATTCACGGAAACTGTCAGTCTCCACCAGCCTGAATGACAGCATTTCAAGGGACAGGAGTTTTGCAATGCCAGCATTCAGAGCCTGTGCTCGTGGATGGTTTGCCGAGTATGGCCGTCTTTTCTCCCATGCCTGTGCTACCGATGGCTGTTTTGTGGCCTGGGTGTGTGAGGATGACAGGGAACTTGCAGCTGTGGGTGGAATAACACTGTGTCTCTGGACAACAGTGACAGAGGTTCTTCCATGGCGATCCTGTGAGGAAGCCGAACCAGCTGTGTGTGAACTGGAGGAAGAGGCTCCAACACGAGCTGAAGATGTAGGTGCTGCTGTAGGTTGGCCTACATCTCCAGTGTGTCTTTGTAACTCAACAAAGTGCTTTGACCGCACATGTTTCCACATATTTGTTGTATTAAGGTTACTGACACTTTTACCTCTTTTAATTTTTTGATTACACAGCTTGCATTTGACATAGCAAATATCATCTGCAACTGTATCAAAAAAGGACCACGCAGAGCAAGTCCTGGGAGCGCCCGGTTTGGCTGTTGGAAGAGAACTGCTCCGAACGGGTGCCAAACTGGGAGGCTACAGGCAAGCGAGTCTGCAGCCTACCTCTCCCTACTGTTTGGACCGTTGGGGCAATCTCTTCCTCAGAGCTGCTCCCACCACCTTCCTGTTCCTCACGCCATGTTGGGTCTTGGACCTCATCATCTCCACCACTACCCTCTTCCAACACCTGCTGTTGTTGGGTGGTCTGGCCAGCACCATGCTCAACAGAAACTGGCAACTGAGTCTCATCATCATCAGATGCGTTCTGCGGTGTGCTGACCATCGGCACTGGCTCACCCGCCTCTTCAGATTCAGAGAGACACAGCTGTTGCGCATCACTGCATACTGCCTCTTCTTCACATTCCAGAATGCTGCTTGGCTGGGCCCCTGTTTGCAAGCCAACAGATTCTGAGAACAGAAGCAGAGACTCAGCTGGCTCCTGTACAGAGCTCTCTGACTGCCTGGGCAATTTGGCAGGCGGTGAAGAGACTGATGGTTGTTCAACAGTGCTGTGGTCCTGAGAGGAGGTGGAAGCTATTGAAGTCGATGCATTGGCTGCCATCCAACCAACAACGGCTTCAATTTGTTCTTCACGCAGCAGGGGGGGTACGCTGAGCTCCTACAAAAGTGCGCATAAAGGAACGCTCACGGGGAAAACTGGTGGATGCTGTGTCACTGGGTGCGGCAGCAGCCACAGAACCCCACGTCCTCTCCCTGCTGCAAATCCACGGCCTCGACCACGACCACGTGCCTTACTCACTGACTTCTTCATCTTGGTAGATTGATAAAGAAAGTCAGAAAAGTTATAAGGCCTAAGTGTGGTTATTCCTCACAGACTACAGTGAACCCTGCAGACAACTGTTCAGTATCTGTGAAAGGCCCCTTTGTGTACTTCTATAGTGTTTGCAACCAATGTATTGTATACGGATGGAAGCGCGTCACACTAATAGATTAGATTTTTTTCCACTAAAATGGAGCAGCACCAATTAGAGAAAAATGTGAAGGATGAGGCAGTGACACACGCTCAGCAGACTACAACCGGCAGTGGTTGAAGAACAAACTGGAGCGTAATCTGCACTCACAAAATGAAAAGCTCACAGACTACAGTGAACACTGAAACACAACTGTTCAGTAGCTGTTAAAGGCCCCTTTGTGTACTTCTATAGTGTTTGCAACCAATGTATTGTATACGGATGGAAGCGCGTCACACTAATAGATTAGATTTTTTTCCACTAAAATGGAGCAGCACCAATTAGAGAAAAATGTGAAGGATGAGGCAGTGACACACGCTCAGCAGACTACAACCGGCAGTGGTTGAAGAACAAACTGGAGCGTAATCTGCACTCACAAAATGAAAAGCTCACAGACTACAGTGAACACTGAAACACAACTGTTCAGTAGCTGTTAAAGGCCCCTTTTGTGTACTTCTATAGTGTTTGCAACCAATGTATTGTATACGGATGGAAGCGCGTCACACTAATAGATTAGATTTTTTTCCACTAAAATGGAGCAGCACCAATTAGAGAAAAATGTGAAGGATGAGGCAGTGACACACGCTCAGCAGACTACAACCGGCAGTGGTTGAAGAACAAACTGGAGCGTAATCTGCACTCACAAAATGAAAAGCTCACAGACTACAGTGAACACTGAAACACAACTGTTCAGTAGCTGTTAAAGGCCCCTTTGTGTACTTCTATAGTGTTTGCAACCAATGTATTGTATACGGATGGAAGCGCGTCACACTAATAGATTAGATTTTTTTCCACTAAAATGGAGCAGCACTAATTAGAGAAAAATGTGAAGGATGAGGCAGTGACACACGCTCAGCAGACTACAACCGGCAGTGGTTGAAGAACAAACTGGAGCGTAATCTGCACTCACAAAATGAAAAGCTCACAGACTACAGTGAACACTGAAACACAACTGTTCAGTAGCTGTTAAAGGCCCCTTTGTGTACTTCTATAGTGTTTGCAACCAATGTATTGTATACGGATGGAAGCGAGTCACACTAATAGATTCGATTTTTTTCCACTAAAATGGAGCAGCACCAATTAGAGAAAAATGTGAAGGATGAGGCAGTGACACACGCTCAGCAGACTACAACCGGCAGTGGTTGAAGAACAAACTGGAGCGTAATCTGCACTCACAAAATGAAAAGCTCACAGACTACAGTGAACACTGAAACACAACTGTTCAGTAGCTGTTAAAGGCCCCTTTGTGTACTTCTATAGTGTTTGCAACCAATGTATTGTATACGGATGGAAGCGCGTCACACTAATAGATTAGATTTTTTTCCACTAAAATGGAGCAGCACCAATTAGAGAAAAATGTGAAGGATGAGGCAGTGACACACGCTCAGCAGACTACAACCGGCAGTGGTTGAAGAACAAACTGGAGCGTAATCTGCACTCACAAAATGAAAAGCTCACAGACTACAGTGAACACTGAAACACAACTGTTCAGTAGCTGTTAGTGTTGAGCATTCCGATACCGCAAGTATCGGGTATCGGCCGATATTCGCGTTATCGGAATTCCGATACTTAATTCCGATACTTTTTCAATATCGTATACCGGAATCGGAAGTTCCCATAATTCTTTGAGAGGCAATGTGATGTTAGTCAGCCAATGATGAATCTTATGAAGTGTGGGCACATCCTGTAATGCTGCGGTCATCTTAACTAATGGCATGGCTGTGATTGGCTGCTGAAATGATGTCAGAATGCACTATAAAAGGCGCCGCAGCCATTTTAGCGTCACTGTGCTGTGAACTCAGTTAGGGACAGAACGCTACTCTGCTCACTCTGAGGGACAGTTAGATATTGCGATTTTGTGTACTACTGTGCTTGAGGCAGGCTAGTTTACCAACAGGTCCTGCCCACATCCTTCTTCCTAGTGAGGATTCAACATCATCAGCCGGCGTTCCTGATCTGGCCACGGAGGCCAGAGATCACCGGCTTTCATCAACGGATGTAAGTTTCGTCTGCGGGCCATAGGAGGCTGAAGTCAGACTTTCTACTGCAAGTGACCCATCGGGGTTGTCAGGTAAAACCTGTGCAAACAGGACTATTTTCTCCACAGTGCACCACTAATACTCATTCATCTGAGCTGTCACCGGCCGGGACAGTGTCAATTTCTTCTGACCTTTCTGCATAAAAGGTTTTTTAGGATTTCTGCAGCGTTTTTCTGCTCCATCGTTAAAAGAGGACCTCTTTTACTTTTTCAGGGTTTGTCCATATTAATACCCATATGAATAAATACCTTATGCGTATTATGACTATTTAGTCCTTTGGTTTGGGGTTTACTACATAATAGACTACAGGCTTTTCTCATCACCTTTTTCTCACGGGTCTTAGTGCAATATTTATTTATTACTGTATTATTACATCTGCATCTCAAACTGTTCTACAGAGTGCGTCTGAATTTATGTATTGTTTTCCATTTGACACATGCATATTCCTATTTTTCTACAGATCCTTTTGTGTCTTGTAGTTTTTATGTGCGCAAACTATTTTTATTTTCAATTATAGAGGGCCATGTTATTGACTTTGCATTGACGTGTAAAAGATTTATGTTGTGCCACTGGCTATATGTATTCTAAAGGTGTACCCAGTCTCAACAGATCATTAGTCTGATTGTTCTTTGATTCTCCTAAATGTGAATTTGTCTGATTTGGTGTCAAACTTGACTTTGTCCCTATTTTTGTTTTGCCATGTGACCCAATGATTATACAAATCTATATAGGGTTTGGCATCATCAAAAGTAACAGAATATTAGCATGCATGCATATTTAGGATATAAAAGAGAAGTATCTTGTTGTGCCAGAGTGTTCCTAACTCCTGAATGGATATAAAACAATATGGTCTACGGATCAGGTAAAATCGAGGGTCCGCATGTCTATATTTTATACAATTTGAGTGGGCAAGGGTGGGATTTAGAGATTAGCCCATTCATGAAAGTTTTGGGAGCTGAGAACCTTCAGGAGTTGTTAACCATGCTTTGAGGTCGATTGAATGCCATGTCACTCAGGCAGCCAATCACTGCTGTCAAGCGCAATGGAAAGCAACACACGGTTGGTCCTGTGGCCAGCAGCACAGGAGGGGTAAGGGTAAAACATGAATATATTAGATTATGTTTTACTATTTGGAGCAAGTTTGAAGTTTTCTTTAAGGATTGGAAAACCACCTTCAGTTAGGAATCGGATCAATCAAACAGGGCACAATATGGAATAATGTGCGTTGTTATACACAGTAACTTACAAACGTGGTTCTCTCTGGCATCTATGTACATGGGCAAGTATTACTCTAATTTGGGTCTAATGTGTAGTTTATTGGGTGCAATATAGGCTCATTGTAGGACTGCAAACACACAATTTGGTTCTTTGCAGGTAGAATATGGTACTTTATGCAAAGTATATGGCTGTGTGCAGGCACAGAATCGCACTGTCCTATGAAAACAAACTATGGGACTATTGTGGCATGGTATGGCGGTCTCTGGCCACTGTTTAGCATAATATAGTACTATATGGACATTGGACAACAACAACTTTTTAATGTGCTGGTATTGTTGTGGTTACAATTAAAGAAATATTCTCAATTTGTCTCTGGAGCAGGTCAGAGCTATGTTGCTCTTTACTTCTTTGTTTCTGATAGGATAGGCTGAGTTATAGTATTAGTAGAACTATAAAGTTCTGCTGTAACACATTCAGCTATTAGTGATTTATTTTATAATGTACACTATCACTGTATTTACGGTACATATAGAGATAATGGCACTTGAACAAGCACATAGCTCAGGATAGTCAGAGCTGTGATTAGGAGAACTGCTCTTGGAGAAGCTAGTGCTATAGATTGGTGATTTTGCAAGTAGAGATGGGCGAACCCGAACAGTAAAGTTCGGCATCCAGACCGAACACCTATGACCTATGACCCGACATGAAATGACACTTGGTGTACATAGGGTTAACCATGTCTTTTCATGTCCTTTGCTATCTAATTTGCACAAACAATTAAATCAGACTATGTGTGCAAAATTTCACACCTGTAGGGGTTAATTAAAGGTGTAAATTCGTAGCAAAAAAGTCCGGTTTTTTTACAACGAATTTACACCTTTAATTAACCCCTACAGGTGTGAAATTTTGCACACATAGTCTGATTTAATTGTTTGTGCAAATCAGATAGCAAACGACATGAAAAGACATGGTTAACCCTATGTACACCAAGTGTCATTTCATGTCGGGTGCTTCTGTCTTTTCACTGAAGCCGGCTTTACCCAGCAATTGAATCAAAGGATATTTTACTATGTAGAAGTGTATAAACTATACATATATGTATATATATATGTCACAATGACATGTATATATATATATGTATTCTATGTGTGTATATTTAGTGTTTACAAGGAAAGAATGGGGTTTTTTTAGTTGCGATATTTTGTTCCCATAGACTTACATGGGACTTCCGGTATCGGTATCGGGTATCGCCGATATTTTAGTGATATCGGCGATACCATTCCGATTCCGATACTTTAGGATATCGGAAAGTATCGCTCAACTCTAGTAGCTGTTAAAGGCCCCTTTGTGTACTTCTATAGTGTTTGCAACCAATGTATTGTATACGGATGGAAGCGCGTCACACTAATAGATTAGATTTTTTTCCACTAAAATGGAGCAGCACCAATTAGAGAAAAATGTGAAGGATGAGGCAGTGACACACGCTCAGCAGACTACAACCGGCAGTGGTTGAAGAACTAACTGGAGCGTAATCTGCACTCACAAAATTAAAAGCTCACAGACTACAGTAAACCCTGCAGACAACTGTTCAGTAGCTGTGAAAGGCTCCTTTCTGTACTTCTATAGTGTTTGCAACCAATGTATTGTATACGGATGGAAGCACGTCACACTAATAGATTTGATTTTTTTCTAATATAATGGAGCTGCACCAATTCCACAAAATAAAATAATAAAAAAAAAGAGTCAGTGACACGTGCAGATGCCTACAAACAGCGGTGGATGCAGAGCAAACTGCAGCGTCACCTGCACTGTCACACACACACCTTGCACAGAGCTGTTAAAACAACACTGGCAAAATGAAGCTTTACACAGCGGTTGGTAAACTAGCCTGCCTCAAGCACAGTAGTACACAAAATCGCAATATCTAACTGTCCCTCAGAGTGAGCAGAGTAGCGTTCTGTCCCTAACTGAGTTCACAGCACAGTGACGCTAAAATGGCTGCGGCGCCTTTTATAGTGCATTCTGACATCATTTCCGCAGCCAATCACAGCCATGCCATTAGTTAAGATGACCGCAGCATTACAGGATGTGCCCACACTTCATAAGATTCATCATTGGCTGACTAACATCACATTGCCTCTCAAAGAATTATGGGAACTTCCGATTCCGGTATACGATATTGAAAAAGTATCGGAATTAAGTATCGGAATTCCGATAACGCGAATATCGGCCGATACCCGATACTTGCGGTATCGGAATGCTCAACACTAGTGATTAGGCGACTTTATTCCTCGGATCGGTGCGATTACAGCGATACCAGATTTACATCCTTTTTCATGTTTAGCTTCTGTCACACTCTAAAAGATGCTTTTTTTTGGAATAATTTTTTGTAAGAATTTTTTGCATCGCCGTATTTTGAGAGCTATAATTTTTCCATATTTCGGCCGACAGAGTTATCTGTGGGCTTATTTTTTGCGGGACGAGCTGACGTATTTATTGGTACCATATTCGGGCACATAACGTTTTTTGATCGCTTCCTATTCCGATTTTTGTGGAAGCAGAATGAACAAAAACCAGCAATTCAGGAATTGTTTTTTTTTTTTTTTTTTTCCCCCGTTCCGCGTGTGGTAAAATTGATAAAGCAGCTTTATTCTTCGGATCACTACGGTTACGGCGATTCCTCATTTATATATTTTTTTTATGTTTTGGCGTTTTTTACACAATAAAGAATTTTATAGAAAAAATAATTATTTTTGCATCAGTTTATTCCGCGAGCTATAACTTTTTAATTTTTTCGCTGATGATGCTATATAGCGGCTTGTTTTTTGCAGGACAAGATGACGTTTTCAGCGGTACCATGAATATTTATATCTGACTTTTTGATCGCGTGTTATTGCACTTTTTCCAAGCGGTATAATGATACCGCTTGGAAAAAGTATAATTTACTACTTTTTTGTGTTTTTTTTTACGGCTTTCACTGAAGGGGTTAACTAGGGTTATGCTTTTATAGATGGGATTTTTACGGACATGGCGATACCTAACATGTGTATTTTTTTTGTTTTTTATTTTTTTTATTACATAAAAATGTGTATTTTTTAGGGGATTTTTTTTAAATTATTTTTTAATATTTTTTTTACAATTTTTTTAAAAAAATGATTTTTTTTAACTTGTCCCTTTATGGGACTTTCACTTTTTTTTACTTTTGATTGCAGTTACAATGCATTGCAATGCTCTGGCATTGCAATGCATTGCAACTATAGTGGAAGCTGCTGTGACATGATCACAGCAGCTTCCTGTAGCTAAATGACCCAGAGGTTGTCATGACAACCCCCGGGTCATCAAGGCAGACATCGGCCCCTGCAAATACAGTGCAGGGTGCCGATCTGAGGCAGAGGGAGCTCCCGACCCTCTGCCTCCCCCCTGAGCTCTGCGATCGCGCTGGATCGCAGCAGTCAGGGGGTTAACAGCCAGGGGCGGTGGGGGCTCCGCTCCTGGCTGTCAGTGCAGGAAGCCTGGCCACTGCAGCGCCGGCTCCTGCACTGATCGCGCTGGGGAAGCTGAAATTTCAGCTTCTCCTGCACGATCGCTGCTGTGTTTGGTCAGTCAGATTGACTGACCAATCACAGCGCTGTGAGTGCGGGGACCGACGGCAAAGGTCCCCGCACCGCTTGCCGTGCCTGTCAGCTGTCTGTGACAGCTGTCGGCACTGATCTACCACTGCGTGTTTACACGCAGTGGTAGATCAAAGGCATGACGTGCAGAGTCCGTCCTGGTGCCGGAACTGGCACCCTGCCATGACGGACTCTGCACGTCAGTGGACATTAAGGGGTTAAAACCATATAACAAGGGAGACAAATTATGCTATTACTATAAAAAATTGAAATAAAATGAAAAATAAAATAATTGCAATAATTACTAAAAAAAACAAAAAACAAACATCAAATCTCTTTTTTTTTTTTTTTTTCCCTTCCCTTCCACCTACCCTTCTTCTTCCCTCAAATAGTTCTTTCAATAGTGAGATTTAACCCTTCTGGGGCAAGTGTGCCAAGTTTAAAAATCCAAAAATTTTCTTTTCTTGCATTTTTTGAAGGAGGCAGATGTTCTGAAACATCGGTTTCGGTGTAATGGTTATCCAAACCGGTTGATTCGTGATGCCTACACTAAAGTCAGTGTGTTCACACAGGAAAGCTGCCTCGAAAGGATGAAACAGAATAGTGACACAGTAGAGAAGTCCCCTGATTTTGTGAGATGGAGTCTCGTCACTACCTTTAACCGTTCTCATGCATCAATACGAAATTTGTTAAAGAAATACTGGTTTATCCTGAAACGGGACCCCATTTTGTCATCACATATACCCCCACAACCTATCACTATTTTCAGAAAAAATCAGACACTCCGTAACCTTGTGGCCCCCAGTAACACAGTGGTTAGGCCTTCAGTTCCTTTCACCAACCAAGGTCACATTAAACCTGGGTGTTTTGCTTGCAAGGTTAAAAAATGTCTATGTTGCACCTCTATATTAGATGGGGCACAATCTTTTAAATCCTACACCACTGGCGTGTGTTTTAAAATAAATTGTCGCGTCACGTGTCAGTCCACTCATGTGATCTATCTAATTGAATGTGGTTGCGGTCTACAATACGTAGGCCGTACAATCCAGACGATTCACGCTAGACTCAATAAACATCGTCAAAATATCCGTAATGGATATTTATTGCACAGCCTTTCTAAGCATTTTTTTCTTATGCATAATAAAGATCATAGTTCACTGAAACTTACTATTATAGATCAGATTCCAGATAATCTGACTGACCGGTTTGGTAACCTTGCAAGAAAAGAAAATTTTGGGATTTTTAAACTTGGCACACTTGCCCCAGAAGGGTTAAATCTCACTATTGAAAGAACTATTTGAGGGAAGAAGAAGGGTAGGGGGAAGGGAAGGAAAAAAAAAAAAAAAAGATTTGATGTTTTTTTTTTTTTTTTTTTAGTAATTATTGCAATTATTTTATTTTTCATTTTATTTCAATTTTTTATAGTAATAGCATAATTTGTCTCCCTTGTTATATGGTTTTAATGTGGTTTTTGCTAAGTTTTTAGCAAGCGTCTATGTCAGTGTGGGTTTAACTATTGTCAGACCCCCACCTCCACTTCATGTGTTTTAATTATGCAATCATGTTTCCCATTGGCTGCTGTCCCTTTAAATACACTTCCTTTTTTATTGAATGTATTATGCCACCTGTGGAAGACGGACTCACTCCGTTAAAACGCGTTGTGGATTCATTGTTTTACCATAATTTTTTAATAATTTTTAATAAATGAAGATTGTCATTTACTAAGAAGATTCCTGTCTTTTGCGCCCTGCTGACCGGGTTTTCAAGAATCTTTCTCAATAGTATCTCACTCGGGGTACCCGGCTGGAGCAGCATTAGATTTCTTAATTGCTTACAACACTTACACCTGGCTGGCGCTCCTACAGACTGTCTATCCCACGTGTCACAAAAACATCTGTCAAACACACATAAAAACCAGAGGGCAGCAGATCATGTGAAAATATAATATTTGTGTCATTCTCAAAACTTTTGGCCATGACTGTATCTACTCAGAATGTACATCCAATTGCAGAAAAATTATGATGTGGTCATCACGATGTCATTTATTATTGACACATCCTAATTGGCACTTTGCCATATAATGTAAGTGTTTGACCATATTAGATTACATCCACCTGGAGTACACATCCGATTAGAAAAAGCTATGGTGTGGTCATCACAAAATCATTTGATGTTTAGTACATCCTAATTAGTTCTATTTCATATTGTATGTGTGTATGACCAATCACCCATAAAAAGCCATTTTTGTATTCATGCAGACATAACATCAAACCACAATGATTGTGATAAAATTCAGCTAGTTTAGCATGATGTACAATAATAAAATATATTGTGGTACCGTGTTAGCCAGAAAAATTGATGTGAATACTTTTCCGTCCAAAGATGACAAGAGTATTCTTAGAGTGATACCTTTATTGGCTAACCAGAAAATTATATGTTCGCAAGCTTTCAGAGCGCAGAGGCTCCTTCTTCAGGCAAGATTACATTTGGATTAATCCATTATTTAGGATGTATTAAACATCAAATGATTTTGTGATGACCACACCATAGCTTTTTCTAATATGTGTGGGGCATGGGATATTGATGGTTTTTTGGTGGCAATTACCGATATGATTGCATACATATAAATGAAAGATCAAATGCATTGTGCCACTTTATAATTTATAATCAACTTAGCTATCATTAATCCAAATGTAATCTTGCCTGTAGAAGGAGCCTCTGCACTCTGAAAGCTTGCGAACATATGATTTTCTGGTTAGCCAATAAAGGTATCACTCTAAGAATACTCTTGTCATCTTTGGACGGAAAAGTATTCACAGCTTGTTTAGCACAATGATAGCTAAGTTGATTATAAATTATAAAGTGGCACAATGCATTTGATCTTTCATTTATATGTATACAATCATATCGGTAATTGCCACCAAAAAACCATCAATATCCCATGCCCCACACATATTACCTGTCCTCAGGCTGTTTCACAAGTATAGCGCCAAGTGACACGCTGACACCTCGAACCCCGATGCGCGTTTCGCTGATGCTTCTTCCTGGGGGCGTGTCTAAACGGTGGGCGTTAGTATGTTTTATAATATCAAGCAGCCAATAAGGAAAGAGAGGGTGTGTCTAATCAAGTGTGACTCGTAACATCACGTGGTGTTCACAGTCCAACCAGACAGCACCTAACTACCCAGGAGGGGGCGAGTTTAATCGAGTATGATTCACAACATCACGTGGTGTCCTCAATCCAACCAGACACCACATAACAGCAATAGCTTGGCAACAAATACACGGACAGCAAATTGACTCAGGCTATATGTCAAATGGAGGAGGAGGATCCAATCACAGTGTAACATGCCCCATCATGCACCAGCTTCCGTATGGCTTTACCCTTGCCTAGTAACAGTAACTAGACAACAAATATGCAAATTGCAAGCCGACAGAGATCATGAATAGGGAGAACATAAAGAGACTTCACATTAAGGCGATACCGATCTAGATCTATCATAGATGAATCGGGAAGACATAAAGAGACTTCACATTAGAGCGATACCAATCTAAATCTTATCATAGATACATACTAACAGCAACTGTATAGATTTTAACCGAGCCGCTGCTAGATATTAAGTTTAAATTAACAATGCTAACAGACGCCACATAGACATTTAACAAACTTGCGATCTGGCCAAACAGTATACTCATAACCTGAATCCAAATGGAGAAAAATTCTCCTTATCCATCATCCACATTACTCATATATAATGTACAACATACATTCCACAATAAACCAGATTGATACAATTCGACCACCCACATAATGAGTGAAAGAACACAGTGCAATAATGCATTTAATGTGACTATGTGAAAAAAGTGCACAGTGAATGTGATTATTAATAGATATAAAGTAGATACTATATAATTTCTTACCAAGAAGATTCAAAGGAACCCCTTGAATATTAAAGATGAAAATAAAGTGCACCATGTCAAGTCAGATTAAAGACTTAATTAATGTGTATAAGGGCCACACGTAAAGTGTGCCCAAGGAGCCAAATTAGAGTTGAGATTATCCCAAATAAGTGAAAAAATAGTAATAAACCATATGGTTCCTCAAAACATAATGTAAGAACCTTACCAGTTCTGACATGGAGCGGACAGCTACCCCCCCTTGCAGGAAAGGGGCAGAACTGCCTCAACTTCACTCAAGACTGATATAGGTTGTACATCAGTTTTCTGAAATCCACATGAACCTAATACCAGTGCAGAGTCTCAGACAAAGATAATGATCTGTGAGGTGACCATATTGAAGTGCTAGTCAATGAAGAACAAATAAAGAAAGTGAAGGTGAGAAGATTTATTGAGAAGCCAAAAATCCACAAAATACATATTATCAAAATTGTCCCATTACTTAGGTCAATATAATACATCACCATATATAGATCACAATGTTATTACAGGGTGTAAACTGCTAGAGTTGACTAGCAAATTAAACACTAAGATATAGAATCTTTCCAATCATTCATAACAGAATGCAAATCCCTCGAAGTCCAAATATGTATAATTTGCATGCATTACTATAGATAGATAGAAAACTAAGTTAGTAAATTTTTTAGATTTACTCCATAAATATAGGCAATGTTTACCAAAATAAAAAAGATGTTACCAAAGGGACAAAGTACAGTATATACAAGAGTTACAAATAACAGAGGATTAAAATAAGAATTTACACATCTCAGTCGATGGTATGCCTTGTGGAGGAGGGGGGAGGGGCACCTTCCCAGAATAACGGGTCCAAATGCAAAGTTCCCTATAGTTGATTCACCAGGCCAATAACCCCCCTTTGTCTGGGCCTCTGAGCTTTATACCTTTGCCCAAAACCAAGGGTCTCCCCCTTGATGTCCTCACAGGGTGGGCTGGTTACGCCCCCTTTAGAAAGTTACTAAAAAACTTCTGCTGGCCATATCTTGGGCTGCGTGGCTCCTAGAGTAACGACAGAAGTATTGTATGTCTTCTTACCAAATTATCTTTCATTTAAGACTGAACATGCCATGTCTGGGAAGTACAAGCGGGCAGAAATCCCTTTAATTCGTTTATGGCGGCCGCACAATTTTCAAAACGCTGCTGTGAATATCTCTAATCATGCAGATTCTAAAAATATGTTTCCCGTCTCTAGGAGTATTCTGCGTTATTAAATTTGAGTTTGAATGGACAAAGAAACATGTGCTCTGGACCAATCCTTCCTGCTTGAGCCAGACAGACCATGGTTTCGCATTACACAAAGCTGGTGTAGCTGGAGGGAGGGGTGAGTGAACATTCCAACAGGGAGAACAAGGGACGGGGGCTGAAAGCGTGTGGGGGGATAGAATTGCACAGTGCAGAGAGGTAACTGCAGCTACGTGACTGCACATGAGAAGCTCAGTGTGACACTGCACAAACATGATGGGGAGGGGCAGCATGAGCTCTGGAAGTGTACATAGAAGTTTAGGAGTTATTCATATTTCTGACAGGGGGCATGCAGTCAAGTGGCTGCTCCACAAGTCTTTGAATCCCCAAGGCTTGCAGGACAAACCTCTGTATCTAACAGTTCCTTTACTGCTTCTGTCTCCTCCACCTCCTCTAGGGCCTCCAACCTTGCATTCATCCTCTCCTTTAAAGGGAATCTGTCACCCTAAATTGGCGGGATATTTAAATGATGGCAGTCAGGTCAGATGGGCGGTGTTTTGGGTACTTTCCTTAACATGTTGTTCGCTGCTGTCTCCATTATTTCTGGGAATTGTAGTCGTTGCCCTCCATATAACGCGCCTGTGCATTGCAATGTTGAATTGCGCGCGCATTATGCTTTGCCCGCAGATTGCAATGCGCAGGTGCGTTATATGGAGGGCAACGACTACAATTCCCAGAAATAATGGAGACAGCGGCGAACAACATGTTAAGGCAAGTGCCCAAAACACCGCCCATCTGACCTGACTGCCATCATTTAAATAACCCAATTTAGGGTGACAGATTCCCTTTAATCAGACACATGTTCCAACAGTTCAGATAGAATCTCCCCCACCTGGCTCACCACAATCAGGCAGTGTTTAAATTACCATGCCTTGAAGATTGCAGTCACACAGCACAAGAGCTGTGGACAGGTATCCAGGCAGTGTTAGAGCAATGGCTGTCTCCATTGAACCTGGTGCCAGGGAAGACAGTGTGCTATAATGGTGCAAACCTGGTGGCAGCCCTACGGCATGGCAACCTCACACACATGCCTTGCATGGCTCACATCGTCAACCTGGTTGTACAGCAATTTCTCTGCCATTATCCCGGCATGGGTGCGCTGCTGCAGAAAGCACAGTCGCTGTGTGCTCCCTTCTGCCGATCGCACCGCGCATGTCATTGACTTACATCACTACAGAGGTCTTTCAGCCTACTAGTTAACAGTTTGATTTGAAATGTTTCGACATGATGGTATGCCACTCTGTACATGTTGCAGTGGCTGTGGCAGCAGCAACAAGCCCTGGTGCAGTATGTCCTTTTGTATAGCCTGGGCCAACGCAGTCCGGACGTGGTGCAAATCACGCTTGCGGAGTGGGCACAGGTGAAGTACCTCTGCACCCTTCAGCACAGTTCTGAAATGGCTACTAATACTTTTAGCGCTGACGATGCCATCATCAGCATCACTATTCCGGTCATCTACATGCTGGAGCACCCTTTGAATAGTCTGCGTGAGGAGGTGATGGTCCCTGGTTTGCCACTCTGTTAGATTGATGGTACAAAAGTAAATTTAGCCAGATGCTTACCCCACCGGAAAGGGATGCGCGCATGCTGGAATATTGAAATACGCTTGTAGACAAACTTAAGAAAGACAGAAGTGAGGCACACAGTGTGCATCCCAATTCTAGACATTAAACCCCGGAAACATCAAGGCGTCATCACCAAAACATTAGCAGCAGCAGGCTAAGTGGCATAAGCAATTTCTATGAGTCGTTTAATACATTTTTTAGACCAGCCCGAACACCAGCAGCACAGAGTACAAGTCTGTCATATTGTGAATGACTTGAGAGGATGATGCAGGAGTATCTGGAGCTCAATATCAATGCCCTCAGAGTGGCTTTGCACCCTTTTACATTTTAGTCTTCAAAAATGGAACAGTGGCCTGAGCTTGCCTGTCACGCCTTGGAGGTTTTGTCATGCCCGGCAGCCAGTGGTTTCTCAGAATGTGTCTTCAGCACTGCTGGTGGTGTCCTAATGCAAAAGCTCATCCAGCTGTTCCTTCAAAGTGTAGACAGCCTAACTTTCATTGAAATGAACAAGTCATGGATCTCCGATGACTTTTGCACCCCAGTTGCAGACTGGGCAGACTAGGCAATGGTGTTGTTTTTAGTGTTATGTATTGATCTCACATTATTGCAGTCTGTGTCATGTTTGTGGTGTCTTCTGTGCATGCTTTTGCTACTGCTGCTGATGTTACAATTTTTTGTAATGTGTAGACTCCAAGTTGGTTCTCCATCAGGTGGGTTGACTGTGGTGGAAGTTGTGTCAGAGGCCTGTTATACTGTTTCTACTCTGAAAATTAATGCCACTTCAGTGGTGTGTGACAATTATTTTTTGAAATGTGGAGACTCCTAGTTGGGTCTCCATCAGGGGGGTTGCCTGTGGTGTAAGGTGTGTCAGAGGCCTATTATACCGTTTTTACTCTGTGGAAATTGATGCCACTTTAGTTGGTGTGTAACAATTATTTTTATGAAATGTGGAGACTCCAAGTTGGGTCTCCATCTGGTGGGTTGCTTGTGTAAGTAGTAGAGTTGAGCGATACTTTCCGATATCCTAAAGTATCGGAATCGGAATGGTATCGCCGATATCACTAAAATATCGGCGATACCCGATATCGATACCGGAAGTCCCATGTAAGTCTATGGGAACAAAATATCGAAATTAAAAAAAACCCATTCTTGCCTTGTTGGTTAATTGTACATGAAGGAAAACAAGAAAGAGTAATGTAGAATGTATTGGGGAAGGTTGAGGAGACATTAAAGGCATAGATTTAACCCAATCAAATGGAATAGCATAAATATTTTTTTTTTTAAAGATGTTCGGATTGACGAAGAAATTGACAATGTTAACGTTTTTTATATTTTGGCAAATATGTATATTACACAACTTCCATGCTCTTCATCTTCACCTTTTTAACTTTTCACACACTTTCTCCTTCATAATCTTCTGCAGCATCATCTTTTTCATCAAATTATTCTTCATCTTCACCTTCTTTATCTTCTTCTTAAACTTCTTGCTATTCATCTTTGTTAACATTACTCATATTCTTCTTATTAAACTATTATTCTTATTCATATTCTGCTTCATCTTCTTCATCATATTCTTATTTGTGACAGAGAATCCTGTACTTGTAATCTGTCAAAGTATGAATTTTTCATCCTTCCGTTCTTGCTGTCACAAAAGATTTAAATTACAACAGTATTTGTCCGTGTTCAGTTTAGCCTGCAGCAGCAGGCATTTTCCAGGGGCACCACGAGGAGGAACGGACTCACCCCCATACACTGCTTAGTCTTCTTCTGCTTAGAATTTAGAGCATATATTTTGCTCTTCATTTTGGTCTTATACTTCATGTTCTTCTGCTTTTAGATCTTCTGCTTATTGTTCTTGTGTCTCTTGTTCCGTATCTTGTATTTGTAGCACAATCTTGTACCAGCTGATGTTACTGGGACACGGTTACTAAGCAGGAGGTACCTGTGCTCCAAAGCACTACCAAGGACCAGCAGACGTTGCTGGAACTCGGATACCAAGATGGAGGCACCTAGGCCAAAGGCACTGCGGAGAACCAGCTGACGGTACTGGAACCCGGAGGGGCAGCAGAAGGAAAAGAGCCAATGGCACAACCGAGGACCAGCTGACGTTACTGGGACACGGTTACTAAGCAGGAGGTACCTGTGCTCCAAAGCACTATCAAGGACCAGCAGACGTTGTTGGAACTCGGATACCAAGATGGAGGCACCTAGGCCAAAGGCACTGCGGAGAACCAGCTGACGGTACTGGAACCCGGAGGGGCAGCAGAAGGAAAAGAGCCAATGGCACAACCGAGGACCAGCTGACGTTACTGGGACACGGTTACTAAGCAGGAGGTACCTGTGCTCCAAAGCACTACCAAGGACCAGCAGACGTTGCTGGAACTCGGATACCAAGATGGAGGCACCTAGGCCAAAGGCACTGCGGAGAACCAGCTGACGGTACTGGAACCCGGAGGGGCAGCAGAAGGAAAAGAGCCAATGGCACAACCGAGGACCAGCTGACGTTACTGGGACACGGTTACTAAGCAGGAGGTACCTGTGCTCCAAAGCACTACCAAGGACCAGCAGACGTTGCTGGAACTCGGATACCAAGATGGAGGCACCTAGGCCAAAGGCACTGCGGAGAACCAGCTGACGGTACTGGAACCCGGAGGGGCAGCAGAAGGAAAAGAG
Organism: Oophaga sylvatica; assembly: GCA_033576555.1. Taxonomy (NCBI): domain Eukaryota; kingdom Metazoa; phylum Chordata; class Amphibia; order Anura; family Dendrobatidae; genus Oophaga; species Oophaga sylvatica. The sequence goes on along the minus strand of JARQOD010000004.1, from coordinate 68,168,446 downwards.
CCAATGGCACAACCGAGGACCAGCTGACGTTACTGAACCCCAGTAACACAGGAGCAAGTGTTGACTGTGCTAACAGCACTTCCGAGCAACAACTGGCGGTGTTGGAGCCCAGGGTCAAGGAGGATGTTTAAATACTAGATCAAGTAATTTCCTTGTTACCTGTCAATTTTAAATGTCTATACTTCAAACAAGAGAAAGATAACCTTTACTACCATAAGATGATGATTTCATTTAAACTAATATCTAGATAAATAAAGAATTGACAAACATAAACACATACATTAACATGTTGAACAGCAATGCAAACCACAAAATAAATTAGTTAAGGAATCTGCTATACGGTTGTACATAAAAGCATACAAGTACATATCTGAATCCATTAATGATGGATAAGTAACAGTATGTACACCATTTTTATTGTATAGACAATGAATGTCTGACTTCAAAACATCATCAGCATTACAAGTTATCTGTGACATTACTAAAATGTTACATTTGCTGAATAATGTCACTAAACAGTTTATACAAAATTATACAATTTCCATCATGTAATACTCATAATATGTGGCAATAATCATGTTTATTAACAAACATAACCTTTAAAAAGTGCATAGTGCATAGTGAAAATTGCTATTTATGCCTGACTGTCGACTTGCAAGCATGACAACGGATAGATAAGGTATATATAGATGAGACTGCATAGCCACAGATGGTGAATGGCGATGTAATACTGTACCTCAATAAAGTGTGCGTCACTACTACATAATTTTTTTTATATAGCTTTATAAACAGGGTACGTGGATGTATGCTTGCGCCTTTGTTTTGACGCACAGACTGCCTTCCTGCTGAGACGCGTTGGGTAGTGAACAGTTGTGTGCAGTGTTCACTGTAGTCTGAGGTTTTCCTTTTTGGAGTGCAGATCACGCTCCAGTTAGTTCTTCAACCACTGCTGGTTGTAGTCTGCTGAGCGTGTGTCACTGGCACATCCTTGAAATTTTTCTCTAATTGTTGCTGCTCCACTCTATTACAAATAAATAAAATCTATTAGTGTGACGCGCTTCCATCCGTATACAATACATTGGTTGCAAACACTATAGAAGTACACAAAGGGGCCTTTCACACCTACTGAACAGTTGTGTGCAGTGTTCACTGCAGTCTCTGCGGAATAACCACACTTAGGCCTTATAACTTTTCAGACTTTCTTTATCAATCTACCAAGATGAAGAAGGCAGGGAGTAAGGCACGTGGTCGTGGAGTTTCTTCAGGGAGAGGACGTGGGGATTCTGTGGCTGCTGCGGCCCCCAGTGACACAGCATCCACCAGTTTTCCCGGGCCGTGAGCATTCCTTTATGCGCACTTTTGTAGGAGCTCGGAGTACCCCCCTGCTGCGGGAAGAACAAATTGAAGCCGTTGTTGTTTGGATCTCAGCCAATGCATCGACTTCAATTGCTTCCACCTCCTCTCAGGACCACAGCACTGTTGGGCAACCATCTGTCTCTTCACCGCCTGGCAAATTGCCCAGGCAGTCAGAGAGTTCTGTACAGGAGCCAGCTGAGTGTCTGCTTCTGTTCTCAGAATCTATTGGCTTGCAAACAGGGGCCCAGCCAAGCAGCATTCTGTAATGTGAAGAAGAGGGAGTATGCAGTGATGCGCAACAGCTGTGTCTCTCTGAATCTGAAGAGGCGGGTGAGACAGTGCCGATGGTCAGCACACCGCAGAACGCATCTGATGATGATGATGAGACCCAGGTGCCAGTTTCTGTTGAGCATGGTGCTGGCCAGACCACCCAACAGCAGGTGTTGGAAGAGGGTAGTGGAGATGATGAGGTCCAATACCCAACATGGCATGAAGAACAGGAAGGTGGTGGGAGCAGCTCAGAGGAATAATAATAATATTTATTTATATAGCGCCATCATATTCCGCAGCGCTTTACAGTTTAGCAGTTTCAGAACACAAGTCATAAGTAACAACGTTAACAATACAATAATTTAAGCTAAATAAGTCGCCCCTGCTCGTGACAGCTTACAATGTACAATGAGATGGGGGAGATACAAAGTATAGGTGTTTATATACAATGGTGCATTTACAATGATGTTCCACCCATCTTAAGGGACTGAGGGATGGAGATAGTGAATGGGCTAGAGACACACACACACTTACACAGAATACATAGAATGACTTTGATTAGTGAATGTGATAGGCCGCTCTGAACAAATGTGTTTTGAGGGAGCGCCTGAAACCATGCAAATTGTGGATAGTCCTAATTTCTTGGGGTACAGCATTCCAGAGGATTGGCGTAGAGCAGGAGAAGTCTTGGAGTCGGGAGTGGGAGGTACGTATTAGTGCAGAGGTTAGTCGAAAGTCGTTTGCAGAGCGCAGCAGTCGGTTAGGCCGATAGATAGAAATGAGGGAGGAGATGTAGGAGGGGTGCTGCACTGTGGAGAGCTTTGTGGGTGAGAACCAGTACTTTGGTTGAAAGCTGGGAGAGGCCTAGAGAAGTGGTTAGTGATAGAAGGAAGATAGAGGAAGACATTGCCCCAACGGTACAAACAGGAGGGAGAGTTAGGCTGCAGACTCGGTTGCCTGTAGCCTCCAGTTTGGCACCTGTTCGGAGCAGTTGTCTTCCAAAAGTCAAAACGTGCGCTCCCAGGACTTGCACTGCGTGGTCCTTTTTTCACACACTTGCACATGATATTTGCTATGTGAAATGCAAGCTGTGTAATCAAAAATTAAAAATAGCTAAAAGTGTCAGTCACCTCAATACCACAAATATGTGGAAACATGTGCGGACAAAGCACGTAGTTGAGTTACAAAGACACACTGGAGATGTAGGCCAACCTACAGCAGCACCTACATCTTCAGGTTGTGTTGAAGCCTCTTCATCGAGCTCACACACAGCTGGTTATGCTTCCTCACAGGATCGCCATGGAAGAACCTCGGCCACTGTTGTCCAGAGACAAACTGTTATTCCACACACAGCTGCAAGTTCCCTGTCATCCTCACACTCCCAGGCCACAAAACAGCCAGCGGTAGCACAGGCATGGGATAAAACACGGCCATACTCCGCAAACCATGCACGAGCACAGGCTCTGAATGCTGGCATTGCAAAACTCCTGTCCCTTGAAATGCTGTGATTCAGGCTGGTGGAGACAGACAGTTTCCGTAACTGAATATCATTGTCAATCCCACAATACAATGTGCCAAGCCGATTTCATTTCAGCAGGCAAGCCGTCCCTGGTCTGCAAAGCATGTTGAGGGAAAAATTAAACATGCGCTACTAAAAGCCCTCAGTAGCAAGGTCCACCTGACCACCGATGCGTGGACCAGTACCCATTGTTATGATCTGCTACAACCAGTAAGGAAAGAAGGGAATTCTGTCCCTACAATACAACTAAGCTGAATCCCTACGATGTAACGGGGAACCTGATCCTGCGACCAGACCCGCTAAAGTCCTCATCTAGTGTGAACGAAGACCTATAGTTGCGAGGGAGTAATCCCTACAAGATCTAGGGACTGGGAGAAAAGGTGGACACCTCCTAACATAAATTGTAGCATGGATAATTAAACAGAAAAATAAATACTTTGTGATCCTAACATCAAGCAAAACTCACAGATTAAGGCACCTAAGCACCCGGCTAGCTTAACAGTAGATAATACAATGAAGTCAAGCAAAGCCAGAAGGGCGGAGCCAGACTAAATAGGGAAAAAAGGTCATGTGACCAGCAAACTGAAACAAAACCTAACAAGAGGGTTCTAACACCCATGGCCAGGGACAATACCTTTCCCTCACTGCCCATTGGGTCAATGTTGTGCAGCCGGGTACTGATCTTGCGAGTGGCGCTGTACGTGTTCTGCCAACTCCAAGGATTGCAGGAATCAAGTCTGTACACATTGATTCCTCCTATTCCAGTTCCTCAGAATCATCGCTGCAGGAGCCGTCACGGTCTACCTCCACATGGACCCGTGAACGTTTACCTGTTGCGACCGATATGAGCACAGCCGTGTCCAAATGTCAACAGGCCATCCTGAAATTAATTTCCATGGGGAATCTTAGCCACACAGCGCAGGAGCTCTGTAATGCCATAAAGCAGGAGAGCGACGTGTGGTTTTTGGAAGAGAATCTACAGGCAGGCTTGGTAGTGTGTGACAATGGCCGAAATCTGGTGTCAGCTCTGGGCCTTGGCAACCTCACTCACATACCATGTCTGTCATATGTGCTCAACTTGGTCGTGCAGAGTTTTTTGAGGGACTATCCGGATCTTGATGCACTGCTGCACAAGGTCTGCCTAGAGTGCGCTCACTTGCGACGTTCCAGCATGGCCAGATCGCTGATTGCAGCTCTGCAACGCAGATTTCACCTTCATGAACATCGCATTATATGTGACGTACCCACCAGGTGGAATTCCTCGTTACATATGTTGGAGCGGTTGTGTGAGCAGCAGCCAACAGTAATGGAGTATCAGCTGCATCAGGCGCAGTCAACTCGCAATTTGCGGCGTTCACACTTCACCACTACTGAGTGGGCCTCTTAAATAAGAATAATAATATTATTTATTTATATAGCGCCATAATATTCCGCAGTGCTTTACAGTTTAACAGTTTCAAAACACGAGTCATAAGTAACAACGTTAACAATACAATAATTAAAGCAAAATCAGCCGCCCCTGCTGGTGAAAGCTTACAATCTACAATGAGGTGTGGGAGATACAAAGTACAGGTGTTTATATACAATGGTGTTTTTACAATGATGGTCCAGCCATTTTAAGGAAGTGAGGGATGCATGGAGATAGTGAATGGGCTACACACACAGAATTACACATAGAATGACTTTGATTAGTGAATGTGATAGGCCACTGTGAACAAATGTGTTTTGAGGGAGCGCCTGAAACCATCCAAATTGCGGATAGTCCTAATTTCTTGGGGTAGAGCATTCCAGAGGATTGGCGCAGCGCGGGTGAAGTCTTGGAGTTGGGAGTGGGAGGTACGGATTAGTGCAGAGGTTAGTCGAAGGTCGTTTGCAGAGTGCAGCAGTCGGTTAGGCCGATAAATATAAATAAGGGAGGAGATGTAGGGGGGTGCTGCGCTGTGGAGAGCTATGTTGGTGAGAACCAGTAATTAGAATTGGATCCTATAATGAATGGGCAGCCACTGCCAGTGTAATGAGTGGCGAATAACTCTATGAAGGATATCTGCCACGTTTTGCGTGCGTTTGATGAGTCAACGCGGATGGCGAGTGCAGATGATGCACTAGTCAGCCTGACTGTCCCCCTTATCTGCCTGCTTCAAAAAACACTGCAAGCACTAAGGCATGAGGTTTTGGAAGAGGTGGAGGATGAGGAGTCACAAATTCCATCACCTTCTGGACAGTCAGCGCAACGTGGTTCCTCACAAAGGGCTGGAGGACTTTCAAAGTACCATGCTGTATCAACAATTGAACCTCCAGAGTCGCTGTCTATATTTTCATAACCATTACAAACTTTTAATGTATTTACAAAGCACATAATGTACATTTTTTGTCTATCCTTTTGTAATGCTATTGTGTTTCCATAAACTGATGTTACAGAATTATGATACAAAGTTTTTAAATTTTGAGTTTTAAATTTTGTAAATTTATATGTATTTGAAGGACTTTGTGAGGAGGATGAGGAGTCACAAATTCCATCACCTTCTGGACAGTCAGCGCAACGTGGTTCCTCACAAAGGGCTGGAGGACTTTCAAAGTACCATGCTGTATCAACAATTGAACCTCCAGAGTCGCTGTCTATATTTTCATAACCATTACAAACTTTTAATGTATTTACAAAGCACATAATGTACATTTTTTGTCTATCCTTTTGTAATGCTATTGTGTTTCCATAAACTGATGTTACAGAATTATGATACAAAGTTTTTAAATTTGAGTTTTAAATTTTGTAAATTTATATGTATTTGAAGGACTTTGTGAGGAGGATGAGGAGGAGTCAATGGAGGAGGAAGACATCGCTCCAGAGGGAGGTAGACAATGCTCTAGTCAGTATGTAGACCAAGGGTGGGGTGATGCACAGCAGGCGGAGATGACGCCTCTTGCAGGGGACAACGTTTCTTGGCCAGTTGGGAGTCTGCAGCACATGGTTGATTTCATGCTGCAGTGGCTGAGAAACGACCGCCGCATCGAACACATTCACACCACGTCTGATTATTGGGTGTACACCCTCCTAGACCCTCGCTACCGGGACAACTTACAAAGCCTCATCACACCGTTGAACCGGGAGCGTAAAATGCGGAAGTACCAAGACACACTGGTGCAATCCATAATGTTCTCCATTCCAGCCGAGAGCACTGCTGCTGCTACTGATTTACAAAGCAGCTCTGTGCGTCGAGGCAGTGGAGACAGCTCTGCAACAAGAGGGAGCACAAGCAGCGCCTCTGCACAGGGCAAGAACAGTATGTTCCAAATGTGTCGAAGTTTTGTGGCAGCGCCACCAATGTCTACACCATCCGAGACGGCTCCAGTCAGCAGGAGGCAACATTTCCGTAAGATGGTGACAGACTACATGTCTTGCCCTCTCAGTGTACTCCCAGATGGCTCTTCCCCATTCAAGTTTTGTGTCTCTAAGCTGGATACATGGCCAGAGCTTAGCCAGTATGCATTGGAGGTGCTGGCTTGATCTGCTGGCAGTGTATTATCGGAGCGCGTCTTTACTGCTGCAGGTGGTGTACTAACAGACCGTTGCATGCGACTATCCTACGATAATGTAGAACGGCTTACTTTTCTGAAAATGAACTAGGCATGGATCTCGCCTGAATTTGCCTGTCCGGTTTCAGATTAACTAACTGGTTGACAACGTTTTCCATGTCTCCTGTTATGTTCATCTTTCTACCACCTGAGCTATACTCCCTGGGCTACAACACTGCCAGTTGCTGCTCAGAAGTGTCGTGTCCACAGACCAATACACAAGCTATAGTGATAGTGGGGTTCAGTAACGCCTGCTGTTCCCCTGCTGTGTGTCCGGCAAAAATTACTGCTACCTAGCTACACATGTTTAAAAAAACATGACATGTTAAAGTGGCTAGTGCTACACATAGATATCAGGCTACACCCTTATTTCTAAGCTGTAAACAAGTGAAACGTCAAATTTAAAACCATTCAATGATTAGTGTTGGTAACAAATCTGTAACTAAATAATTGTGACATATTATGGCAGATATCCACATGTCTAACACAAATGCTAACACAAAAGCATACTTATGCTATAGGGTACTGATGGTGAACCTTCTCACTCCATAACTTTGACCAATCCAACTCACATCATGCCTCAAATGCTGCAATGTTGGAAGTGCATAATGTGGGTTGAACTTTGACAACAGCTGCAGTGCGAAGGTTATCCTTCTGTGTTCTTGGCTTTTAAATAAAAGCATACAAGTAAATATAATAATACATTGTTGATTAAGGGACATGATGTACACCTGTAATATTGTGCAAACAATGGATGTAGGACTATTCCTCTTCAACATTACTTATATTTGTGTCATTTGAAAAAATACATATTTTAGTTAAAAATTAAAAACCCATGTTCAGTAGCTGTGAAAGGCCCGTTTGTGTACTTCTATATTGTTTGCAACCAATGTATTGTATACGGATGGAAGCGCGTCACACTAATAGATTAGATTTATTTTAAATGGAATGTAGCAGAACCAATTGGAGATAAATGAAAAGGATGAGCCACTGAGACACGCTCAGCAGAGTACAAGCAGCAGTGCTTGAACATGTAACTGGAGCGTGATCTGCACTCAAAAAAGTAAAAAACACAGACTGAAGTGAACACTGAAACACAACTGTCCACAATCTGTGAAAAGCTCCTTTCTGTACTTCTATAGTGTTTGCAACCAATGTATTGTATACGGATGGAAGCGCGTCACACTAATAGATTAGATTTATTTTAAATGGAATGTAGCAGAACCAATTGGAGATAAATGAAAAGGATGAGCCACTGAGACACGCTCAGCAGAGTACAAGCAGCAGTGCTTGAACATGTAACTGGAGCGTGATCTGCACTCAAAAAAGTAAAAAACACAGACTGAAGTGAACACTGAAACACAACTGTCCACAATCTGTGAAAAGCTCCTTTCTGTACTTCTATAGTGTTTGCAACCAATGTATTGTATACGGATGGAAGCGCGTCACACTAATAGATTAGATTTATTTTAAATGGAATGTAGCAGAACCAATTGGAGATAAATGAAAAGGATGAGCCACTGAGACACGCTCAGCAGAGTACAAGCAGCAGTGCTTGAACATGTAACTGGAGCGTGATCTGCACTCAAAAAAGTAAAAAACACAGACTGAAGTGAACACTGAAACACAACTGTCCACAATCTGTGAAAAGCTCCTTTCTGTACTTCTATAGTGTTTGCAACCAATGTATTGTATACGGATGGAAGCGCGTCACACTAATAGATTAGATTTATTTTAAATGGAATGTAGCAGAACCAATTGGAGATAAATGAAAAGGATGAGCCACTGAGACACGCTCAGCAGAGTACAAGCAGCAGTGCTTGAACATGTAACTGGAGCGTGATCTGCACTCAAAAAAGTAAAAAACACAGACTGAAGTGAACACTGAAACACAACTGTCCACAATCTGTGAAAAGCTCCTTTCTGTACTTCTATAGTGTTTGCAACCAATGTATTGTATACGGATGGAAGCGCGTCACACTAATAGATTAGATTTATTTTAAATGGAATGTAGCAGAACCAATTGGAGATAAATGAAAAGGATGAGCCACTGAGACACGCTCAGCAGAGTACAAGCAGCAGTGCTTGAACATGTAACTGGAGCGTGATCTGCACTCAAAAAAGTAAAAAACACAGACTGAAGTGAACACTGAAACACAACTGTCCACAATCTGTGAAAAGCTCCTTTCTGTACTTCTATAGTGTTTGCAACCAATGTATTGTATACGGATGGAAGCGCGTCACACTAATAGATTAGATTTATTTTAAATGGAATGTAGCAGAACCAATTGGAGATAAATGAAAAGGATGAGCCACTGAGACACGCTCAGCAGAGTACAAGCAGCAGTGCTTGAACATGTAACTGGAGCGTGATCTGCACTCAAAAAAGTAAAAAACACAGACTGAAGTGAACACTGAAACACAACTGTCCACAATCTGTGAAAAGCTCCTTTCTGTACTTCTATAGTGTTTGCAACCAATGTATTGTATACGGATGGAAGCACGTCACACTAATAGATTTGATTTTTTTTTCTAATATAATGGAGCTGCACCAATTCCACAAAATAAAAAAAAAAAAAAAAAAAAAAAAAAGAGTCAGTGACACGTGCAGATGCCTACAAACAGCGGTGGATGCAGAGCAAACTGCAGCGTCACCTGCACTGTCACACACACACCTTGCACAGAGCTGTTAAAACAACACTGGCAAAATGAAGCTTTACACAGCGGTTGGTAAACTAGCCTGCCTCAAGCACAGTAGTACACAAAATCGCAATATCTAACTGTCCCTCAGAGTGAGCAGAGTAGCGTTCTGTCCCTTACTGAGTTCACAGCACAGTGACGCTAAAATGGCGGCGGCGCCTTTTATAGTGCATTCTGACATCATTTCAGCAGCCAATCACAGCCATGCCATTAGTTAAGATGACCGCAGCATTACAGGATGTGCCCACACTTCGTAGGATTCCTCATTGGCTGACTAAAATCACATTGCCTCTCAAAGAATTATGGGAACTTCCGATTCCGGTATACGATATGGAAAAAGTATCGGAATTAAGTATCGGAATTCCGATAACGCGAATATCGGCCGATACCCGATACTTGCGGTATCGGAATGCTCAACACTAGTAAGTAGGTCTCCCAGATAGGCATGCCTGCACTTACTTTCAGTCAACTTCCTGTGTTACTTTCCTTACATTTTTCTGTCAATAATAGCCTATAAAACTGATGTGTCACGGAGTTACCGCAACAGAGCGGAGCCAGAAGACCACAGCGTCTAGTTGCTCCTACTACACTGAGAAGAAGCACTTTTCCAGTGTATTAAACATGTTTATTTATTCCAGCAGAACAGGGGTTAGTTGTCCATATTTGAAAGCTCCTATATTCACCTGTGCTCTGTTAGCCACTCCTTTTCCCTATAAAATCTGGGCTCAATTACCAAGCCATCATCAGAGTTAGCAATTTTCTGCATGACCTTACAGTGGGAGAAGTTGGTTTTGTGAAGGAGTGCTGGAGGAATTTATTGGGGACTGTTGGCTGGTTTGTACGCTTGTAAATTCCTGATCCTTTCCCGTTTTTCAGGGCATATGGGTTCAAGTCACAGTTTAGTTCTTTCAATGGTAATCACCCTTCCTTATTACCGGAGAGAAAGAACGGTTTTCATCTTCCGTCTCTAGCATATGGCAGGGGTGTGACTTATAATTTGAGAAAGAGGGGTTCTAAATATAAGAATGTGGCTGATCAGAGACATGTGGTAGGTCCTGTCCTGTGTGTTGGTGACTTTGTATGGCTGTCCTCGAGGAACATTAAGCTGAAGGTTCCATCTTGGAAACTGGGTCCCAGGTTTATCGGTCCTTATAGGATCATAGCCATCATCAATCCCATAACATTCTGCCTTGCTTTACCACCTACCTTTAGACTCCATAAAGTTTTTCACCGTTCACTTCTCAAAATGTATGTGGCATCTGCAGTACCTTCGCCTCTGCCATTTTCTCTTGTCATTATCGATGATAATCTGGAGTTCCATTAGGCAAAAGTCCTAGACTCTCGTCTTGTTTGTCAGTTGCTTCAATGCATACATAGTACATAGTACATAGTTATTAAGGTTGAATGAAGACTTTAAGTCCATCTAGTTCAACCCATATCCTATCCTAACCTGCCTTAACATGTTGATCCAGAGGAAGGCAAAAAAAAAACCCAAGTGGCAAACAGTAAGCTTCACATTGGGGGAAAAAAATTCCTTCCCGACTCCACATACAGCAATCAGACTAGCTCCCTGGATCAAAGCAGTATCTAGGAAACTAGTGAATATAGCCTGTAATATTATACTTTTCAAGAAAGGCATCCAGTCCTTTCTTAATTTTTAGTAGGGAATCACTCATTACAACATTAGACGGCAGAGAGTTCCATAGTCTCACTGTTCTTACAGTAAAGAATCTGCGTCTGTGATTATGGCTAAACCTTCTTTCCTCAAGACGTAGAGGATGCCCCCTTGTCCCCATCACAGGTCTAAGAGTAAAAAGATCATTAGAAAGGTCTTTGTACTGTCCCCTCATATATTTATACATTGTAATAGATCACCCCTAAGCCTTTGTTTTTCCAAATTAAATAACCCCAAGTGTAATAACCTGTCTTGGTATTGCAGACCCCCAGTTCTCTAATAACCTTGGTCGCTCTTCTCTGCATCCGCTCCAGTTCAGCTATGTCCTTCTTATACACTGGAGACCAGAACTGCACACAGTATTCTAAGTGTGGTCGCACCAGTGACTTGTATAGAGGTAAAATTATGTTCTCCTCATGAGCATCTATGCCTCTTTTAATGCATTCCATTATTTTATTTGCCTTGGCAGCAGCTGCCTGACATTGGCCACTAAATGTGAGTTTGTCGTCCACCTATACACCCAGGTCTTTTTCAGTGACAGTTTTGCCCAGTGTTTTACAATTAAGCACATAATTATACATCTTGTTTGTTCTACCAAGTGCATGACCTTACATTTATTCCCCATTAAAGTTAATTTGCCATTTATCAGCCCAAGCTTCTAGCTTACATAAATCCTCCTGTAATATAAAATTGTCCTCCTCTGTATTTATTACCCTGCAGAGTTTAGTGTCATCTGCAAATATTGAAATACTACTCTGTATGCTCCTACAAGGTCATTAATAAATATGTTAAAGAGAAGCGGCCCCAATACTGACCCCTGTGGTACCCCACTGCTAACCGTGACCCAGTCCGAGTGTGCTCCATTAATAACCACCCTTTATTTTCTATCCATGAGCCAGTTCTTAACCCACTTACACATATTTTCCCTATCTCCATGGTTCTCATTTTATGTATTAACCTTTTGTGTGGCACTGTATCAAAAGCTTTTGAGAAGTCCATGAACACTACGTCCACTGCATTCCCTTGGTCCAGTCCGTAACTTACCCCTTCATAAAAGCTTATCAGATTAGTCTGACAAGAACGGTCCCTCGTAAACCCATGCTGATACTGTGTCATGAGGTTATTCAGCCTCAGATACTCCAATATAGTATCCCTTAAAAAACCCTCCAGGATTTTACCCACAGTAGATGTTAAGCTCACTGGCCTATAATTTCCAGGTTCAGTTTTTGCCCCCTTTTTGAATATTGGCACCACATTTGCTATACGCCAGTCCTGTGGTACAGACCCCGTTATTATGGAATCTTTAAAGATTAAAAATAATGGTCTATCTATGACTGTACTTAATTCCTGCAGTACTCGGGGGTGTATCCCATCCGGGCCGGGGATTTGTCAACTTTAGTGATTTTTAGACGCCTCCGTACTTCCTGCTGGGTTAAGCAGGTGACATTTAATGGAGAAATTTTTTTTATCACTGATCATGTTATCTGTCATGGGATTTTCTTGTGTAAATACAGTTGAAAAAAAGTCATTTAGCATATTGGCTTTTTCCTCATCCTCATCCACCATTTCACCCAGACTATTTTTAAGGGGACCAACACTATCATTTTTTAGTTTCTTGCTATTTATGTAGCTAAAGAATATTTTGGGATTATTTTTACTTTCTCTGGCAATGAGTCTCTCTGCCTCAATCTTTGCTGTCTTGATTTGCTTTTTACAGAATTTATTCAGTCTTCTGTATTTATTTAATGCCTCATCACTACTTACTTACTTTAATTCCCTAAATGCTTTCTTTTTGTCCCTTATTGCGCCCCTTACAGCTCTATTTAGCCATAGTGGTTTCTCCTAATTCTAGCATGTTTATTCCCATAGGGTATATACTCTGCACAGGTCCTATTCAGGATGCTAATAAACGTCTCCCATTTTCTTTGTGTATTTTTATGTCTCAGGATATCGTCCCAGTTTATTGCGCCAAGATCATCTCTCATCCGTTGGAATTTTGCCTTCCTGAAGTTTAGTGTCCTTGTAACCCCTCGACTACACATCTTATAAAGGATACATGAAAGCTTATTATTTTGTGATCACTATTACCCAAGTGATCCCCAAACCTTATATTTGATATGCGGTCTGGCCTGTTGGTTAATATTAGGTCTAGCAGTGCCCCCCCTCTTGTTGGGTCCTGAACTAGTTGTGAAAGGTAATTGTCTCTCATAGTTGCCAAAAACTTATTACCTTTGCTGGAACTACAAGTTTCTGTTCCCCTATGTATTTCAGGGTAGTTGAAGTCCCCCATAATAATGACTTCTCCTTGAGCTGCTGCTTCATCTATTTGCTTTACGAGGATATTCTCTGTTGCTTCCATTATTTTAGGAGACTTATAACAAACCCCTATCAGTAATTTATTACATAGGAAGGGGTACAGTCCTGAGGAGAGGATGTAGATACCGGCCTCTGACGTCCATGATGCCAGACTGGTTTTGGCTTTTCATGTTGCACACCATGACAGCTCACCACTTGCACTTGAGGGGCCACGAGATGGTGCGTCCTCATGGTGATCGTTGGTAAACGATGCATGCACCATTGATTAGACCGAGTCCATCATCAGTCAGACCACTTTACTATCATGTGATCATTCACGTGATCTGCATGCCACCCTGAATCAAACCATAGTAATGGCTGGCAATACTATCTACTATGGCCTAAACTACATTTCCATTACACACACCTCCCTAGCCAGACAATATGATTCACTGATCCATAAATGGTGTCTGCCCCCTCCAAAATCACGCCTCCTGATGAAATACTAAATGAAACGTGTTGGGGTGGTGGAGGAGCTAGAACAAGCATATTCACTCCATGTAAGTACTTGCTTTCATACCGAAATCTATCTGGTTTAAATTGTTGGGGATGATTTACCCCTTGTATTGCCTTTCATTCAAATTGCTAAGTCAAAAAATGCAAATTACCTTATGTAGCTTGTATAACATAGAGTCTCCATTTATGTCTGTTCAGCAGCCTCTTTGTTTACATTCTATTTTATGTTGGTTTTAACATGTTAAACATGTGAAACATGTTTAACATGTTATTTATTTAACCTCCTCTGGTGTCTATACCTATTATTTGAGATTGTTTGCTCAAAGTTAAATTTTCAATGGGTATTTTTTGCTTTTTACTTGGTGTTCAAGGTGTACGTGGGTTAGGTGGTAATTTTACTGAAAGCTCTACTGAACAAACACCGTCTCATTCTATCCAAAGACAACTGACAACATCTGTTACTGGATGGGCTAATCGAATCCCTTTCTTTGGCAGCTGAACAGTAGTACGCCTTGTAGATGAGAGCCAGAAAAAGCATGTGCTCCAATTGGCTGAAGTAGGATCTGAGCAGAATCCAGATCCTCATCGCCAGATGTTAATCCTGGGGGTTGAGGTGATCCTAATGAGACTCAGATACCTGGGGGAGCACCCAGGCTGTACTGTGCTGTCACAGGGCATGAAGAGGAGAAGGGTGACTCTCAAAGTTGGGAGTATGAGAACATAGAGGATGATGATGGGGTTGTAGATCCCACTTGGTGTAAACCCTGAGGCACGCAGCTGACTAGCTCAGCATAGGAAGTGGAGGAGGGGGAAGATGAGGAGGTTACGTTGCGGTTTGCCATCACAGTGGCAAGTGTTCTCACACAGGTCTCCAGCCACTAAACCTCCACTTGTTTACCTCCTACAGTTGGGGTGAGTGAGAGCCCGTCAGCTGTTACGGAAGTGGAGATGCCTTCTGTTTTTGTTTAACTGAGCACACCACATTTTTCTCAATCCACCATAGTATCTACTGCTGCACTTCACTCACAGTCCAGCAGTTTGTCTCGTTCACCCTATTCCATCCTCTCTTAACACTGCAGCCAGCCCTTGGTCCCCTTGGTGTTGTCATGTAAAATAATGTTTCCTCCTACACATGCCAAAGCTAAGCGCTTGAACTCAACCGTCTCCAGTCTCCTGGCCACGGATATGCTGCCTTTCCGCCTTGTGGATATAGACAATAGGTGATGGCCTTCGCCGTCCCACAGTACCAGTTGCTCCAGTGGTCATTACTTCTCTAAGAAAGCTGTGCCTGCACCACACCAGGATGTGGCAGATAACATCATCCTTTCCTTGAAAAATGTATGTCTGCCAGGGTTAATTTCACGACTGACACCCGGACAAGCAAACATGGCTAGGGGCGTTATATCTCGCTGACTGGGCGCCGGATGAATCTGGTGGCTGTTGGGGCAGGCGGGCAAGTGGCTGCTCGACAAGTCTTGGAATCCCCAAGGCTTGCAGGACAAACCTCTGTATCTAACAGTTCCTCCACTGCTGCTGCCTCCTCCACCTCCTCTACAGCCTCCATCTGCACCCTCAACCCCTCTCTTTATGAAACACACGTTCCAACAGTGCAGAGAGAATCCCTTCCCACTTCCACATTGCACAGCCAGGGCTCAATCAATCATGCAGTGTTTAAATTAATATGCCTTGGAGATCGCAGTCACACAGCTCAAGATTTGCGGACAACTATCCAGGCTGAGTTTGAGCAATGGCTGCATCCACTGAACCTGGAGCCATGGAAGGCAGTGTGCGATAACGGTGAGACCCCGGTGGTGGACCTACGCTGTGGCAACCTCACACATGTGCACGGCTCACGTCCTAAACCTAGTGGTACAGGAATTTCTCTGACACTATCCCAGACTGGATGCGCTGCTGCAGAAAGCATTGTTGCTGTGTGCTTATTTTCAATGACAGCAACCCCATGGGTCATCGACTTGCATTGCTACACACTTGCATTCCACGCTTGCATGCTAGCGAGTGTCTCCAGGAATATGCCATTCCAAGGAGAGGGTCGGTCGCGCCATGTGCCTCATAAATCATGTATAAATACAGCCCCTCAGAACCTTTGATTGGTAGATGCCTTATTTAACCCCTTTCTGCCATCAGACGTACTATTCCGTCCATGTTCCCTGGGACTTAATTCCCAAGGACGGAATAGTACGTCATATGGCAGAAAGGAGTTAAATAAGGCATCTACCAATCAAAGGTTCTGAGTTTCTGTAGTTATACATGATTTATGCGGCACATGGCGCAACCGACCATCTCCGTAGAATGGCATATTCCTGGAGACACTCGCTAGCACGCGGCCAGGTATCAGCTGATTAACACAGCTGACACCCGGCACTATGTGCCAGGGGCGGTCACGGACTGCTCCCTGTCACATTAACCCCTGGCACACTGCGATCAAACATGATCACAGTGTACCGGGGGCACAGGGAAGCATCGCGCAGGGAGGGGGCTCCCTGCGTGCTTCCTTGAGACCCTCAGAGCAGTGCGATGTGATCGCTCTGTTCCGAGGGCCTCCTCCCTGCAGGACCCCGGATCCAAGATGGCCACGGGGTCCTGCAGGGAGGCGGCTTCCTCAGTGCCTGCCGAGTGCTGTGCTGTGCATAGTGTCAGATCAGCGATCTAACTCTATACAGTGATGTTACACCCTGGGACAAAGTAAAAAAGTAAAAATAAATTGAAAAACAAAAAAATTCCTAAATAAAGAAAAAAATATTCCACAATAAATTCATTTCTTCATGTAAATAAAAAAAAACAATAAAAATACACATATTTAGTATTGCGGCGTCCGTAACGACCCGCCCTATAAAACTGTCCCACTAGTTAACCCCTTTAGTGAACCCCTTAAAAAAAAAAACATGGCAAAAAAACAATGATTTATCATCATACCGTCGAACAAAAAGTGGAATAACATGCGATCAAAAAGACTGATATAAATAAACATGGTACCGCTGAAAACATCATCTTGTCCCGCAAAAAACGAACCGCCATACAGCATCATCAGCGAAAAAATAAAGTTATAGCTTGCAGAATAAAGCGATGCAAAATAATTATTTTTTATATATCATTGTTTTTATTGTATAAAAGAGCCAAAACATTAAAAAATGATATAAATGAGGTATCGCTGTAATCGTACTAACCCAAAGAATAAAACTGCTTTATCAATTTTATCACACGCTGAACGGTATAAAACGCCCCTCAAAAGAAATTCATGAATTGCTGTTTTTTGTTTATTCTGCCTCCCAAAAATCGTAATAAAAAGCAATCAATAAATGTCATCTGGCCGAAAATGTTACCAATAAAAACTTTAATAAGACTTCACATGACTCTGTGGGTCAAAATAAGAAAAAATTATAGCTCTCAAAATGTGATGATGCAAAAACTATTTTTTTGCAATAAAAAGCGTCTTTTAGCGTGTGACAGCTGCCAAACATAAAAACCCACTATGAATAGTAAATCAAACCACCCTTTATCACCCCCTTAGTTAGGGAAAAATAATAAAATTAAAAAAATGTATTTTTTCCATTTTCCCATTAGGGTTAGGGTTAGGATTGGGGCTAAAGTTAGGGTTAGAGTTGGAGCTAAAGTTAGGGTTAGGATTGGGATTAGGGTTAGGGGTGTGTTAGGATTAGGGTTGGAGTTAGAATTGGGGGGTTTCCACTGTTTAGGCACATCAGGGGGCTCTCCAAACGTGACATGGCGTCTGATCTCAATTCCAGCCAATTCGGCGTTGAAAAAGTCAATCGATGCTCCTTCCCTTCTGAGCTCTACCATGCGCCCAAACAGTAGTTTACCCCCACATATGGGATATCAACGTACTCAGGACAAATTGCACAATAACTCTTGGGGTCCAATTTCTTCTGTTACCCTTGGGAAAATAAAATATTGGGGGTGAAAATATTTTTGTGGAAAAAAATATGTTTATTTTTATGGCTCTACATTATAAACTTATGTGAAGCACTTGGGGGTTCAAAGTTCTCACCACACATCTAGATAAGTTCCTTTGTGGGTCTAGTTTCCAAAACGGGGTCACTTGTGGGGGTTTCCACTGTTTAGGCTCATCAGGGACTCTCCAAACACGACATGACACCCGCAGACTATTCTATCAAAGTCTGCAATGCAAAACGTCACTTCTTCCCTTCCGAGCCCCGACGTGTGCCCATACAGTAATATACTCCCACATATGGGGTATCAGTGTTCCCAGGACAAATTGAACAACAACTTTTGGGGTCCAATTTTTCCTCTTACCCTTGGGAAAATAAAAAACTGGGGACTAAAAGATCATGTTTGTGGAAAAAATATAATGTTTTTATTTTCACGCCCGGGCGTTATAAACTTCTGTGAAGCACATGGGGGTTCAAAGTTCTCACTAAACATCTAGATAAGTTCCTTTGGGGGTCTAGTTTCCAAAATGGGGTCACTTGTGGGGGGTTTCCACTGTTTAGGCACATCAGGGGTTTTCCAAATGCGTCATGACACCAGCAGACCATTCCATCAAAGTCTGCATTACTAAACGTCACTACTAGTGTTGAGCGATACTTCCCGATATCAAGAAGTATCGGATCGGAATGGGTATCGCCGATACCCAAAAAGTATCGGCGATACCCGATTCCGATACCGGAAATCCAATGCAAGTCTATGGGACAGAAATATCGGAACTAAAAAAAACCCTTTCTTTCCTTGTAAACACTAAATATACACACATAGAATACATATACAGTATATATATATATATATACATGTCATTGTGACATATATATACATATATTTATAGTTCATACACTTCTACATAGTAAAATAGCCTCTGATTCAATTGCCGTGTAATGCCGGCTTTTGTGAAAATACAGAAGCACCCGACATGAAATGACACATGGTTTACATAGAGTTAACCATGTCTTTTCATGTCGTTTGATATCTGGTTTTCACAAACAATTACATGAGTGTATGTGTGCAAAATTTCACACCTGTAGGGGTTAATTAAAGGTGTAAATTCGTTGTAAAAAAAAAACTGACTTTTTTGCTACGAATTTACACCTTTAATTAACCCCTACATGTGTGAAATTTTGCACACATACACTCATGTAATTGTTAGTGAAAACAATATATCAAACAACTTGAAATGACATGGTTAACTCTATGTAAACCATGTGTCATTTCATGTCGGGTTCTGCATTTTCACAAAAGCCGGCAATTGAATTAGCAGCTATTATACTATGTAGAAGTGTATGAACTATAAATATAAATGTGTCACAAATTCAATGACATGTATATATATATATATATATATATATATATATATATATATATATATGAGGTGTAAAATTGTTGAAAAAAAATGCGTGGGCTCCCGCTCTATTTTCTCAACCAGACAGACAAAGCCAGCGAGTGGGGGCAGATAATAATAGCCCAGAGAGGGACCATTATTTTTGCCCCCCCCGGCTACTAACATCTGCCCCAGACACCCCAGAAAAGACAAATCTATAATTAGATTCGCCCTTTCTGGCACTTTGCCTGTCTATTCCCATTGCCCTGTAGCGGTGGTGAATGGGTTAATAAGGGGTTAAAGCCACCATGCTATTGAAAGGTGAGTTTAAGCCCGGTTAATAATTGAGAGCTGTCAATTAGACAACTATCAATTATTAATCCTATTGCATGAAATAAAAATAAAACACACACACTTTAATTAAAAATCATTTTAATGAAATAAAGACTCATGTTTTTGACCATCTTTTATTTTACTGCAAAAAACATTTCCTGTAATAAAAATAAAATAAAAAAGCAAAATTATTCTTACCTATCCGATGCACAGTCAGGTCCCACGGTGTAATCCATCAGAAAGGGTTAATGTTTACTGCAGGGACCGCAGCTAATGCTTCAGCCTCACAGTAAACCCCCGAATGAATCTTCTCCTCTCCTGGCTGACATTGATTGCTTTCCACTTTCACTTCAGGTCAGCCAGGGACACCATCAGTGATGTCAGAGGGAACTGATTAACAAAAATAGGGGATCCCCTCGAAAAAAAAAATGGCGTTGGGTCCCCCCTATTTTTGTTAACCAGCCTGATGAAGCAGACTGCTGAGGCCTGGATTTTCAGGCTGTTAAGGAGCCAAGATCCATGAACCTTGCCAGCCTAATAATACCAGGCCACAGCAGTCTGCTTATCTTGGCTGGTTAACAAAAATAGGGGATCCCTCGAAAAAAAATGGCGTGGGGTCCCCCTATTTTTGTTAACCAGCCTGATGAAGCAGACTGCTGAGGCCTGGATTTTCAGGCTGTTAAGGAGCCAAGATCCATGAACCTTGCCAGCCTGATAATACCAGGCCACAGCAGTCTGCTTCTTTTGGCTGGTTAACAAAAATAGGGGATCCCCTCGAAAAAAAATGGCGTGGGGTCCCCCCTATTTTTGTTAACCAGCCAGATGAAGCAGACTGCTGAGGCCTGGTTTTTCAGGCTGGTAAGGATCCAATATCCATGGATCTTGCAAGCCTGATAATACCAGGCCACAGCAGTCTGCGTAGCTTGGCTGGTTAACAAAAATAGGGGATCCCCTCGAAAAAAAAATGGCGTGGGGTCCCCCCTATTTTTGTTAACCAGCCAAGTAAAATGCAGACTGCTGTGGCCTGGTATTAAAAGACTGTCAAGGCCCATGGATTTTGGCCCTCAACAGCCTGATAATACCAGGCTGCAGCAGCCCCACATTTGGCGCATCAAAAGATGTGCCAATTGTGGCACTTTACCCGGCTCTTCCCACTTGCCCTGTAGCGGTGGCAAGCGGGGTAATAAGGGGTTAATGTCACCGTTGATTGCACGGTGACAATAAGCCCGGTTAGTAATGGAGAGGCGTCAATAAGACACCGATCCATTATTAATCCCAAAGTTTTTAAATATTTTAAAAAAAGACACAGCAAGAAAAAGTATTTTAATGAAATAAAAGAGACAACACAGTTTTCATTAATTTTATTACACACTCATCCTGCGTCGCCATCGATCTCCTGTAAAAAAAGGAAAAAAAACAAACCAACAGTATACCACCTGTCCGACGTAGTCCATAGTAACGAGTGTCCCACGACGATCCAGCTCTGCTACATCGGAATGGCAGGCAGAGCCTGACATCCCAACGCAGCACAGCTGCTTACCAGCTTCCCCGGCGGTGACGTCATCGGACTGCTTTACCCGGCAGCACGTGCAGTTATCGCGAGAAACTGCACGTGACGTCCAGGGAGAAGATGATGGCGGCCATCAAGCAGTCCAGGATGTGACCACCGGGGATCTTCTGCCAGGTAAGTGCCGCTGACTCCTGACAGACCCGACCGACGGACACTGACAGTGACAGGAACATTCCGATTCCGGTATCCGATATGACGAAAATATCGGAACTTGGAATCGGAATTCCGATACAGCAAATATCGGCCGATACCCGATATTTGCAGTATCGGAATGCTCAACACTAGTCACTACTTCAATTCCGAGCCCCGACAGGTACCCACACAGTAGTTTTCTCCCACATATGGGATATCAGCGTACCCAGGACAAATTGGACAACAACTTTTGGGGTCCAATTTCTCTTGTTACCCTTGAGAAAATAAAAAATTGGTGACAGAAAGATTATTTTTTTTGTCGGAAAAATATAGGATTTTTTATTTTCATGCCTGGGCAATATGAACTTGAGTGAAGCACTTGAAAGTTCAAAGTGCTCACCACAGATGAAGGTAAGTTCCTTAGGGGGTCTTGTTTCCAAAATGGGGTCACTTGTGGGAGGTTTATACTGCTTAGGCACATAAGGGACTCTGCAAACTGAACATGACACCCATCAAAGTCTGCATTTCAAAATGTCATTACTTCCTTTCCAAGCCCTGCCGTGCTCCCAAACAGTGTTTCCCCCCACATATGGGGTATCAGCATACTCAGGACAAATTGTACAACAACTTTTGGGGTCCTATTTCCTTGGGAAAAATCAAAATCATTTTTGTGGATTTTTTTTTTCACACCCAGGCATTTTAAACTTTTGTGAAACACTTGGGGGTTGAACGTGCTCACAACAGATCTAGATAAGTTCCTCAGGGGTCTATTTTCCAAAATGGTGTCACTTGTGGGGGTTTCTAATGTTTAGGCACATCAGGTGCTCTCCAAACGCGACATGGCGTCCAGCCAATTCTACATTGAAAAAGTCAAACTGCACTCCTTGCATTCTGAGCTCTGCCATGCACCAAAACAGTGGTTTATCCCCACATATTGAGTATCAGCGTATTCAGGACGAATTGCACAATAACTTTTGAGGTCCTGTTACCCTTTGGAAAATAAAAATTGGTATAAAAAGATCATTTTTGTGGAAAAAATATGATTTTTTTAATTTTACGGCTCTACGTTATAAACTTGTGTGAAGCACTTGGGGGTTCAAAGTGCTCACCACAGATCTAGATTAGTTTCTTAGGGGATCTAGTTTCTAAAATGGGGTTACTTGTGGGGGGTTCCCACTGATTAGGCACATCAGGGGCTATCCAAATGCGACATGGCGTCCAATCTCGATTCCAGTCAATTTTGGTTTGAAAAA
This sequence comes from Oophaga sylvatica, assembly GCA_033576555.1. Lineage (NCBI taxonomy): Eukaryota > Metazoa > Chordata > Amphibia > Anura > Dendrobatidae > Oophaga > Oophaga sylvatica. The sequence goes on along the minus strand of JARQOD010000004.1, from coordinate 68,145,949 downwards.
GTCAAATGGCGCTCCTTCCCTTCCGAGCTCTGCCGTGCACTCAAACAGTGGTTCCCCCCACATATAGGGTATCAGCGTACTCAGGACAAATTGGACAACAACTTTTATGGTCCAATTTCTCCTGTTACCCTTGGGAAAATATAAAATTAGTGACTTAAATATCATTTTTGTGGGAAAAAAATATGATTTTTTATTTTCATGCCAGGGCATTATAAACTTGTGTGAAGCACTTGGGGGTTCAAAGTGCTCACCACAGATCTAGATAAGTTCTTTAGGGGGTCTAGTTTCCAAAATTGGGTCACTTGGGAGGTTTCCACTGTTTAGGCACATCAGGGACTTTGCAAACTGAATATGACACCCATCAAAGTCTGCATTCCAAAACGTCATTACTTCCTTTCCGAGCCCTGCCGTGCGCCCAGTTTTTCCCTCCCACATATGGGGTATCAGCATACTCAGGACAAATTGGACAACTTTTGCGGTCCAATTTCCTTGGGAAAAATCAAAAATTAGGGACTAAAAAATCATTTTTGTGGAATTTTTTTTTTTCACACTCAGGCATTATAAACTTTAGTGAAACACTTTGGGGTTCAAAGTGCTCACAACAGATCTAGATAAGTTCCTTAGGGGTCTAGTTAACAAAATTGTGTCACTTGTGGGGGTTTCCACTGTTTAGGCACATCAGGGGCTCTCCAAATGCGACATGGCATCCAATCTCAATTCCAGCCAATTTTGGTTTGAAAAAGTCAAACAGCGCTCCTTCACTTCGGAGCCCTGCCGTGCGCCTAGACAGTGGTTTTCCCCCACATATGGGGTATCAGTATACTCAGGAGAAATTGCACAACAACTTTTTCTATCCATTTTCTCCTTTTACCCTGTTAAAATAAAAAAATTGTTTGTAAAATATCATTTTTGGGACTAAAAAGTTAAATGTTCATTTTTTCCTTCCAAGTTGCTTCAGCTCCTGTGAAACACCTGAAGGGTTAATAAACTTCCTGAATGTGGTTTTGAGTACCTGGAGGGGTGAAGTTTTTAGAATGGTGTCACTTTTGGGTATTTTCTGCCATATAGACCCCTAAAAATGACTTCAAATGTGAGGTGGTCCCTAAAAAAAATGGTTTTGCACAATTTGTTGTAAAAATGAGAAATCGCTGGTCAACTTTTAACCCTTATAACTTCGTAACAAAAAAAATTTTGGTTCCAAAATTGTGCTGATGTAAAGTAGAAATGTGGGAAATGTTATTTAGCAACTATTTTGTGTGACATTTTCTCTGTTTTAAGGGAATAAAAATTCAAAATTTGAAAATTGCTAAATTTTCCAAATTTTCGCCATATTTCCATTTTTTTCATAAATAGCCTCAAGTTATATCGATGAAATTTTACCACTATCATGATGTACAATATGTCATGAGAAAATAGTCTCAGAATTGCTAAGATCCGTTAAAGTGTTCCAGAGTTATAACCTCATAAAGAGACAGTGGTCAGAATTGTAAAAATTGGCCCGGTCATTGACGTGCAAACCACCCTTGGGGGTTAAGGGGTTAAATATATGATCACCCCTCACCCTGACATGCCCCCAGAAGAAGCTGGTGGCGAAACATGCGTTGTGGTGAGGGGACGTCGAGATGGTAATTCTATCCCTGGATATCTGCTATTTTCCACTGTTAAGGTATCTTTTGTGAACTTAAAGGGTTTACTGTGCTGAGCATTATGTTAGGATGTTATTGGGGCATGGCATTGACTTCAATACCTCTTGTTTTATAACTATTCACTCCTATGCTGCAATAATGTCCTCCTATCTGATGTTTGCTACAGTCTTCCTGAATATGCAATTACACGGTCTATAGTATATGGGAAGCATGGTACCTTTTTTTATTGGACTTTGGCTACTTAAGTGCTAGATACTGAGATCAGGTACCATCTATATTAACTACATACCCTTTTGATCTTAACAGGTGATCGCATGCTTTAGACTTGTGAAATCCCAGGTTGATTATACAGGTATTTATGTAGGGAGGGGCGGGTTACAGCATTCCTTATATTGTTGCCTTGGTCTAAGATGGAAATTTACATAGTGTCTGCCTATCAGCAACCCCTGTATGGCATTCTGATTTTTATTGTTTTTAGTGATTTGTTAGTTTAAATAAAGAATAAGATTATTTTTTAACAAGTTTTAAATATACAAGTTATATGTACTTCAAATACTCCAAGGAAGCTTGCATACATATGTCTTTTATGGTAGAATGTGTATAAAGATAAATCGTGTGCACAGCCTGAAAGGTGCCAGAGTAGGTTCCTACACCGTGAAGATAATGAAAAGAGAACTCGGCACTCAACTTAGCGAAAAGGGTAAATATTTATTGTAGTCCACGGTAGTGAAACGTTTCGGTCCTAAATTTCGGACCTTCATCAGCCACTTTAAGTACCGGGAGGGGGTAGAAATACCCAATTCAGAGGTAAGCAGTAGATACTGTTGGGATCAGGTAGATCTCCAAAGTAAGGGTTAAAGGTGAGTATCTGGGTGAGAGTTTTAAGTCAGGTCTCCGCTGCATGCCGTGGGAGGGACGCGGTATCCGCCGCTGGTCCTTGTGCACGGCATCTAGAAAACGGGCAGGACGCAAACATCGGAAGTGGGACAAGAATGTCGACACGACGTAAAAGGAAATTTTGAAGAATAATCTACCCAGCAATGTTCTAAATTTATCACAACGAGTATTAACCCGGATGCAGACCCAGGTTTTAAGCCATGGTCTCAATTTTGCGCCTACTAAAACGTTTGACCTATTTAACACTCTTCTTGACATCAATCGTTTCGTCAGAAATCTTACTGTTAAACGACATTTCTTTGCAGATTGTACTAATGTTTCTGAGGAACCAACCATTCAATCTGTCACTAATGAATATCGCTGTTTTTCTTTTAGAGAATAATTAACCATGTTGAATTTGCAGGATTTGAGTTCTGCTAACGGTGATGGTCACGTACTTATTGAACAGAAACCTGTTTTTTCTGTAAAAAATTCTTCTTTTTATCCTGTTCACTCCAGGTCTGATTTGATTTAGTCAATTCCAAGAGGTCATTCAACGTGACCTAAAAAAACTCCATACTGTGGCATTAACCCCCACCCATAACTCCAACCTTTCTAAAGCTGAACTTACAGCACTTAAGGAATTGAAATCCATGGACAACATTATCATTAAAATGTCGGATAAGGGAAGATTGGTCGTGGTTTGGGACCTTGATATCTATCATGCTCAAATGATACTTCTGTTATCTGATTCCTCTACCTACGCTAAACTGTCAGGTAACCCCTTAAAATCTTTTATCAAAGAAACACACTCTGTTATTAACTATGGGTTTTCTTTGGGAGTGCTAACAAAACAGGAAAAAGATTATATGATTGTTGAACAACCAAGGGTTCCTTATATTTATGGTCTTCCCAAGACTCATAAAGCACTTTTTCCTCCTCCATTGAGACCTGTCATTTCAGGTATTGGTTCTGTTACTGAGAGTGCGAGTGAATGGCTTGACTCATTGTTGCAGCCTTTGGTCCAGCGAGCATGCGGTTTCCTCAAGGATTCTCGGGATGTTCTTGAACAATTATCATCCATTCAGTGGGATTCTGCTTGCTCCTGGATCAGCTGTGACGTTGTGTCATTATACACCTGCATCCCCCAGGTTGAAAGCGTTGAAATTTCATTTATCTCGTTATAGCAACTATTCCCAGGACTTGTGTCATTACATTTTGGATTTGACTTTTTTTCTCATGACTCATAATTTTTTTCTTTATGACAAACATTTTTATTTACAGTGCAAGGGTGTTTCAATGGGGGCTAAATGTTCTCCATCTATTGCCAACCTGGTTATGTCCTATTGGGAGCTAAAATTTCTTTATGTTGAACTTGACACAAATCCATTCATTTCTAATCTATTTTGGTATGGGAGATTTATTGATAATTTATTATTCATTTGGAAGGGTGGCATCACTGGTATACCCGAATTCATACAATACATGAATAATAATGCTTTTGGATTATCGTTTACTTCAATTACTCATAAATCTTCCATTTCTTTTTTAGATCTTTAATTGGTTGCTTCAGGTAATATTATTTCCACTTCTACCTTCTGTAAACCACTATCTGGGAATAGTATTTTACACGTTTCCAGTTGTCATCCCAGACATACCATCAAGTCCATACCAGTGGGGGAATTCACCCGTATAAAACAGAATTGTAGTGACGACACTAATTTACTGGCTGAACTTCAGGAGAGTAGTAGAAAATTAAGAAATCGTGATTACCCAGATTGGATGTTTGAGCAGGGAGAAAAAAATCATAAAAGAAAAAAAACGCCCTGATTTGTTGAACAGCAGCATAATATCCAGGAAAAAATGGCAAAGCAGACCTGTTTTATCCCTTAAATTTAGTCCCCAATTTGAGGATATTAAAAAAGTCGTGCTCAAATATCTTCCTCTATTAGAAGAGGATTTTTTGCTATCTAAAATTCTTGAACCAGGTTCTGCTGTGGTAGCCAAATGTGCACAAACTATGGGGAACATTCTAGCTAGTTGTGAACAAAGTATTAATTAAAATGGTAACAAATCTACTTGGCTCAGCTGTAAGGGTTTTTACAAATGTTGGGACAGTCGTTGCAGGATGTGTAAATTTGTCCTACAAAGAAAAAGTTTTTCTAATACTGCCTCATCTGCACATTTCTATATTAAACAATTTTTGAATTGCAATAGCGAAAATGTAATTTATATTATTAATAGTTCTATCTGTTGCAAGATGTATTTTGGTTGCACGAGCTGAAATTTGAAGAAACGTATTTCTGAGCATTTGGGTGATATATATAATTCTTCTGATTCTTTTCGTACCATGTCCCAGGCTTCCAGACATTTTATACCGATTAATTCCAGGTTTATGCAATTGAACGAATTTCCTCGTCTCCAAGGGGAGGAGACATCCGCAAACGTCTCCGGGATCTTGAGGCTTTCTGGATGTTTTACTTAGACACTTGTCATCCGTCTGGTCTAAACCTGCGCAGGGAATTGTTATTCCATTATTGTATCTTGCATCTGTCCATCATTTCATTTCTTTATTATTTTGTTTTTAGAAATTTGCTACTTTGTGTTGAGATTTTGTATTTTTTCTTTTTTTTTGTGTGTTTTTATGACATTTGTACATGTTCTATCATGTGATCCGTTTGGGGAGTGGTTTTGTTTCCATTATGGAGCATAAATAGACTCGCCTGCGTCTCCAATGCAGCTCTGACAAAGAACACCGTCTTTGAAACGCTTTGCTGTGTCATCGCTATTGTGCCTGCGGCATGTTCTTTTAATGAATTCTATTTTATACCAGCTGGACTACCCACTTCTTTTTCTTCATTACTTTCCAAGTTGGTCCTCTTGGAGTCCATGCTGTTACACACTGAAACAGGTGAGCTGGTCTACACTTCCATTTGGAATAATTAGCGCTTGCCATGTCGCGTTTGGAGGTCCCCTGATGTTCCTAAACAGCGGAAACCCCCCACAAGTGACACCATTTTGGAAACTAGACCCCTTAGGAAACTTATCTAGATGTGTATTGAGCACTTTGAACCCCAGGTGCTTCACAGAAGTTTATACCGTTAAGCCGTGAAAAAAAAATCACATTTTTCCCAGATAAATCTTTTTAGTTCCATATTGCATTTTCATGAGGGTAACAAGAGAAATTGCTCCATATAATTTGTTTTCGAAATTCTCCTGAGTACGCCGATACCCCATATGTGGAGGAATACTACTGTTTGGGCATATGGCCTGGCTCGGAAGGGAGGGAGAGCCATTTTACTTTTTTAATGTAAAATATGCTGGAATAATTAGCGGATGCTATGTAGTGCTGGGAGAGCCCCTGATGTGCCTAAACAGTGGAAAACCCCTCAAGTGACCACATTTTTTGAAATTATAACCCTTTGGGAATTTATCTACAGATGTAGTAACGGTTTTGGCTCCATGGGTGTTTTCCAGCAGCAGTGGATGTTGCTGAGTGAAAATTGCAATTTGCCGTTGTAGTGACCAGCTCATGCTTCTGGAGACACAACTTGTAAATTAGGTGGGCTTTCATCACTACAGAAATGCCAAACATGTGGGCGCTAAATGTTTAGGCACACTGGGGCTCAGAAGGGAGGGGAGCAATTGGATTTGGGAGCGCAGAATTTGCTGAATTTCTTTTGTGGAGCGTGAAGACATTTAGCTTTTCCAGAGCCTTTGTGCTGCCAGTAAAGCGGAAGCCCCCTATATTTATGTTAACAATTGATGTACCTGAGTGGGGACTTGCTTTTTTTGTGGATTGAGTTGAATCTTTTATTGGGAACATTTTACATAATGTTAGGGGTCACATTTATCCATCGCGCTACGCTGAGCACTTTGGGGTTTCCATCTAAATCTCTGAGTGACGTGACAGATAAAACCTCCGATGGATCCATTCACTATAGTGAGGCAGCAGATTTACTCTGGACTCCGTCTGGCCTCTGTTCAGTGGTGTTCTTTTCAGAAATGCACAAAACTGTGGCCAATGGCACTTTTATGCAATCCTAAAAAGATGGACACCACCAGATCACAGGTCCTATGGCACCCACAGTGCCTCCATTTGCCTCATTATAGGGAATCTTCCGCCAGGGGTTCTGTCTGAATCACATATTTCAGAGATTTAACAGAAACCCTGGAGTATGCGCTCAGAGCAGAGCGCAGGATAAATGTGCGCCAAGCCTTACTGTGATCTTTGGGAGGCAGAATGAAAAAATCAACAGCATGTGAACAATTGGTTTTATTTTTTACGCCAATCCTTGTGCGGTATAAGTGATTAGGCGACTTTATTCTTTGGGTCAGTGCGATTACAGTGATACCAGATTATATTGGGTTTTTATGTTCGGCTGCTGTCACTCTAAAAGACATTTTTTATTGCGAAATCTAGTTTTTGCATCACCATATTTTCAGAGCTATAATTTTATCATATTTTGGCCGACAGAATCATGTTATGGCTTGTTTTTTGCTGGACGAGCTGACGTTTTTATTGGTACCATTTTCGGGCACATGACATTTTTTGATCGCTTTCTATTCCGATTTTTGGTGGAAAAATGAGCAAAAACCAGCAACTCAGGAATTGCTTTTTTATATACCATTACACGTGTGGTAAAATTGATAAGCAGCTTTATTTTTCGGCAGAATAAAAAAGAACAGCATCCAATCCGGGTGATGAAAAAAGTTGAAGCAAACTTTATTCCGCCATGATGCAACGTTTCAACCAATACTGGTCTTTCTCAAGCATACATATTACATAAAATGGCAGCCTTATATAGTGTGGTGGCACATGTACACCAATCACCAGCAAGGTACTGCCCACTGTAGTTAAATACAAGAAACATACATAATACACATAACATAATATAATAAAAAATCATATTTATCACATACAAAGTTTAAACATCATATAATCAAATAGAAAATACCAAAAAAAAAAAAATAAGAAAAAAAAATCCACCCACTACGTGATAGCAGACCAATCAAAATCAAGCATGCTCGTTGATATAGAAATCAAAATCCAATCCAGAATCCCCATACAAATCTGATATATACACAACCCAGTCCCATCAATCAGTGTATATGTCAGCATTGGCGCTAAAACCATCGGAGACTTCCACTAATCATATGTACTCACATGGCTGTGATATTTGTAAAACGTGCTGTCATGTGTCAGTTCACCATTCTGGTGTAAGTGCCCGGTGCATGCACACCAGGCCGCCGACGCAAGAGCCAAATCACGTGACCAAGTCCGCAGCCACTTACGGCAGTACCAAATGCGCACGTGCATCGCATCCGCAAGCACAAGCAGGGAAAGCGTCGGACCATCTCCCTGGCAACGGAATCACCTGCTCACACCATCTAAGTGTAACACATACAAGAACAGTAAACTTATATTCACAGCCAACAGAAATGGTAGGAAAGTCACATCCGGTCATATCCAAGACAACGGAGACACGCTTCAATAGCAACCTATTAACCTCTTCATATACTCAAAAAAAACTCAGTGAAAGAAATTTATGAAAGGCGAAGACTAAAGGTCCAATATCATTCAAAATCTCAAAGAAATACAATTATTTGACAATAAGGGAACGACAAGAGGACATGAAGAAGGAAAATAATCATAAAAAACAAATACAAGTCTTGTTTGCAATCTGCCAAATTCATATTCCCCATGTCTTCCAGTTGCTCTCCGCTGTCAATTAAGGAATCTGCACAAAAAGAAAAAAAACAATAAAAACAAAAATTACACGAAAAAATATATATAAAAAATGAAAATAAAAAAAAAACAACCCAATTCCAGAACCAGAGAACAGAGAGGTCAAGTTACACAAATCTGTAAATTGTAATCAACATTAAGACCCCTGGGACACCATCAATAACCCTAAACCTAAGTTGATTTACAGAATGTCTAGACTCAAAAAAATGTTTAGGTACTGGTAAATCAAGTAACTTGTTCTAATAGTACTTTTGTGTTCGCTGATCCTTGCATTAATCTCCATAGTGGTCTCTCCCACGTACATCAACCCACATGGGCATACCAGCATGTATATAACAAAAGCAGAAGTGCAAGTGTACCGATTCTTTATAAAGAATTTTTTTCCAGTATGTAGGTGATAAAAACAATCACCTTTCAACATTTTTCCACAGCATGCACAACCCAGGCAAGGAAAATTTCCCTGTCTGGGAGGTCATATTGTACTCTGCATTGAGGTTCTAAATGAACCAACATCAGATTTAACAAGTTTATCTTTTAAATTCTGACCACATCTCTATGAAAATATAGGAAACAAAGAAAATTCCGATACTGATGGTGTTTCCTCCCGTGACAGGCCCAAAACTCTATCCTTATATCTAGTGACATATCTTCTTGGATATCCTCTTTCAATAAACTTTTTTGCACACATTGTCTAATCTAGAATCAATTCTCTCTTCATCAGAGATTATCCTCTGAAAATGGATCAACCAGCTCCAAGGTAAAGAATCTACCATCCTCCTAGGGTGATTACTACTTTATAAGAGCAAACTGTTCTTGTCAGTGTCCTTAATAAATAAATCACCAATGTGTCCAAGAATTGTACTTGTTCCGAGGAATAAGTCAGATTAAACTTAAGCTCAGGAAACACATAATTAATTTGAGTTTGAAATTGCAGGATGTCATCCTGCCCCATCCCAAAATACAAAGATGTCATCAATGTAGAGCCACCAGGCCCGGACATGGCATCAGTAGCTGGATTTGTACACGTATTGGTCCTCGAATACCACCATAGAGAGGTTAGCATATGTGAGGGGCCACATTGGACCCCATGGCGGTACCCATAACTGAAGGTAGTAATCATCCCCAAAGAGGAAGTAACTTCTCCTGAGAATGAACTCCAACAGAGTTATGACCAACCATGTACACTTTGGGGCCATGTCCGAGCCCAACAGCACCACATCAACTGCATGCAAACCTTTCTCATGTTAAATGGAAGTATAAAGAGAAACAACGTCAAAAGATGCTAATATTGTACTATCCATTATTGAGATATCACTTATTTTATCCAAAAATCATTAGTATTTCTAATGTACGATCTAGCAGATGTAGCAAAACCATGTAAAACCTTATCCAAAAAAATATAGCTACCTTATTACATAAGGAGCCCCTCCCCGACACTACAGGGTGCCAAGGGGGATGCAACAAATTCTTATGTATTTTTGGTAAAGTATATAATATCAGTACCACAGGCGTTTCAACAAGCAAATATTCAGACAGCTTCCGGTCAATTAGTCCATCCAATAAGGAGCCATTAACCAGGAGCTGTAATTCTCTCTGAAAACAGGCAGTTGGACCACCAGATAATTTTTCATAAACCAATTGATACACAAGTTGTCAAAGAATTTCCGCTATATATTTGTCACTATCCATAATAACCACTGCCCCACCTTTATCGGCTGATCTAATAGTTATGGCAGTGTTATTTGCCAAGTCATAAATGTCCTGTCATTCCAAGCTCAAAATATTAATTCCCCCTTTGGCACGAAATTCACACTTCAATTGTTCAATATTTTTTTTCACAAGTCGAATATACGATTCTGCAAAGTGATTGTTATTGGGTGGCTGAAAATTGCTCGTTAAATAAACCTACCCCCTGTCGTGTAAAACAAGAAAAATCATTTGTTGCTGCAACAATATTACTTGCTTGTTTATCTGAAAAATGAGATATCAAAAAATATTTTTACACATTATAATAATTTTTTTTTTAACTTTTTTACATTGTCTCAGTATGGGACATCACTATATAATATCAGATCGCTGATCTGACACGTTGCACTGTTTAGTATCAAATCAGCGATCTGACAGGCAGGGAAGGCATGCTCACAAGCCACCTCCCTGCAGGACCCTGGAGGACCCCGTGGCCATCTTGGTGCTGGGGGTCTCCATGGAGACCATGAGCCAACGCAATCATATTGCGATGACCTGATGGAAGCGCGCAGTGAGGGGTACTTCTCTATGCTGCTGTCACTATTGACAGCGGCATCAGAGGGGTTAAATGCCTGCAATCGGTGTTAACACCAATCGTGGGCAATGCTGCGGGGCGTCAGCTGTCACATACAGCTGACACCCGCACCTGATCGCAGCGGCACTCAGCGTGAGGCCGCGTGATCGGTGCACCATACTAGTACTGCTGTTTGCGGGAATGCACCTCCCGCAGAGCAGTACTAGTATGGCGCATATCGGAAAGGGGTTAAGTATCTATTCACTTCTGAGGTGTTGGTTTGGTCCCTGTGCTGCTAAGATAAAAAGGTTTACAACAATCTATTGAATTTAATCTTAGATTTTGTTAACTGATAAATGAGCATATGCTTTAATTGTCTCCTGCATTTGTTTTCAAATATTTTTTTCAATTATATTATAATAAGAAAAGTTAAGGTGAGAATGGGGTAACATACAAGAAAATAAAATTGAAATTAGGAGGTCGAATGATTATATGGGACAATAATACACAAAGCGGTATACATAAGTTGGAACAATCAGCATAAGAAATATATTTTTGAAATAATCTGATTATACAATTAACATAAAACAAGTTTAATCAATTTTAATCAATGGACTCATTTATAATTAGTTTTGGAGTAAACTTATTAATCCATAAATTCCACCTTAACAAATATCTTAGTTTATTTACCCCTTATTGCAAAATTGTATTCAAACATGTCGTATATCGAAATTCAGTCTATTATTTCCTCTATATTGGGAGGGTTAGGGTCTTTCCATTTTGTTGTGATTAGATATTTAATTGTTAGGAGTATATGACAAACTTTGTGTCAAAGTTTTCTTGGTAGATCCTCTATACCTAAAAATAAAACTAATTGTGGAGTAAGTGGGATTTTAACATGCATTAATTTAACCCCTTAACGACCGCCGATACGCCTTTTAACGGCGGTCATTAAGGGTACTTAAACCACAGCGCCGTTAATTAACGGCGCTGTGGAAAAAGCCTATAGTGCCCCCCAGAGGCGCATTTTCTCCGGGGTCTCGGCTACCGGGGGTAGCCGAGACCCCAGAGAACATGAATCGGGTCGGTTTTTAACGATACCGATGTTGCGATCGCCGTTATTAACCCTATAACGGCGATCGCAAAAAAAAAAAAAACAATGTGCCATTTAATTTCTCTCTCCTCTGATGTCAACGGACATCAGAGGAGAGAGAAAAAGGGTCCCCGGGACCCCCACTGTGGCCCCCGAACCCTCCTTATGGCCCCAGGGCCCTCTGGTGTCCCCCGGTATCGGCGCCATGCTGCAAAATGGCGGGCGCATGAGTGGTGCGCCCGCCGCGAGGTGACGGGGGAATGGGCGATTTTCTCTGGGGTCTCGGCTGCCTGGGGTAGCCGAGACCCCAGAGAACTTAATAGGGGCCCCCCCAGTCACCACTCTTTTGCGATCGCCATATAGCGGCGATCGCAAAAGAGAAATCACAGCTGCGATCCCTGCCTGTAAATTTCTCTCCCCTCTGATGTGATCGCACATCAGAGGGGAGAGAAATAGTGTCCCAGGACCCCCGATCTCACCCCCCCCGTACCTGCAGGGGTCCCGTGTCCTCCGATCCCCCCTGTGCGGTCCGATCCTCCCCCTGGCCTCCATTCCTCCCCCTGTCCTCCGTTCAGGCCGGCTTCTTCATCCAGTAAAAAAAAAATGGCGGGCACATGCGCAGTGCGCCCGCCGAATCTGCCTGGCGGCAAATTCAAAAAATTATTCATTCTTTCTCTAAAAGTACATTTTGATCACTGTGATAAACTATCACAGTGATCAAGATAAAAAAAACAGTACATAACCCCCCCATTTATCACCCCCTTAGTTAGGGACATATAATAAAAAATAGAAATTATATTTATTTTCATTTTTCCATTAGGGTTATGGTTATAATTAGGGTTAGGGTTATAATTAGGGTTAGGGTTAGCATTAGGGTTAGGGTTATAATTAGGCTGGGTTCATATTGCGTTATGGCAGTCCGTTAGACAGACTGCGTTCCACCGCGGTATAACGCGGTGTAACGCAGTCCGTTAACGCTGCCATTCACCACCATTTGAGGGCGCATCGCGACGCATGCCGTAAAGCGGCATACGTTTGCGACGTGCCATCATTCAGTGACGGAGCCTCGGACGCGGGCTGCAGCTCCTAGACTCCGTCACCGCTAGCACAGATGAATCATCTGCTGATTCCTCTGCGCTAGCGGGTATAGCATAACACGATCGCGTTATGCTATACCGTTACCAACCCGTCAACGCTATGTGTTGAACGGGCTGGTAAAACGCAAAATGAACCTAGCCTTAGGGTTAGGGTTATAATTAGGGTTATAATTAGGGTTAGAGTTACAATTAGGGTTAGGGTTAAAATTAGGGTTAGGGTTAAAATTAGGGTTAGGGTTACAATTAGAGTTAGGGTTACAATTATGTTTAGGGTTACAATTAGGGTTGGAATTAGGGTTGGGATTTAGGTTAGGATTAGGGTTGGGATTAGGGTTAGGGATGTGTTGGGGTTAGGGTTGGAGCTAGAATTGAGGGATTTCCTCTATTTAGGCACATCAGGGGGTCTCCAAACACGACGTGGCGTTCAAAAAGTCAAATGGCGCTCCCTCCCTTCCGAGCCCTGCCGTGCGCCCAAGCAGTGGTTTACCCCAACATATGGGGTATCAGCGTACTCAGGACAAATTGCACACCAATTTTGGGGTTCTAATTTCTCCTGTTATCCTTGGGAAAATAAAAAATAGCTGGCTAAAAAAATCATTTTTGAGAAAAAAAATGATTTTTTATTTTCACGGCTCTGCGTTTATAAATTTCTGTGAAACACTTGGGGGTTCAAAGTGCTCACCACACATCTAGATAAGTTCCTTAAAGGGTCTAGTTTCCAAAATGGGGTCACTTGTGGGGGTTTCCACTGTTTAGGCACATCAAGGGCTCTGCAAACACAACATGACGCCCGCAGAACATTCCATCAAAGTCTGCATTACAAAATGGCGCTCCTTCCCTTCCAAGCACTCCCATGCGCCCAAACAGTGATTTCACCCCACATATGGGGTATCAGCGTACTCAGGAAAAATTGTACAACTTTTTGGGTCCAATTTCTCCTGTTACCCTTGGGAAAATAAAAAATAGCTGGCTAAAAAAATCATTTTTGAGAAAAAAAATGATTTTTTATTTTCACGGCTCTGCGTTTATAAATTTCTGTGAAACACTTGGGGGTTCAAAGTGCTCACCACACATCTAGATAAGTTCCTTAAGGGGTCTAGTTTCCAAAATGGGGTCACTTGCAGGGGGTTTTCACTGTTTAGACACATCAGGGGGTCTCCAAACACGACGTGGCGTTCAAAAAGTCAAATGGCGCTCCCTCCCTTCCGAGCCCTGCCGTGCGCCCAAACAGTGGTTTACCCCAACATATGGGGTATCAGCGTACTCAGAACAAATTGCACACCAATTTTTGGGTTCTAATTTCTCCTGTTACCCTTGGGAAAATAAAAAATAGCTGGCTAAAAAATCAATTTTAAGAAAAAAAATGATTTTTTATTTTCACGGCTCTGCGTTTATAAATTTCTGTGAAACACTTGGGGGTTCAAAGTGCTTACCACACATCTAGATAAGTTCCTTAAGGGGTCTAGTTTCCAAAATGGGGTCACTTGTGGGGGGTTTCCACTGTTTAGACACATCAGGGGGTCTCCAAACACGACGTGGCGTTCAAAAAGTCAAATGGCGCTCCCTCCCTTCCGAGCCCAAGGGCTCTGCAAACACAACATGACGCCCGCAGAACATTCCATCAAAGTCTGCATTACAAAATGGCGCTCCTTCCCTTCCAAGCACTCCCATGCGCCCAAACAGTGATTTCACCCCACATATGGGGTATCAGCGTACTCAGGAAAAATTGTACAACTTTTTGGGTCCAATTTCTCCTGTTACCCTTGGGAAAATAAAAAAAAATAGCGGGCTAAAGAATCATTTTTGAGGAAAAAAATGATTTTTTATTTTCACGGCTCTACGTTTATGTGAAGCACTTGGGGGTTCAAAGTGCTCACCACACATCTATATAAGTTCCTTAAGGGGTCTAGTTTCCAAAATGGTGTCATTTCTGGGGGGTTTCCACTGTTTAGGCGTATCAGGGGCTCTCCAAATGCGACATGGCGTCCAATTTCAATTCCAGCCAATTTTGGTTTGAAAAAGTCAAACGGCGCTCCTTCCCTTCCAAGCCCTGCCGTGCGCCCAAACAGTGGTCCCACCCCACATATGGGGTTTCAGCATACTCAGGACAAATTGGACAACAACTTTTTTGGTCTAGTTTCTCCTGTTACCGTTGGGAAAATAAAAAATTGGGGACTAAACGATCAGGTTTGTGGAAAAAATATGACTTTTTATTTTCATGCCCGGGAGTTATAAACTTCTGTGAAGCACTTGGGGGTTCAAAGTGCTTACCACACATCTATATAAGTTCCTTAGGGGGTCTAGTTTCCAAAATGGTGTCACTTGTGGGGGGTTTCCACTGTTTAGACACATCAGGGCCTCTACAAACACGACATGACGTCCAGCCAATTCTGCGCTGAAAAAGTCAAACGGCGCTCCTTCCCTTCCAAGCTCTGCCATGCACCCAAACAGTGGTTTACCCCCACATATGGGGTATCAGCATGCTCAGGACAAATTTCTCAAAAACTTTTGGGGTCTTGTTACCCATGGGAAAATAAAAATTGGGGTGAAAAGATTGTTTTTGTGGAAAAAAATATGAATTGTTATTTTCACTGTTCTATGTTATAAACTTCTGTGAAGCACTTGGAGGTTCAAAGTGCTCACCACACATCTAGATAAGTTCCTTAGGGGGTCTAGTTTCCAAAATGGGGTCACTTGTGATGGGTTTCCACTGTTTAGACACATCAGGGCCTCTACAAACGCGACATGGCGTCCAGCCAATTCTGCGTTGAAAAAGTCAAATGTCGCTCCTTCCCTTGCGACCTCTGCCGTGCGCCCAAAAAGTGGTTTACCCCCACATATGGGGTATCGGATTATTCAGGAGAAATTGCACAACAAATTTTGTGGTTCATTTTTTCTTTTAACAGTTGCGAAAATAAAAAAAATTGGTTCCGATGTAAAGTTTTTGCAAAAAAGTTAAATGTAAATTTTTTCCTTCCACATTGCTTCAGTTCCTGTGAAGCACGTAAAGGGTTAATAAACTTCTTGAATGTGATTTTGAGCACCTTGAGGGGTGCAGTTTTTAGAATGGTGTCACTTTTGGGTATTTTCCATCATATAGACCCCTCAAAGTGACTTCAAATGTGATGTGGTCCCTAAAATAAAAATGGTGTTGTAAAAATGAGAAATCGCTGGTCAACTTTTAACCCTTATAACTTCGTAACAAAAAAAAAAATGTTGTTCCCAAAATTGTGCTGATGTAAAGTAGACATGTGGGAAATGTTATTTATTAAGAAATTTGTGTGACATATCTCTCTGATTTAAGGGCATAAAAATTTAAAGTTTGAAAATTGTTAAATTTTCAAAATTTTCGCCATATTTCCGTTTTTTTCATAAATAAACACAAGTCATATCAAATAAATTTTACCACTAACGTGAAGTACAATATGTCACGAAAAAAGAATTAAAGCGTTCCAGAGTTATAAGCTCATAAATTGACAGTGGTCAGAGTTGTAAAAATTGGCCCTGTCATTAAGCTGCAAAATGGCTCTGTCACTAAGGGGTTAAATAAGAGATCTTGTACATCTATCAACATCTTCGTCACAACAAGACAATTCCAAAAAATATGAGCTATGTTCCCTATCTTTCCTCAGTTCCTCCAGCAGAGGGGAGAATGAGCGGGATATATTAAACTGAGTTTTTGCGAAGTATAATACACTTTTTTAATGCATTAGCAAATGTGATGTCAAGAGCTTTTAAAAGACGGCCATTATCAAATTGAAAATCTCCTCCCAAGCTAGTACGTTTGAGCCTTTAAGGGCCCGTCTCACATAGCGATATCGCTAGCGAGATTGGTGCTGAGTCACTAGTTTTGTGACGCAGCAGCGATCTCACCAGCGATATCGCTGTGTGTGACATTCAGCGACGATCAGCCCCCCTGCCGGGTATCGCTGATCGTCGCTGAAATGTCTGGACATTTTTTTGATCACTGGTCTCCCGCTGACAGGCACACATCGCTGCGGTGTGACAAGTGGGAGACCAGCGATCCGCTGGTAACCAAGGTACACAGCGGGTTTCCAGGCGCGGGGCTGTGCCTAGAAACCCGTGGTGTACCTTGGATACCAGCGCCCTGCTGCAGGGAGCTGGTAACCAAGGTACACAGCGGGTTTCCAGGCACCGCGCAGCGCCTGGAAACCCGATGTGTATCTTGGTTACCAGCTCCCTGCATCAGGGCGCTGGTATCCAAGGTACACTGCGGGTAACTAGCGATGTTTACCCGCAGTGTCCTTGTGCTGATCGCTGCCTGAGCTGCCTGTTTGGCAGCTCAGCAGCGATAATATAGCGATACACCAGCGATCCTGATCGTTGTCGGGATCGCTGGTGTATCGCTATGTGAGACCCAGCCTTTAAAGAGGAATCTTCTTTGTTTCCCAGAAAAGAGCAGTTAAAGGATTATTTAGTAGATATACTTTTATTTTTTTTAAGAAAAAAGTTAATGACTTGCCAGTTACCAAGTTCCTTATTCGAGATCAAAATTTCTGTTCTAAATTTTGGAAGGGAATTAGTGAGTTACCCATGACACTGTACTTTAGGTTAGCGATAACTTATTTTTTCCATGATGAAAAATCTAATTTAGGAATCCATATTCCTAATTAGTGTTGAGCGATATTGCTCGATATCTAAAAATATCGTATCGAAATTGTATCGCCGATAGCACTAAATATCGTCGATATCCGATTTCGATAGCGGAAGTCCCATGTAAGTCTATGGGAACAAAATATCGAAATTAAAAAAAACCTTTATTTCCTTGTAAACACTAAATATACACACATAGAATACATATATATATATATATAACATGTCATTGTGACATATATATATATACATATATGTATAGTTTATACACTTCTACATAGTAAAATATCCTCTGATTCAATTGCCGGGTAAAGCCGGCTTCAGTGAAAAGACAGAAGCACCCGACATGAAATGACACTTGGTGTACATAGGGTTAACCATGTCTTTTCATGTCGTTTGCTATCTGATTTGCACAAACAATTAAATCAGTCTATGTTTGCAAAATTTCACACCTGTAGGGGTTAATTAAAGGTGTAAATTCGTTGTAAAAAAAACGGACTTTTTTGCTACGAATTTACACCTTTAATTAACCCCTACAGGTGTGAAATTTTGCACACATAGACTGATTTAATTGTTTGTGCAAATCAGATAGCAAAGGACATGGTTAACCCTATGTACACCAAGTGTCATTTCATGTCGGGTTCTGCATTTTCACAAAAGCCGGCAATTGAATTAGCGGCTATTATACTATGTAGAAGTGTATGAACTATAAATATAAATATATATATATATGTGTCACAAATTTAATGACATGTATATATATATATGAGGTGTAAAATTGCTGAAAAAAAATGCGTGGGCTCCCGCCCTATTTTCGCAACCAGACAGACAAAGCCAGTGAGTGGGGGCAGATAATAATAGCCCAGAGAGGGACCATTATTTTTGCCCCCCCCCGGCTACTAACATCTGCCCCAGACACCCCAGAAAGGGCAAATCTCTAATTAGATTTGCCCTTTCTGGCACTTTGCCCGTCTATTCCCATTGCCCTGTAGCGGTGGCGAATGGGTTAATAAGGGGTTAAAATGACCTTGCAATTGAAAGGTCACTTTAAGCCAGGTTAATAATTGAGAGCTGTCAATTAGACAACTATCAATTATTAATCCTATTGTATGAAAGAAAAATCAAACACACACACTTTAATTAAAAAGAAGTTTAATGAAATAATCACACAGTTTTTGACCATATTTTATTTTCCTGCTAAAACCATTTCCTGTAATAAAAATAAAATAATAAAGCAAAATTATTCTTACCAATCCGATGTACAGTCAGGTCCCACGGTGTAATCCTTCAGAAAGGGTTAATGTTTACTGCAGGGACCGCAGCTAATGCTGCAGCCTCACAGTAAACCCCCAAATGAATGAGTTCCTCTCCAGGCTGACAGGAGAGGAAGTGGAAAGCTTAATTGATTGCTTTCCACTTTCACTTCAGGTCAGCCAGGGACACAATCAGTGACGTCAGAGGGAACTGGTTAACAAAAATAGGGGATCCCCTCGAAAAAAATTGGCGTGGGGTCCCCCCTATTTTTGTTAACCAGCCAGATGAAGCAGACCGCTGAGGCCTGGATTTTCAGGCTGTTAAGGAGCCAAGATCCATGGACCTTGCCAGCCTGATAAAACCAGGCCACAGCAGTCTGCATATCTTGGCTGATTAACAAAAATAGGGGATCCCCTCGAAAAAATTGGCGTGGGGTCCCCACTATTTTTGTTAACCAGCCAGATGAAGCAGACCGCTGAGGCCTGGTTTTTTCAGGCTGGTAAGGATCCAATATCCATGGACCTTGCAAGCCTGATAATACCAGGCCACAGCAGTCTGCTTAGTTTGGCTGGTTAACAAAAATAGGGCATCCCCTCGAAAAAAAAACGGCGTAGGGGTCCCCCTATTTTTGTTAACCAGCCAAGTAAAATGCAGACTGCTGCGGCCTGGTATTAAAAGACTGTCAAGGCCCATGGATTTTGGCCCTCAACAGCCTGATAATACCAGGCTACAGCAGCCCCACATTTGGCGCATCAAAAGATGTGCCAATTGTGGCACTTTACCCGGCTCTTCCCACTTGCCCTGTAGCGGTGGCAAGCGGGGTAATAAGGGGTTAATGTCACCGTTGATTGCACGGTGACAATAAGCCCGGTTAATAATGGAGAGGTGTCAATAAGACACCGATCCATTATTAATCCCAAAGTTTTTAAATGCATAAAAAAAAGACAAAGCAAGAAAAAAGTCTTTTAATGAAATAAAAGAGACAACACAGTTTTCATTTCTTTTATTGCACTCTCATTCCTGCGACGCCATCGATCTCCTGTAAAAAAAGAAAAAAAACAAACCAACAGTATACCACCTGTCCGACGCAGTCCATAGTAACGACAGTCCCACGGCGATCCAGCTCTGCTACATCGCAATGACAGGCAGAGCCTGTCATTGCAACGCAGCACAGCTGATTACCTGCTTCCCCGGCGGTGACGTCATCGGACTGACTGCTTTACGGCCGGGATTACCCAGCAGTCACTGCAGTTATCGCGAGAAACTGCATGTGACCGCCGGGGAGAAGAGGATGGCGGCCATGAAGCAGTCCAGGACGTGACCGCCGGAGATCTTCTGCCAGGTAAGTGCCGCTGACTCCTGACAGACCCGACCGACGGACACTGACAGTGACAGACCCGACCGACGGACACAGACAGTGACAGTGACAAATCCGATTCCGGTATTCGATATGACGAAAATATCGAAACAATTATCGAAAGGCCGATAGAGCTAATATCGGCCGATAGCCGATATTTGCATTAT
Source organism: Oophaga sylvatica (assembly GCA_033576555.1). Taxonomy (NCBI): domain Eukaryota; kingdom Metazoa; phylum Chordata; class Amphibia; order Anura; family Dendrobatidae; genus Oophaga; species Oophaga sylvatica. Next base: position 68,125,836 of record JARQOD010000004.1, on the reverse strand, counting down.
CGTATCGCTCAACATTATTCCTAATACCTCTAAAGGTATAGTATGTAATTGGGAACAAATTTGTTATTTTTTGGACATTTCTTGGAGTTGTTTTCACCCATTACGGTTGATATAAGAAGTGGGTCTTTAGGAAGGGGGAGAGATTGATCAATCAAATGGGCTATAATTAATGCTCTAGGAGGTTTATCCTCATTAAGGGACTTTTCCATTGAGATCTGAGCAGACTTTTCCTTCTCATCTGCTAACCACACTTGCTAAGTAATAGCCATCTAAGTTTGGCTGACTAAATCTGCCTTTTTTTTTCTCTAAACCAATAGAGACCTAGCTACTAGGTTTGTTATTGTTTCAGGTGAATCTTACTAATTGAGTTAGTAATCTCTGAAACCAAATTTTAGGAATAAATATTGGAATGGCTGTCAGTACACACAATAGTTTGGGTAGTACTATTGTTTTGTAGGAAATGATTTTACCTATCCAGGAAAGTTCAACTTTAGAAATATTTAATAAATCAGATTGAAAAGTTTTCTGAATATTGTAGATTTTCTTTGATCAAATTTGAAAAGGAGGAGGTCCATTGGATTACAAGATAAGAAATTTTCCCTTGTCCCCATTTAAAGAAAAATTCTCTCTTCATCTATTTTGACTGTGTAAGTACTTGAGATTTAGTTTAATTATTCTTATTTAGAGAGATATTTGAAAAGGAATCCCAAGTGTCTAATAGATATCTAACTGAGTTAAGAGGGTCTGCTAAACAGCGAAAGATGTCACTGGCAAAAAGTGATATTATGTATTATTTTATGTTTAAACACAGACCTTTAATGTTTTATTTAATCCTTATACAGTCATGGCCAAAAGTTTTGAGAATGACACAAATATTATATTTTCACATGATCTGCTGCCCTCTGGTTTTTATGTGTGTTTGACAGATGTTTTTATCACAGACAGAAATATAATAATTGCAAACATATGAGTAACAAAAGCTTATATTGACAGTTAGAATGAGTTAATGCAGCAAGTCAATATTTGCAGTGTTGACCCTTCTTCTTCAGGACCTCTGCAATTCTCCCTGGCATGCTCTCAATCAACTTCTGGACCAAATCCTGACTGATAGCAGTCCATTCTTGCACAATCAATGCTTTCATTTTGTCAGAATTTTTAGGTTTTTGTTTGTCCACCCATCTCTTGATGATTGACCACAAGTTCTCAATGGGATTAAGATCTGGGGAGTTTCCAGGCCATGGACCCAAAATCTCTATGTTTTGTTCCCTGAGCCATTTAGTTATCACCTTTGCTTTATGGCAAGGTGCTCCATCATGCTGGAAAAGGCATTGTTGATCGCCAAACTGCTCTTGGAGGGTTGGGAGAAGTTGCTCTTGGAGGACATTCTGGTACCATTCTTTATTCATGGCTGTGTTTTTAGGCAAGACTGTGAGAGAGCCGATTCCCTTGGCTGAGAAGCAACCCCACACATGAATAGTTTCAGGATGCTTAACAGTTGGCATGAGACAAGACTGGTGGTAGCGCTCACCTTGTCTTCTCCGAATGAGGCGTTTTCCTGATGTCCCAAACAATCGAAAAGGGGATTCATCAGAGAAAACAACTTTACCCCAGTCCTCAGCAGTCCACTGCCTGTACCTTTTGCAGAATATCAGTCTGTCCATGATGTTTTTTCTGGAGAGAAGTGGCTTCTTTGCTGCCCTCCTTGAGACCAGGCCTTGCTCCAAGAGTCTCCGCCTCACAGTGTGTGCAGATGCACTCACACCTGCCTGCTGCCATTCCTGAGCAAGCTCTGCACTGCTGGTAGCCCGATCCCGCAGCTGAAACACTTTTAAGAGACGGTCCTGGCACTTGCTGGTCTTTCTTGGGCGCCCTGAAGCCTTTTTGGCAACAATGGAACCTCTCTCCTTGAAGTTCTTGATGATGCGATAGATTGTTGACTGAGGTGCAATCTTTCTAGCTGCGATACTCTTCCCTGTTATGCCATTTTTGTGCATTGCAATGATGACTGCACGTGTTTCTTTATAGATAACCATGGTTAACAGAAGAGAAACAATGATGCCAAGCACCAGCCTCCTTTTAAAGTGTCCAGTGGTGTCATTCTTACTTAATCATGACAGATTGATCTCCAGCCATGTCCTCATCAACAACCACACCTGTGTTAATGGAGCAATCACTGAAAAGAGGTTGGCTGGTCCTTTTAAGGCAAGGTGCAATGATGTTGAAATGTGTTTTGGGGGATAAAGTTCATTTTGTAGCCAAATATTGACTTTGCAAGTAATTGCTGTTAAGCTGATCACTCTTTATAACATTCTGGAGTATATGCAAATTGCCATTAGAAAAAGTGAAGCAGTAGACTTTGTAAAAATTAATATTTGTGTCATTCTCAAAACTTTTGGCCATGACTGTACTCTCCGCTAATGGTTCAATAAACATTGCAAATAAGGTTGGTGATAAAGGGCAACCTTGCCTGGTTCCATTAGTCAAACTAAAGTAGCTTGACAGGATAGTATTGCCAATTTTTTTTGTAGGTGGTGAGAAATATAATCAAGTAATTAACCCCTTAATGACCCCAGCTTTTTTCTGTTTTGCGTTTTTGTTTTTCACTCCCCTTCTTCCTAGAGCCATAACTTTTGCATTTTTCCTTTAATATGGCTATGTGGGGGCTTATTTTTTGTGGGACGAGTTTTACTTTTCAATGACATCATTAATTTTCGCATGTCATGTTCTCGAAAACAGGAAAAAATTCCAAGTGCGGTGAAATTGCAAAAAAGTGCAATCCCACACTTGTTTTTTGTTTGGCTTTTTTTCTAGGTTCACTAAATGCTAAAACTGACCTGCCATTATGATTCTCCAGGTCTTTACGAGTTCATAGACACCAAACATGTCTAGGTTCTTTTTTATCTAAGTGTTGAAACAAAATTCCAAAGTTTGTTGAAAAAGAAAAAAAAAATTGTGCCATTTTCTGATACCCGCAGCGTCTCCATTTTTCGTGATAAGGGCTCAAGTGAGGGCTTATTTTTGCGTGCCGAGCTGACGTTTTTAAGGATACCATTTATGTGCAGATATGATCTTTTGATCGCCCGTTATTGCATTTTAATGCAATGTAATGGCGACCAAAAAAACGTAATTATGGCGTTTTGATTTTTTTCCCGCTACGCCGTTTAGCGATTGGGTTAATCCTTTTTGTTATTGATAGATCGGGCGATTCTGAACGCGGCGATACAAAATATGTATATGTGTGATTTTTTTTTTATTGTTTTATTTTGAATGGGGCGAAAGGGGGGTGATTTAAACTTTTATATTTTTTAAAACATTTTGGGAGGCGAGAAGCTGCCACAACTCGATCGCCTCTGCTACATATAGGCGATGAGCAGATTGCCTATATATAGCAGAATTACAGCATTGCTATGAAGGTCATCCACAAAGCGTTCTCTATGAGCGGTCTCTATGAGACGTCAAGTTGTTATGGCAACGCAACGGGGTCGGCGATGCACGTATTTCCGGCCCGGCGGCCGGAAGCGCTGGTTAAAACCCGCTGTCAGCGTTTGACAGTGGGGTTTAACTAGCTAATAGGCGCGAGTGGATCGCGATTCCACCTGCACCTAGTGCGGGCACATGTCAGCTGTTCAAAACAGCTGACATGTTCCGGCTTTGATGCAGGCTCACCGCCGGAGCCCTCATCAAAGCGGGGATCTGACCTTGGACGTACTATCCCGTCCAAGGTCAGAAAGGGGTTAAATTGTGCAGATGCCCCTTAAAACCACATTTTCTAAGAACTTAAATAAGAAACCTCAATGAACCATATCAAATGCTTTTTCAGTGTCAAGGCTAGAAAGAATGGTGTTTGTTTCTTCTACCAGTAATAAACCCTACTTGGTCTTAATAGTGAAATTGTATGATAATTTGCTACATCTTAAGGATCACCTTTACCCTTCGGTATTATAGTAATGCCAGCTTCTAACATTTCTTTAGAAAGAAACCCATCCTTAGATACTTGATTAACTAGCTTTGTCAAATAGGGGACCAATCGTTGATCGTGTAGTCTATATGGAGCATTTAAAGTAAGTAATTCATCTTGTTTTAATGATGCTAACTGGACATTGTGTTCAATAAAATTTCGGAAGTTTGTGGAGTTTCTGTATTACCTTTCAGATTATAAAGTTTTTTATAAAATAGACCAAAGTCTTCTGAAATATCCCTCAGATGTTTACATAATTGATCCTTGATGTTCCTAATTTTGTTAATTCTAGTTTTATTTCTCAACTGTCGTATTCTATTCATAATTAATTTAGAAGGTTTGTTATTTGAGTGATAGAATTGAATTTAAGACAGTTTTATCGGAAGAATAAAATAAAATTGTTCAGTCAGCTAAACCAAATTTCAAAGTGTAAGAATTTATTTATGCAAATTAGAAAGAGGGCTGTCAATTAGAGTGGTTTCAAATTCTTCAATTTTTTAAAAATAGAATCTATTTTTCCCCTATTACATTTTTCCTTTATAACTTCCTTATTAGCTAACCAGAAAGTATGTATGGAAATCTCTTCTGTATAATTTTCCTTATAGTATTTCAATAAGGTATTTTCAATCTCCTTTTTATATTTAGAGTGGTGCTTCATATATGTGTTACACCTCCAAGGTTTCTCATTTTTAAAAGGAGGGCCTAATCTGATACCAAAGGTTACTAGGGAGTGCTCAGACTAAGATCTCGACTCAATATTGACAAAACTAAATTTAGGCAACGTAAGTAGAGTTAAGCAAAACAGGTCGGTCAGATTCAAAAGTCGAGTTTCATCAACCGAAACCCGACCATAGCGTGAGGTCGGCCACGAGCGCCAAATTCGTATTTCCCAGAATGCTTGCTGGTGCCTTTTTTCAGCCAATGAGCAAGGACGTACACTGTGGACAACAAGATGACATGTGCAGCGTCTACCACCATCGTAGAGAAGGGCATTGCAGTGATTGGCTTGCTTTGGGGGGCGTCATAGTGTCTATAAAAGCCCTCACCGCCGACCTCTATTTTACTTCTGGCAATCTTCACAGTAGGGAGAGGTTGCTGTTTATCTGTAGGGAGAGAGTTAGAGCTTTTTAAGATAGAAGAAGTTCTTCTGTGCTTGTGCTGGTAGCAATTGTGCTGTACAGTTAGTGTGCAGTGAGAGAGGAGGATTTTCTTGTGTGCAGCAGCGCTGGTTATTAGGCTGCCTGGTAGCTGTATTGCTGTGTGTACACTGCTGTGCAGACTGCTTTTTACACAGCACTAATACTTTTATTCTTTTTTTCTGCACAGTTACCGACCGTTCATTTATTCCCACATCGTATAGAGCTGTACGCTCCTCACACACTACCGTGTACCGGCTGGTATCACGGACAAATACATGCTGACTATCTGTGTGTGACTCCGGAAATAAATAGGGAGATTTAAATTTTCCCCTACACCATATACAGCTGTACGCTTCTCATACAGTACCATATATCTGCTGTTTGTATTATGGTCAAATCCATACTGAGTGAGCGTCTGTATGTGACTCCGGAAATAAATACGGAGATTTAAATTTTCCCCTACACAGTATACAGCTGTACGCTGCTCATACAGTACCGTATATCTGCTGGTATAACAGTCAAATCCATACTGAGAGAGCATCTGTGTGTGACTCCGGAAATAAATAAGGAGATTTAAATTTTCCCCATACACTGTATACAGCTGTATGCTTCTCATACAGTACCATATATCTGCTGGTATTTTTGGTACATTTTCCCAAACATGAGGAAGTATGGTGGAAGAGGCCGCGAACATGGGTGGGGGGGCCAGCTGGTACTGATGGTGGTGGTGCATCTGCTGGTAGTGCCAAAAGCACAATAGCACCTAAGGCAGGAGGTGTTGAGCCTGCGTCATCGTCTGGCTCCAGAAGGCCTGGAAGGCTCCATTTTCTGGGAGTAGGTAAACAGCTTTTAAAGCCAGAGCATCAGGAACAGGTTTTGGCTTATATTGCCGAAACAGCCCCCAGCTCTATCACCTCCCCTTCTGAAGTTTCAAAAACTTCAAGCACTGAGTCGTCAGTGCAGGCTCCTGGTCAGGAAAGACACCTTTCCTTGTGTCCTTCACCCCCACCAAAAGTGAAGGATGCGGCAAGCCACACTTCAGATTACTCCCTGGAGGTCTTTTCATATACCATGCTTAATTTATCAAGTGAAATCCTGAATTCCCCATTCCAAGATGAATATGACATGGAGTGCACTGATGCACAGCCAGTGCTATTTGATTCTTATTGTACATTCACCCAGAGCACTGTATTGCCCTCGCTGTCTACTGAGCCAGATTCTGACCCTGATGAAACTCAGGTGCCCATTCCCGTATACTATACCATCTTACATGGTGACACAGAGGAAGGTGCAGATGAAATTGAAGAGGAGGTGATGGATGACCGAGTTGTTGACCCGGATTGGCATCCATTGGGGGAAGAGGGTGCCGCTGGCAGTAGCTCAGAAGAGGAGGGGGATCTGCAGCAGGCATCGACATCGCAGCTGCTGTTATCTGGCAGGCCCGTAGCAGTCCAAAAACGTGTTAAAAAAAGAAAACGAGTTGCAGGACAGCTTGGCCAGATGGTCAAATTAGCACAGCGTGCAAGCCCTGAAAAGTTTTCCCATAGTAGGAAGAGTGCAGTGTGGCACTTTTTTGACCAAAATCCTATTGATGAGGCAAAGGTTATCTGCAAGAAGTGCGGAAGGACCTTTAGCCGAGGGAAAAATCTCGGACATTTGAATATCAGTTGCATGCTTAGACATGTAAATACCATGCACTTGCAAGCGTGGACGGACTACAAAACCTTACTGGCTTTGTACGCCTACATTGCCAAACTGATCTCATTAGAGATGATGCCCTTCCGTTTGGTTGAAAGTGCAGCGTTCCGAGAGCTCATGGCCTATGCTGTCCCACGATATGACCTACCCATTCGGCACTTCTTTTCTAGAAAAGTCATCCTTACCCTCCACCTGCTTGTGAAATACCGCATTGTCCATGCACTCAAACAATCAGTGAATGTGGTGGATGCAGGGTCCACAGGGGACAGCGGCGGTGGGACAGTGCTGCCTAGCCCACGTTATAGGCAACAGTTGGCTGTAGGCGTTCGACCCTCCTCATCCTTCAGAAGCGAAAGCTCGTCGACAGAGTGCAGTCGCACGAGCACTTCATCGGCAGCTGTCAGTGTTGCACACGAGGTGTCCCACTATCGAACAGCTAGTGGTAAGCGTCAGCAGGCTGTTTTAAAGATGATGTCTTTGGGCGACAACAGACACACCGCGGAGGTACTGGCCGACTACTTGCAGCGAGAAACTGAGTCATGGCTGGGCAGTCTACATCTTGAGCCAGGCAAGGTAGTCAGTGATAACGGCCGTAATTTTGTGGCGGCCATAGCCCTGTCAAAACTCAGACACTGTTACGCCCGCCACTGCTCAGTATACTCACCTCTCCGTTCCAGGGCCGCAGCCTCTCCTCGGCCGACAGCCGCGCGTCCTCGCCGCCCTGCTCCTTCTGGTCCGCGGCCGACGGCGTCACTGCATGCTATGCGCATGCGCCATAGGCCGCAGCCGCGTCTCCCTCTTCCTCCTTGAGCTCCAGCGATGCCCTGACCCGGAAGCACTGCCAGACCAATGGGAGGCTACCAGGATGTATATCAGGCCGCCCTCCAGTAATGGAGGCGCCTGATCTTTATGTGTCTGCAGCACGTCAGGCTGCACTTACATTTCTCCTGTGATTCACCCTTCCCCTGCTTGTTTCCCTGCAGATCCTGCTCCATCCGTGGTCCTGCCTCCATGCCCTGCTCGGTCCCGTTGCTCTGTATCTCCCCTCCTGTGGTCCTACTCTGGCCCTGTCTCCTGCTCCGTCCGTGGTCTTGTCTCCGTGTCCTGCTCCGTCCCGTTGCTCCATTCCTCTCCGCCTGTGGTCCTGTCTCCTGCTCCATCCATGGTCCTGTCTACCTGCCCTGCTCCGTCCCGCTGCTCCATACCTCTCCGCCTGTGGTCCTACTCTGGTCCGGTCTCCATCCCGTTGTTCCGCGGTCCTCGCTTTCAGTCCTACTCCAGGCTCTCTCTTCTTTTGCTTCGCCTAGGTACTCCATACCCCGTCTGTCCCATAGTGGGGGCTCCCCGCTTTCCTAGAGAGCCGCCCCTCTTGTGGTCACCGGCTATTGTGGTACCCGAACCTCTGGGCCTGCTCCTTCTGGAGGGAGCTGTCCCTTCCTTTGTAATTTTCTCGGACCACAAGAACTTGGCCCATTTCCAGTCCGCCCCGAGACTCAATCCTCGACAAGCCCGGTGGTCCTTATTTTTTGCCTGCTTTGATTTCGAGCTCCTCTTTCGCCCTGGCAACAAGAATGCTAAAGCCGACGCTTTATCCAGGGTATTCCAGCCAACCAAGACATTGGAGGAGCCTTCACACATTATTGAACCCGCTAAAATCATCACCGTAGCTCCGATTAATCTGCTTTCTCCACCTCCTGGCAAGACTCTTGTGTCTGAAGATATCAAAGGACAGGTCTTACTCTGGGGTCATTCCTCCAAACTGTCGGGCCATGCCGGAGTTAAGAAGATGTTTGCTCTCATCTCTCGTCACTACTGGTGGTCTACTCTTCGCTAGGACGTGATTGATTTCGTTGCCTCTTGTCCTTCATGTGCTAAAAAACAAAGTTCCACGTCGGCCTCTGTTCGGCTTGTTGCTTCCTTTGCCAGTCCCTGCAGTGCCCTAGGAGCACATCGCCATGGATTTCATCACCGACCTGCCCCGTTCTTCCAGTTGTACTGTGATCCTGGTGGTGGTGGACCGCTTCTCCAAGATGGCACATTTTATCCCTCTGTCCGGACTACCTTCAGCCCCTGAGCTAGCCAAGGTCTTTATCCATCAAATCTTCAGACTCCAAGGACTACCTCTACGCATAGTGTCGGACAGAGGAGTTCAATTTACTTCTGGCGGGCACTTTGCAAGCTCATGAATGTATCTCTGAATTTCTCCTCCGCTTACCATCCTCAGTCTAATGGGCAGGTGGAGCGAACTAACCAGGCGTTAACTGGATATCTACATCACTTTTCAATGTCCACCAAAACGACTGGGTTGACCTACTTTCCTGGGCTAAGTTCGCCTACAACAAGCATACCAGTGAATCCTCAACTAAGTCACTATTGTGTTTGGCCGTCATCCTGATGTTCCGCTTCCTGTAGTCCCTGCTTCAGAAGTACCCGCGGCCAACTCCTTGTCCTCTGAGTTTTCCAAGATCTGGGTCGAGACCAACACGGCTCTTAAAAGAGCCAGTGATCGGATGAAGAATCACGCCGATAAGAGGAGACTAGATCCTCCACCGTATCATACCGGGGATAGAGTCTGGCTCTCATCCAAGTATATCCTACTAAAGATACCGTCATACAAGTTGGGTCCGTGGTACATTGGTCCTTTTGAAGTCCTCGGACGTGTCAATGACTTTGCCTACAAGTTGAGGTTGCCTCCTTCGCTTCGAATCCCGAATACCTTCCATGTCTCTCTCCTGAAACCTGTTGTGCTGAATCGGTTCCATTCTACACCCAGCACTGTCTCCCAACTGCTTGGCACCGACAATATCTTCGAGGTAAGAGATATTCTTGCCATGAAGAGGGTCAGAGGGAAGACCTTTTTTCTTATTGACTGGGAGGGTTTTGGGCCTGAGGAGAGATCCTGGGAACCCCGGGAGAATATCAATGCTCCCCGCATTCTCAGGACATTTTTTGCCAATCTCAGAAGGGGGCAGCTTAAGGGAGCGGATACTGTTATGCCCGCCGCTGCTCAGTATACTCACCTCTCCGTTCCAGTGCCGCAGCCACTCCCAGGCCGACAGCCGCGCCGTCCTCACCGCCCTGCTCCCTCTGGTCCGTGGCCGACAGAGTCACTGCACCATAGGCCACGGCCGCGTCTCCCTCTGTCTCCTTGAGCTCCGGCGGTGCCCTGACCTGGAAGCACCGCCGGACTAATGGGAGGCTACAAGGATGTATATGACGTCACCCTCCAATAATGGAGGTGCCTGATCTTTATGTGTCTACAGGACGTCAGGCTGCACTTACGTTTCTCCTCTGATTCAGCCTTCCCCTGTTTGTTTCCCTGCAGATCCTGCTCCATCCGTGGTCCTGCCTCCGTGCCCTGCTCGGTCCCTTTGCTCTGTATCTCCCCCCCGTGGTTCTACTCTGGCCCTGTCTCCTGCTCCGTCCATGGTCTTGTCTCCGTGTCCTGCTCCGTCCCGTTGCTCCATTCCTCCCCCCTTGTGGTCCTACTCTAGTCCTGTCTCCTGCTCCATCCGTGGTCCTGTCTCCGTGCCCTGCTCTGTCCCGCTGCTCCGTACCTCTCCGCCTGTGGTCCTACTCTGGTCCGGTCTCCGTCCCGTTGTCCCACGGTCCTCGCTTTCAGTCCTACTCCAGGCCCTCTCTTCTTTTACTCCGCCTAGGTACTCCGTACCCCGTCTGTCCCATAGTGGGGGCTCCCCGCTTTCCTAGAGAGCCGCCCCTCTTGTGGTCACTGGCTATCATGGCAGCCGAACCTCTGGGCCTGCTCCTAACGGTCCCTGTACAGGGGTCGGTTCCACCTGGTCGCTTGCCCGGAAGCCCCTCGGTGCCACGATCCAGAGGGTCCACTCCTGGAGGTTTGCCTCATCGAGCCTGGGTGTCAACAGACACGTACCTTGCCTGGCTCACACCTTGAACCTTGTGGTGCAGTGCTTCATAAATAATTATCCGGAGTTACCAGCCCTGCTCCATAAGGTGCGAAGACTGTGCTCGCACATCCGTTGCTTGCCCGTAGACTCCAGTCGTATGCAGAGGCTGCAGCGATCGCTCCACCTCCCCAAGCACCGCCTAATCATAGACATTGCAACAAGGTGGAACTCCACCATGCACATGGTTGAGAGGCTGTGAGAACAGAGGCAGGCTGTAATGCATTTGTGGGAGGATACACAGGTAGGCAATTTGAGGGCAAACATCGAGTTGTCGGGTGTGCAGTGGTCAAAGCTTAAAGACCTCTGTAAAGTCCTTCAGTGGTTTGAGGAATGCACATGGCTGGTAAGCGCAGATGCCATCATAAGCATGAGCATCCCACTTATGCGTCTGCTCATGCAAATTTTGATTTGTTACTTCACAGAGTTGCAAACATAGATGCTGTGGCACTATATGGCTGTATAAGCGAACTCTGTTACACCACAGAGTCGCTGCGGTAAAGCCGCCGAGATAGCGACTGAGTCCTGTTAACACCACAGGGCTACACAGATAACTGCTTTGCTGATAGCAGTCCGTGGTCATGCAGTCAGCAACACAAACAACTCCTCACCGGAGAAGCCGGTATTCTAGGGGCTTATTTCAGCCAAGCCCTGAACACGTGCATACGAATCTCCTCACCGGAGGTGCCGGTATTCTAGGGGCTTATTTCAGCCAAGCCCTAACCACATGCGTGCATGATCACACTGGCGCAAAGCACATAATGCAATTGATACTAGCGCATGGCCGCAAGGCCATGCAACCCTTTTATAGTAGCAACTACAGGACCTGCCAGAAAAAGACCAATGAGAAACTGTTCCAGAACACATGTAGTTTCAGGACCATCCTGGCGGACCAATAGGAGCTGCTGCAGTACCTGAGCATGTGACCCCTGATCTCCAATGAGAGATCTTACCCTGGGCATGCTCAGAAGGGGAAACGCAGGACTTAGTCCTAAAGACGTCTGCTCGCCGCTGACCAGTACTGGCTACAATAGCAGAACCTGGAGAGGCAGCAGCAAGTCTCTGCACAGTATTAGACCGGGCGAGACGCTGGGACCGACATCTTTGCTGAGCAGTCTCCACTGTGGCCGGAGATGGATGGGGGACCGCAGCGGGACTGGTTCAAGACTCCACTTGTGCAGCAGCAGGAACTCGAACCCTAACATTACCACCCCTCCTATGGCCCCCCTTCTTTGGGCCTCACTGCGCTCAAAGGCAGCGATGAGCTGCGGAGCGTGAACATGCTCGGCAGGCTCCCAGGACCTATCCTCAGGCCCACAACCCCTCCAATCCACCTAATAAAATTTTTTGCCCCATACCACCTTACACCCAACGATGGCGTTCACCGCATGATCGTCGGTAGATGAACCCGACGTCCCGGCAGAGGACTCGTAAAACCGGGAAATGGCACGGGTTTCAAAAGGGACATGTGAAAGGTATCAGAGATACCAAGGCAAGGTGAAAGGGCTAAGCGGTAGACTACAGGGTTTACCTGCTTAATGATCTTAAAGGGGCCCAAATAGCGAGGTGCCAACTTAGTAGACTCTACTCGCAGCCTGATGTTCCGGGCAGAGAGCCACACTAAGTCGCCCGGAGCAAATGTCGGAGCGGGGCGCTGATGAGCATCGGCGGAAGACCTCATCCTCTCCTTGGAGGCCTGAATGGCATCCTGAGTGTGGTCCCAAATGTCCCGTGCCTCCACGGCCCAGTCTGCCACCCTGGAGTCGTCGGAAGACACGGGCATGGGCACCGGTACCCAAGGATGCTGACTGTAGTTTAAGAGGAATGGTGTCTGTCCGGTGGAGTCAGCCACAGCCTTATTTAAAGCGAACTCAGCCCACGGTAGCAAGGATGCCCAGTAGTGTTGAGCATTCCGATACCGCAAGTATCGGGTATCGGCCGATATTCGCGTTATCGGAATTCCGATACTTAATTCCGATACTTTTTCAATATCGTATGCCGGAATCGGAAGTTCCCATAATTCTTTGAGAGGCAATGTGATGTTAGTCAGCCAATGATGAATCTTATGAAGTGTGGGCACATCCTGTAATGCTGCGGTCATCTTAACTAATGGCATGGCTGTGATTGGCTGCTGAAATGATGTCAGAATGCACTATAAAAGGCGCCGCAGCCATTTTAGCGTCACTGTGCTGTGAACTCAGTTAGGGACAGAACGCTACTCTGCTCACTCTGAGGGACAGTTAGATATTGCGATTTTGTGTACTACTGTGCTTGAGGCAGGCTAGTTTACCAACAGGTCCTGCCCACATCCTTCTTCCTAGTGAGGATTCAACATCATCAGCCGGCGTTCCTGATCTGGCCACGGAGGCCAGAGATCACCGGCTTTCATCAACGGATGTAAGTTTCGTCTGCGGGCCATAGGAGGCTGAAGTCGGACTTTCTACTGCAAGTGACCCATCGGGGTTGTCAGCAGGCCAGAGGAGGCTGAAATTGGACTTTCTATTGCAAGTGACCCATCGGGGTTGTCAGGTAAAACCTGTGCAAACAGGACTATTTTCTCCACAGTGCACCACTAATACTCATTCATCTGAGCTGTCACCGGCCGGGACAGTGTCAATTTCTTCTGACCTTTCTGCATAAAAGGTTTTTTAGGATTTCTGCAGCGTTTTTCTGCTCCATCGTTAAAAGAGGACCTCTTTTACTTTTTCAGGGTTTGTCCATATTAATACCCATATGAATAAATACCTTATGCGTATTATGACTATTTAGTCCTTTGGTTTGGGGTTTACTACATAATAGACTACAGGCTTTTCTCATCACCTTTTTCTCACGGGTCTTAGTGCAATATTTATTTATTACTGTATTATTACATCTGCATCTCAAACTGTTCTACAGAGTGCGTCTGAATTTATGTATTGTTTTCCATTTGACATATGCATATTCCTATTTTTCTACAGATCCTTTTGTGTCTTGTAGTTTTTATGTGCGCAAACTATTTTTATTTTCAATTATAGAGGGCCATGTTATTGACTTTGCATTGACGTGTAAAAGATTTATGTTGTGCCACTGGCTATATGTATTCTAAAGGTGTACCCAGTCTCAACAGATCATTAGTCTGATTGTTCTTTGATTCTCCTAAATGTGAATTTGTCTGATTTGGTGTCAAACTTGACTTTGTCCCTATTTTTGTTTTGCCATGTGACCCAATGATTATACAAATCTATATAGGGTTTGGCATCATCAAAAGTAACAGAATATTAGCATGCATGCATATTTAGGATATAAAAGAGAAGTATCTTGTTGTGCCAGAGTGTTCCTAACTCCTGAATGGATATAAAACAATATGGTCTACGGATCAGGTAAAATCGAGGGTCCGCATGTCTATATTTTATACAATTTGAGTGGGCAAGGGTGGGATTTAGAGATTAGCCCATTCATGAAAGTTTTGGGAGCTGAGAACCTTCAGGAGTTGTTAACCATGCTTTGAGGTCGATTGAATGCCATGTCACTCAGGCAGGCAATCACTGCTGTCAAGCGCAATGGAAAGCAACACACGGTTGGTCCTGTGGCCAGCAGCACAGGAGGGGTAAGGGTAAAACATGAATATATTAGATTATGTTTTACTATTTGGAGCAAGTTTGAAGTTTTCTTTAAGGATTGGAAAACCACCTTCAGTTAGGAATCGGATCAATCAAACAGGGCACAATATGGAATAATGTGCGTTGTTATACACAGTAACTTACAAACGTGGTTCTCTCTGGCATCTATGTACATGGGCAAGTATTACTCTAATTTGGGTCTAATGTGTAGTTTATTGGGTGCAATATAGGCTCATTGTAGGACTGCAAACACACAATTTGGTTCTTTGCAGGTAGAATATGGTACTTTATGCAAAGTATATGGCTGTGTGCAGGCACAGAATCGCACTGTCCTATGAAAACAAACTATGGGACTATTGTGGCATGGTATGGCGGTCTCTGGCCACTGTTTAGCATAATATAGTACTATATGGACATTGGACAACAACAACTTTTTAATGTGCTGGTATTGTTGTGGTTACAATTAAAGAAATATTCTCAATTTGTCTCTGGAGCAGGTCAGAGCTATGTTGCTCTTTACTTCTTTGTTTCTGATAGGATAGGCTGAGTTATAGTATTAGTAGAACTATAAAGTTCTGCTGTAACACATTCAGCTATTAGTGATTTGTTTTATAATGTACACTGCTATCACTGTATTTACGGTACATATAGAGATAATGGCACTTGAACAAGCACATAGCTCAGGATAGTCAGAGCTGTGATTAGGAGAACTGCTCTTGGAGAAGCTAGTGCTATAGATTGGTGATTTTGCAAGTAGAGATGGGCGAACCCGAACAGTAAAGTTCGGCATCCAGACCGAACACCTATGACCTATGACCCGACATGAAATGACACTTGGTGTACATAGGGTTAACCATGTCTTTTCATGTCCTTTGCTATCTAATTTGCACAAACAATTAAATCAGACTATGTGTGCAAAATTTCACACCTGTAGGGGTTAATTAAAGGTGTAAATTCGTAGCAAAAAAGTCCGTTTTTTTTACAACGAATTTACACCTTTAATTAACCCCTACAGGTGTGAAATTTTGCACACATAGACTGATTTAATTGTTTGTGCAAATCAGATAGCAAACCACATGAAAAGACATGGTTAACCCTATGTACACCAAGTGTCATTTCATGTCGGGTGCTTCTGTCTTTTCACTGAAGCCGGCTTTACCCGGCAATTGAATCAGAGGATATTTTACTATGTAGAAGTGTATAAACTATACATATATGTATATATATATGTCACAATGACATGTATATATATATATATGTATTCTATGTGTGTATATTTAGTGTTTACAAGGAAAGAATGGGGTTTTTTTAGTTGCGATATTTTGTTCCCATAGACTTACATGGGACTTCCGGTATCGGTATCGGGTATCGCCGATATTTTAGTGATATCGGCGATACCATTCCGATTCCGATACTTTAGGATATCGGAAAGTATCGCTCAACTCTAATGCCCAGTCATCCTGCCTGGCTGAGACAAAATGTCGCAAGTATGTGACCAAGGTTTGGTTGGCTCTCTCTACCAACCCATTCGTCTCGGGATGATAAGCCGAAGAGAGATTTAATTCAATGCTGAGTAGATGACACAGCTCTCTCCAGAACCGAGACGCAAATTGGGGACCTCGATCACTGACCATTTTGTCTGGCATTTCGTGAAGCTAGAAAATGTGCCTGATAAATAATGCTGCTAAAGCCCGTGTGGAAGGTAACCGTGGTAACAGCACCAAGCGTACCATTTTGGAGAAGTGGTCGGTTATCACCCAGATGATGATGCAGCCCCGAGACTTGGGTAAGCCGACCACAAAATCCATACCAACCATCTCTGTTATGATTTGGTAGCTGAGGAGAGCAGGCAAAAACGGCAATACACCAGAGAGGTTGGAATCTACTGGATTGCAGTACCCTGACTAACCACCACAACTAAAGGCAGCCGTGGAGCGTTCCTATGTTGGTCCTAGACGCCTCGTCACAGCCTGAGAGGCTAACTACACCTAAAGATAGAAAGAGGAAAGCTATCTGCCCCGGAGCAGATCCCCAAAGAACATAGGAAGCCCCCAAACATGTAATGGCGGTTAGACAAGAGGAAATACAGACACAGACAGAAAATAGTATGAGCAAACGTTGGGGCTCAATCTGCCTTGACAGAAAAGGATAGGAAGGACACTTACTACAATCCAAAAAACCCTAAAAAGTACCAACTCTACTAATTGCAAAAACACCTGAGATCACACGACCTCTACCACCTAAATTAGTTCTCTGGTGTAACAAAAATAAGCCGCAGCCACTGAAAAAACTGGAAAAGGCAAATGAACAAATAACAGTGGCTCAGATAAACTGAGAGGAGCACAAGCCCCCGGAGGGGACCTGGCTGACCTCCACAGAAGTGCAGGGAACAATGCAAAAAGCAAGCACAAAAATAAAAGCAGAAAATATCTTATCTGATAGCAGAAGATGCAGGCAAGACTCAGCAAACTTCCAAGTGAACCAGGAACCACAATTGAGACAAAAACAATTGATCACTGGCAACCATGATGGGAGGGAACCTCCCTTATATAAGACCAGTCTGTAACTCCTGATTGCCAATCCTCATTGAATGGTTCAATACTGTTTGTAACCACCAGAGGGAGCTTCTACTCAGAATTCATTTCTAACACATTCACAACAGTACCCCCCCTTGAGGAGGGGTCACCGAACCCTCACTTGGGCAACCAGGTCGGTAAGGATGAGCTCTGTGATACGCACGGATCAGTCTCCTAGCATGGATGTCCGAAGCAAACACCCAAGAATTGTCCTCCTGACCATAACCTCTCCACTTAACCAAATACTGGAGTTTCCGTCTAGAAAAATGAGAATCCAATATTTTCTCAACCACATACTCCAGATTGACCTCAACCAAAACAGGGTCAGGAGGCGCAGCCATAGGAATCACTGGCTCAACAAACCTCTTCAATAAGGACTTGTGGAACACGTTATGGATCTTAAATGTCCCTGGAAGAAGTAAACGAAAGGAAACAGGATTAAGAATCTTCATGATCTTATAAGGTCCAATGAACCTAGGCTTAAATTTAGGAGATGCAACTCTCATAGGGATATTTCTTGAGGACAACCAGACCAAGTCCCCCACTTCAAACCGAGGACCATCAGTCCTATGCCGGTTGGAAAACCGCTGGGCCCTCTCCTGAGAGAGGGACAACCTCTCCACTACCTGGTCCCAAATCTGCTGCATACGCTCCACAACAGAGTCAACACCTGGACAGACAGAAGCCTCCGTCTGTCCCGAAGAAAATCGAGGGTGAAACCCAAAATTGCAGAAAAATGGAGACATCAAAGTGGCAGAGCTAGCCCTATTATTAAGAGCAAACTCAGCCAAAGGCAAAAAAGAGACCCAGTCATCTTGATCAGCAGACACAAAGCATCTCAGATAAGTCTCCAATGTCTGGTTTGTTCTCTCAGTTTGTCCATTGGTCTGAGGATGAAAAGCAGAGGAGAAAGACAATTGAACACCAAGTGTAGAACAAAAAGTCCTCCAAAATCAGGAAACAAACTGGACTCCTCTGTCAGACACAATGTTCTCAGGAATGCCGTGTAACCGAACCACGTGCTGAAGGAACAAAGGCACCAATTCGGAGGAGGAAGGCAACTAATGTATCATCTTGGAAAACCTATCACAAATCACCCAGATAACGGTCATTCTCTGAGAAACAGGGAGGTCGGAAATAAAATCCATAGAGATATGGGTCCATGGTCTCTTGGGCACAGGCAATGGCATCAACAAACCACTAGAGCGAGATCAAGGCTTGGAGCGAGAGCAAGTCCCACAGGACTGCACAAACTCCTTGACGTCACGAGACAAAGTAGGCCACCAAAAGGACCGACTCACCAAGTCTCTGGTACCAAAAATTCCGGGATGACCGGCTAACGCGGAACAATGAATCTCAGACATCACACTCTTCTTCCACTGGTCTGGGACAAACAATTTCCCAACAGGGCAGCGCTCGGGTTTATCCTCCTGACACCCCTCCAGAGCCAGTCTCAAATTGGGCGAGATGGCGGAAAGAACTACACCCTCTTTCAAAATAACAGCAGGATCAGATAACTCAGGAGAGTCCGCAAGGAAACTCCTCGAGAGGGCATCCGCCTTAACATTCTTAGTGCCAGGAAGAAAGGAAGCCACAAAATTAAAACGTGTGAAAAACAAGGCCCACCTGGCCTGTCTAGGATTAAGTCGCTTGGCTGATTCCAGATTAACCAGATTCTTATGGTCCGTGAGGACCACCACCTGATCTTTGGCTCCCTCCAGCCAATGTCTCCACTCTTCAAAAGCCCACTTCATGGCCAATAACTCCCGATTACCCACGTCATAATTACGTTCAGTTGGAGAAAATTTTCGAGAGAAAAAGGCACAAGGGTTACTTTTAGAGGTCTCTGGATCTCTTTGGGACAAAATGGCACCTTCCCCAATTTCAGAGGCATCAACCTCCACCTGAAATGGCAGAGAAACATCAGGCTGCCGTAGAACTGGAGCAGAAGTGAATCTCTGCTTAAGTTCCTGAAATGCAGAGACTGCCTCAGGAGGCCAATTCACCACATCAGAACCCTTTTTGGTCAAATCAGTCAATGGTTTAACAATAACAGAGAAATTACCAATACATTTACGATAAAAATTGGCAAAACCCAAGAATCTCTGAAGAGCCTTTAATGAAGTAGGTTGGACCCAATCACAGATGGCCTGAACCTTGACCGGGTCCATTTCAATAACAGATGGGGACAAAATGAATCCCAGAAATGAGATCATCTGTACGCCAAAAAGACACTTTGATCCCTTCACATACAGAGCATTCTCTCTCAAAATCTGGAACACAGTCCGAACATGTTTCACATGAGAGTCCCAGTCATTGGAAAAAAATCAAGATATCATCCAAATAAACAATCAGAAATTTATCCACAAAATCCCTGAAAATGTCATTCATGAAGGACTGGAAGACGGAAGGAGCATTAGTGAGCCCAAAGGGCATCACTAGGTACTCAAAATGCCCCTCTGGGGTATTAAACGCCGTCTTCCATTCATCCCCGTGCTTAATGCGAATAAGGTTATACGCTCCCCTGAGTTCAAGCTTGGTAAACCAAGAAGCACTTTTCACCCTGGAAAACAGGTCAGAAATCAAGGGTAACGGATATTGATATTTCACAGTGATATTGTTCAAGAGACGATAATCAATACACGGCCTTAATGAACCATCCTTTTTGGCCACAAAGAAAAAAACGGCACCCAAGGGTGAAGAGGATGGTCTGATATGACCCTTCTCCAATGACTCCTTGATATAAGACCGCATAGCGTCATGTTCAGGTACAGACAAGTTAAAAAGGCGACCTTTAGGGAATTTACTACCAGGCACTAATTCAATAGCGCAGTCATAGCTCCTATGGGGGGGCAAGGATGCAGATTTACTTTCGCTAAACACATCAGAAAAATCAGTCAAAAAGTCAGGAACATCCTGAGCCTGGGGAGAGGAAGAAAAAACAGGAGTGTTGGCATTAACACATTGGCAGCCCCAACTGGTTACAGACACAGATTTCCAATCCAAAACAGGATTATGAGACTGTAACCAAGGGAAACCTAGTACAATAATGTCATGCAGATTATACAGCACCAAAAATTTGCAACTCTCCTGATGATCAGGTTCAACCCTCATTATCACCTGAGTAGAGAACTGGGGTTTATTCTCAGCCAAAGGAGTAGAATCAATCCCCAGTAGGGGAATAGACTTCCATAGGGGTGTCAAGGGAAACCCACAACGTTTAGCAAAATCAAAATCCATCAGGTTAATAGCTGCTCTCGAATCAACAAAAGCCTGAGCAGAAAATGTGGACAGGGAGCAAATCAGGGTAACAGTCAACAGAAATTTAGTCTGAACACTACCCAAGACAACTGAGCGTGCAAAACGTCTTCCTGCCTAGGGCAGACCGAAACAGCATGAGAGGCGTTACCACAGTAGAAACATAACCCATTGCATTTTCGAAACTCATGACGCTGTGCCCCAGAAGCCACTCCATCACACTGCATGGGTTCAGAAGCTGGTTCACAAGGCAACACTATTCCACGCGTACCTCTACGCTCACGCAAACGTCTGTCAATTTGAATCGCTAATGACATAAAATCATTGAGACCAGAGGGAGCAGGGAAACCCACCATAACATCCTTTACATTCTCTGACAGAAACTTCTGAAAAAGGGCTGCCAAAGCATCATCATTCCATTTGGTCAGGACTGCCCACTTTCAGAATTTCTGACAGTACAACTCAGCGTCCTCAAGCCCCTGATTTAATGCCAACAAGGTTTTTTCATCTTGATCAGTGACATTAGGTTCATCGTACAATAACCCCAGAGCCAGAAAAAATGCATCAACATTACTCAAAACAGGGTCCTCAGGTGTCAGGGAAAAAGCCCAATCCTGAGGATCGCCGCGCAGGAGAGAGATGACAATTTGAACCTGCTGTGCTGCGTTCCCTGAGGACTTAGGTTTTAAGGCAAAAAACAACTTACAGTTATTTTTGAAATTCAGAAATTTAGCTCGATCCCCCAAAAAGAAATCCGGCATGGGGATCCTAGGCTCCACAACCGGCAACCCTGCAAGATAGGCAGCAATACTCCGAACTTCAGTGGCAAGCTGATCCACACGGCCAGACAACTGTGCAAATTCCATTGAGAGAAAAAAAAATCCTCCTCAGCACCCAGAGAAAAAGAGGGAAAAAATGCAACAAACAGAGAAAAAAAAATCTCTGACAACTTCCTTTTTTCTTTTTCCTTTTACTATTTTTCCCTTCTGTTGAGTACCATACAATTTTCAGTTTGGGCCGGTGATACTGTTATGATTTGGTAGCTGAGGAGAGCAGGCAAAAACGGCAATACACCAGAGAGGTTGGAATCTACTGGATTGCAGTACCCTGACTAACCACCACAACTAAAGGCAGCCGTGGAGCGTTCCTACGTTGATCCTAGCCGCCTCGTCACAGCCTGAGAGGTTAACTACACCAAAAGATAGAAAGAGGAAAGCTATCTGCCCCGGAGCAGATCCCCAAAGAACATAGGAAGCCCCCAAGCATGTAATGGCGGTTAGACAAGAGGATATACAGACACAGACAGAAAATAGTATGAGCAAACGTTGGGGCCCAATCTGCCTTGACAGAAAAGGATAGGAAGGACACTTACTGCAATCCAAAAAACCCTAAAAAATACCAACTCTACTAATTGCAAAAACACCTGAGATCACACGACCTCTACCACCTAAATTAGTTCTCTGGTGTAACAAAACTAAGCCGCAGCCACTGAAAAAACTGGAAAAGGCAAATGAACAAATAACAGTGGCTCAGATAAACTGAGAGGAGCACAAGCCCCCAGAGGGGACCTGGCTGACCTCCACAGAAGTGCAGGGAACAATTCAAAAAGCAAGCACAAAAATAAAAGCAGAAAATATCTTATCTGATAGCAGAAGATGCAGGCAAGACTCAGCAAGCTTCCAAGTGAACCAGGAACCACAGTTGAGACAAGAACAATTGATCACCGGCAACCATGCTGGGAGGGAACCTCCCTTATATAAGACCAGTCTGTAACTCCTGATTGCCAATCCTCATTGAATGGTTCAGTACTGTTTGTAACCACCAGAGGGAGCTTCTGCTCAGAATTCATTTCTAACACATTCACAACACATCTCCCAGGGCCTGTCTGCCACCGGTAAAGGGAAAAGTAACCCAGCTGGCCGTTGTCGAGGAGACTTATTCTTGACGCAGGAGATGCATGCCTGAACGTATTCCCAGATGTCACGGACCATATGTGGCCACCAGTATGTCCTCGCCAGCAACTCAGATGTCCTCTTTGCCCCAAAATGTCCACCCACCCTGGATGAATGTGTCCAAGAGAGTACCTCCGGTCGCAAATTGATGGGCACAAAAGTCTTGCCTGGAGGCACAGACTCAAGCGAAACCGGGGCCACAGTTCTTAGGCTCTCTGTGGGGACAATCAGCCGAGGCTCCTCCTCCACCTCCTCAGAGGACACCACGGAGCGAGATAGAGCGTCGGCACGAATGTTCTTCTCCTCGGAGAGAAAATGGAGGGTGAAATGGAACCGGGAGAAGAACAGGGACCATCTGGCCTGACGGGAATTTAGCCGCTGGGCGGTCTGTAAATAGACCAAATTTTTGTGGTCAGTGAACACTTGAAAGGGAAAGCGAGCCCCCTCCAGGAGATGTCTCCACTCGGAAAAGGCCAACTTCATGGCTAGCAACTCCCTATACCCAATGGAATAATTCCTCTCCGCTGGTGTGAAGGTCTTGGAGAAGAAGAAGCAAGGATGTTTACGACCTTGAGCATCCTTTGAAAAAGGACTGCTCCAGCACCAACGGACGAGGCATCTACCTCCAATATAAAAGGCTTATCAACCACGGGACGATGTAGGATAGGAGTGCTAGTAAAATAGGACTTGATTGAAGTAAAGGCCTTGGAGACCTCCTCGGACCACAATTTGGGATTGGCTCCCTTCTTGGTGAGGGCTACCAAGGGAGCAACCAAAGTGGAGAAGTGGGGAATGAATTGACAATAGTAATTAATGAACCCCATAAAGCGCTTCACCGCTTTAAGAGAGTGGGGTTCTTGCCAATCCATTACAGCCTGTAGTTTGGCAGGATCCATAGCCAATCCCTGAGTGGAGATGATATAGCCCAGGAATGGGAGAGACTCCTGCTCAAACACACACTTCCCCAACTTCGCATATAGGGAATTTGCCCACAAGAGGTCGAAGACCCTGCAGACATCTCTCTGGTGGGAGTCCATATCTGGAGAAAAGATGAGAATGTCATCCAGATAGACTACCACTGAGGTGGCAAGCATATCCCGGAAGATGTCATTTATGAAATCTTGGAAGACGGCTGGAGCATTACAAAGCCCGAAGGGCATCACAAGATATTCGTAATGTCCATCTCTGGTATTGAACGCCGTCTTCTAGTCGTCCCCTCACGGATGCGGATCAGGTTATAGGAGCCACGAAGATCCAGCTTAGTAAATACCCTTGCTCCCCGGAGCCTATCGAAGAGCTCAGATATTATGGGCAAAAGGTATTTGTTCTTAACGGTAATGGCGTTAAGACCCCTATAGTCTATACACGGTCGTAATTCTCCATTCTTCTTCTGCACGAAGAAAAATCCTGCCCCTGCTGGTGACACTGACTTCCTAATAAACCCTCTTGCCAGATTTTCCTGGATGTATTGTGACATGGCCTCCGTCTCAGGAAGAGAGAGAGGATACACTCTTCCCCGAGGTGGCTCCGTTCCAGGCAAGAGGTCTATAGGACAGTCATAGGGGCGATGAGGCGGAAGAGTCTCCGCTGCCTTTTTAGAGAATACGTCCGCGTATGACCGAAAAACCTTGGGGAGAGAAGCAAGGTCTATGGGTATCTCCGTGGTGGAAACCTGAACGTCCTCTCTGAGACATCTGTCTCTGCAATGATCACCCCAACCCAGTATTCTCCCAGAGGACCACTCAATATGGGGAGAGTGGTGGTGAAGCCAGGGTAATCCCAGCAGAACCTCATCTATTCCCTCAGGAAGAAAAAAAAGGGATATATTCTCCTGATGAGAAGGGGACATAGACAGAGGAAGAGAGACAGTCTGGTGGGTGATTTGTGAGGGCAGGATTGCTCCATTCAATACTCTCACTAATACTGGCTCGGCAAGCGTCACCAGCGGTATGGAATGGCGAGAGGCAAAGGAGGAGGACATAAAATTCCCCTCTGCCCAGAGTTCACACAAAGCTTGGCGGGAAGAGTGGATGAACCTAGAGAGATTAACCCTTTAAGGAGCACTTTTGGAGCAAAATCCCTCGCGTCTAATGACCCTACACCCATGGTCACGGAACATGACCTTTTACTCATTCGCTGGGGACATCGGTTGGCATAATGTCCTGGCTGCTGACACACTCTACAGACCATGCATACTCGAGTGGTCCGAGACTTAGATCCCACTCTAGTAGTCTCCACGGTCTCTTGGGAGTCGGACGCCCGAACGGGAAATTCAAGAGGTTTGGCAAAGGTGGGTGCCAGCCGAAACCTCTGCCTACAGTGGGTCCGCTCTAACCTCCGCTCGTGAAAACTGAGGTCGATGCGGGTAGATATAGAAATTAGTTTCTCCAGTGTGGCAGGAATCTCCCTGGTAGCCAAAGCGTCCTTTACATGGTCCTCTCCAGAACACTGGAATAAGAACTTTATCTGGCCACTCTAATTCAGAGGCCAAAGTCCGAAATTGGACTGAGAACTGGCTGACCATGGACAAGCCCTGTGACATTGCCAGCAGTTGGAGTGCCGTATTGTGCGTGACCTGAGGTCCTAAAAAGACCTTTTTCAGAGCCTCCAAAAACCGAGGAGCACTCCGCACCACACCATCGTCACGCTCCCACAGCGGCGTTGCCCACTCCAATGCTCTGCCCGACAGAAGAGACACAATAAAAGCCACTTGTGCCCATTCCGTGGGGAAACGTGTTGCCAGAAGCTCAAGCTGTATAGAGTACTGACTCACGAATCCCCGACAATGTTTACTGTCACCAGTAAACTTGTCTGGAAATGGGAGGTAGGATAATGTCGGAGCAGAGGTAGCGGTGGACAAACTGGCTGCAGCTACGATAGCAGCCTGAACAGCGACTGCGGTAACATCCACAGCTGAGGTTGTGCGCTCAAGGACCGCCAACCTACCCTCCAGCTGCTGGATGTACTGCTGTAGACGCTGGTCGTCCACCATTTTACTAGCCAGACCCTGGCGCTAGTATACTGTTAGGGTCTGCGGAACGCACCAAATAAATATAAATAGTGGGTGCGTTCGCAGCCCGGGGTCCACCGTGCAGGCAGAGCCTGCTGCTAGTAAGATGGCGGTAAAGGCAAACTCTGTTACTTCACATAGTCGCAAACATAGATGCTGTGGCACTATATGGCTGTATAAGCGAACTCTGTTACACCACAGAGTCGCTGCGGTAAAGCCGCCGAGATAGCGACTGTGTCCTGTTAACACCACAGGGCTACACAGATAACTGCTGTGCTGATAGCAGTCCATGGTCATGCAGTCAGCAACACAAACAAACAACTCCTCACTAGTGTTGAGCATTCCGATACCGCAAATATCGGGTATCGGCCGATATTCGCTGTATCGGAATTCCGATTCTGAGATCCGATATTTTTTGCATATCGGATACAGGAATCAGAGTTTTCCTGTAAAGTCTATGGGGAGTTCCTGTGTCACAGAAGGAAGTAGTGACACAGGAACTTCCCGAAAGTGTCACTGTCAGTGTCGGTCGGGTCTGTCAGGAGTCAGGACTCAGCACTTACCTAGCAGAAGATCCCCGGTGGTCACGTCCTGGATGGCCGGCCATTACCCTCTCCCTGGCGGTCACGTGCAGCTTCTCGCGATAACTGCACGTGATTGCCGGGTACTGGGTAATCTCGGCCAGCTGTATTCTCGCGACAGCTGGCCGTAAAACAGTCCGGATGACGTCACCGCCGGGGAATCTCCACCGGTAAGCAGCTCTGCTGCGTCGGGATGTCAGGCTCAGCCTGGCATCCAGATGTAGCAGAGCTGGACTCGTCGTGGGACACTCGTTATTTTGGACTGCGTCGGACAGGGAGTATTTGTGTTGATTTGTTATTTTTGTTTTTTTACAGGAGATTGATGGCGTCGCAGGATGAGAGTACAATAAAAATAATGAAAACTGTGTTGTGTATTATTTCATTAAAGACTTTATTCTGGCTGTGTCTTTTTTAAAAAATTTACAAACTTTATGATTAATAATGGATCGGTGTCTTATTGATGCCTCTCCATTATTAACCGGCCTTATTGTCACCGTTCAATCAAAGGTGAAATTAACCCCTTATTACCCCACTTGCCACCGCTACAGGGCAAGTGGGAAGAGCCAGGTAAAGTGCCACAATTGGCGCATCTTTGGATGCGTCAATTGTGGGGCTGCTGCAGCCTGGTATTTTTAGGCTGTTGAGGGCCAAAATCCATGGGCCTTGACTGTCTTTTAATACCAGGCCGCAGCAGTCTGCTTTTTACTTGGCTGGTTACCAAAAATAGGGGGACCCCCACGCCATTTTTTTTTGAGGGGATCCCCTATTTTTGTTAACCAATAACCAGCCAAGATAAGCAGACTGCTGTGGCCTGGTATTATCAGGCTTGTAAGGTTCATGGATATTGGATCCTTACCAGCCTGAAATACCAGGCCTCAGTAGTCTGCTTCATCTGGCTGGTTAACAAAAATAGGGGGACCCCCACGCCATTTTTTTCGAGGGGATCCCCTATTTTTGTTAACCAGCCAAGATCAGCAGACTGCTGTGGCCTGGGATTATCAGGCTTGCAAGGTTCATGGATCTTGGATCCTTAACAGCCTTAAATACAAGGCCTCAGTAGTCTGCTTCATCAGGCTGATTAACAAAAATAGGAGGGACCCCTCGCCATTTTTTTTTTCGAGGGGATCCCTATTTTTGTTAATCAGTTCACTTCAGGTCAGCCGGGATTCCCTCTGACGTCACTGATGCTGTGCGGTGTCCCTGGCTGACCTGAAGTGAAAGTGGGAAGCAATCAATTAAGCTTCCCAGCTAACCACTTCCTCTCCTGTCAGCCAGGAGAGGAGTTGATTCATTCGGGGGTTTACTGCGGTCCCTGCAGTAAACGTTAACGCTTTCACAAGGATTACATCGGGGGACCAGACTGTGCGTCGGATAGGTAAGAATAATGTTGCTTTATTATTTTATTTTTATTACAGGAGAACAAGGGAATCGAGGATTACCAGTACAATAAAATATGGTCAAAAACTGTGTATTTATTTCATTAAAA
>JARQOD010000004.1:68035697-68098556 GCA_033576555.1 Oophaga sylvatica | reverse complement strand
CTTAGTAAATACCCTTGCTCCCCGGAGCCTATCGAAGAGCTCAGATATTATGGGCAAAAGGTATTTGTTCTTAACGGTAATGGCGTTAAGACCCCTATAGTCTATACACGGTCGTAATTCTCCATTCTTCTTCTGCACGAAGAAAAATCCTGCCCCTGCTGGTGACACTGACTTCCTAATAAACCCTCTTGCCAGATTTTCCTGGATGTATTGTGACATGGCCTCCGTCTCAGGAAGAGAGAGAGGATACACTCTTCCCCGAGGTGGCTCCGTTCCAGGCAAGAGGTCTATAGGACAGTCATAGGGGCGATGAGGCGGAAGAGTCTCCGCTGCCTTTTTAGAGAATACGTCCGCGTATGACCGAAAAACCTTGGGGAGAGAAGCAAGGTCTATGGGTATCTCCGTGGTGGAAACCTGAACGTCCTCTCTGAGACATCTGTCTCTGCAATGATCACCCCAACCCAGTATTCTCCCAGAGGACCACTCAATATGGGGAGAGTGGTGGTGAAGCCAGGGTAATCCCAGCAGAACCTCATCTATTCCCTCAGGAAGAAAAAAAAGGGATATATTCTCCTGATGAGAAGGGGACATAGACAGAGGAAGAGAGACAGTCTGGTGGGTGATTTGTGAGGGCAGGATTGCTCCATTCAATACTCTCACTAATACTGGCTCGGCAAGCGTCACCAGCGGTATGGAATGGCGAGAGGCAAAGGAGGAGGACATAAAATTCCCCTCTGCCCAGAGTTCACACAAAGCTTGGCGGGAAGAGTGGATGAACCTAGAGAGATTAACCCTTTAAGGAGCACTTTTGGAGCAAAATCCCTCGCGTCTAATGACCCTACACCCATGGTCACGGAACATGACCTTTTACTCATTCGCTGGGGACATCGGTTGGCATAATGTCCTGGCTGCTGACACACTCTACAGACCATGCATACTCGAGTGGTCCGAGACTTAGATCCCACTCTAGTAGTCTCCACGGTCTCTTGGGAGTCGGACGCCCGAACGGGAAATTCAAGAGGTTTGGCAAAGGTGGGTGCCAGCCGAAACCTCTGCCTACAGTGGGTCCGCTCTAACCTCCGCTCGTGAAAACTGAGGTCGATGCGGGTAGATATAGAAATTAGTTTCTCCAGTGTGGCAGGAATCTCCCTGGTAGCCAAAGCGTCCTTTACATGGTCCTCTCCAGAACACTGGAATAAGAACTTTATCTGGCCACTCTAATTCAGAGGCCAAAGTCCGAAATTGGACTGAGAACTGGCTGACCATGGACAAGCCCTGTGACATTGCCAGCAGTTGGAGTGCCGTATTGTGCGTGACCTGAGGTCCTAAAAAGACCTTTTTCAGAGCCTCCAAAAACCGAGGAGCACTCCGCACCACACCATCGTCACGCTCCCACAGCGGCGTTGCCCACTCCAATGCTCTGCCCGACAGAAGAGACACAATAAAAGCCACTTGTGCCCATTCCGTGGGGAAACGTGTTGCCAGAAGCTCAAGCTGTATAGAGTACTGACTCACGAATCCCCGACAATGTTTACTGTCACCAGTAAACTTGTCTGGAAATGGGAGGTAGGATAATGTCGGAGCAGAGGTAGCGTTGGACAAACTGGCTGCAGCTACGATAGCAGCCTGAACAGCGACTGCGGTAACATCCACAGCTGAGGTTGTGCGCTCAAGGACCGCCAACCTACCCTCCAGCTGCTGGATGTACTGCTGTAGACGCTGGTCGTCCACCATTTTACTAGCCAGACCCTGGCGCTAGTATACTGTTAGGGTCTGCGGAACGCACCAAATAAATATAAATAGTGGGTGCGTTCGCAGCCCGGGGTCCACCGTGCAGGCAGAGCCTGCTGCTAGTAAGATGGCGGTAAAGGCAAACTCTGTTACTTCACATAGTCGCAAACATAGATGCTGTGGCACTATATGGCTGTATAAGCGAACTCTGTTACACCACAGAGTCGCTGCGGTAAAGCCGCCGAGATAGCGACTGTGTCCTGTTAACACCACAGGGCTACACAGATAACTGCTGTGCTGATAGCAGTCCATGGTCATGCAGTCAGCAACACAAACAAACAACTCCTCACTAGTGTTGAGCATTCCGATACCGCAAATATCGGGTATCGGCCGATATTCGCTGTATCGGAATTCCGATTCTGAGATCCGATATTTTTTGCATATCGGATACAGGAATCAGAGTTTTCCTGTAAAGTCTATGGGGAGTTCCTGTGTCACAGAAGGAAGTACGTGACACAGGAACTTCCCGAAAGTGTCACTGTCAGTGTCGGTCGGGTCTGTCAGGAGTCAGGACTCAGCACTTACCTAGCAGAAGATCCCCGGTGGTCACGTCCTGGATGGCCGGCCATTACCCTCTCCCTGGCGGTCACGTGCAGCTTCTCGCGATAACTGCACGTGATTGCCGGGTACTGGGTAATCTCGGCCAGCTGTATTCTCGCGACAGCTGGCCGTAAAACAGTCCGGATGACGTCACCGCCGGGGAATCTCCACCGGTAAGCAGCTCTGCTGCGTCGGGATGTCAGGCTCAGCCTGGCATCCAGATGTAGCAGAGCTGGACTCGTCGTGGGACACTCGTTATTTTGGACTGCGTCGGACAGGGAGTATTTGTGTTGATTTGTTATTTTTGTTTTTTTACAGGAGATTGATGGCGTCGCAGGATGAGAGTACAATAAAAATAATGAAAACTGTGTTGTGTATTATTTCATTAAAGACTTTATTCTGGCTGTGTCTTTTTTAAAAAATTTACAAACTTTATGATTAATAATGGATCGGTGTCTTATTGATGCCTCTCCATTATTAACCGGCCTTATTGTCACCGTTCAATCAAAGGTGAAATTAACCCCTTATTACCCCACTTGCCACCGCTACAGGGCAAGTGGGAAGAGCCAGGTAAAGTGCCACAATTGGCGCATCTTTGGATGCGTCAATTGTGGGGCTGCTGCAGCCTGGTATTTTTAGGCTGTTGAGGGCCAAAATCCATGGGCCTTGACTGTCTTTTAATACCAGGCCGCAGCAGTCTGCTTTTTACTTGGCTGGTTACCAAAAATAGGGGGACCCCCACGCCATTTTTTTTTGAGGGGATCCCCTATTTTTGTTAACCAATAACCAGCCAAGATAAGCAGACTGCTGTGGCCTGGTATTATCAGGCTTGTAAGGTTCATGGATATTGGATCCTTACCAGCCTGAAATACCAGGCCTCAGTAGTCTGCTTCATCTGGCTGGTTAACAAAAATAGGGGGGACCCCCACGCCATTTTTTTCGAGGGGATCCCCTATTTTTGTTAACCAGCCAAGATCAGCAGACTGCTGTGGCCTGGGATTATCAGGCTTGCAAGGTTCATGGATCTTGGATCCTTAACAGCCTTAAATACAAGGCCTCAGTAGTCTGCTTCATCAGGCTGATTAACAAAAATAGGAGGGACCCCTCGCCATTTTTTTTTTCGAGGGGATCCCCTATTTTTGTTAATCAGTTCACTTCAGGTCAGCCGGGATTCCCTCTGACGTCACTGATGCTGTGCGGTGTCCCTGGCTGACCTGAAGTGAAAGTGGGAAGCAATCAATTAAGCTTCCCAGCTAACCACTTCCTCTCCTGTCAGCCAGGAGAGGAGTTGATTCATTCGGGGGTTTACTGCGGTCCCTGCAGTAAACGTTAACGCTTTCACAAGGATTACATCGGGGGACCAGACTGTGCGTCGGATAGGTAAGAATAATGTTGCTTTATTATTTTATTTTTATTACAGGAGAACAAGGGAATCGAGGATTACCAGTACAATAAAATATGGTCAAAAACTGTGTATTTATTTCATTAAAATGATTTTTCATTAATGTGTGTGCGTTTTTCTTATTTCATACAATAGAATTAATAATTGATAGTTGTCTAATTGACAGCTCTCAATTATAAACCTGGCTTAAAGTCACGTTTCAATAGCAAGGTGGCTTTAACCCATTATTAACCCATTCGCCACCGCTACAGGGCAATGGGAATAGACGGGCTAAGTGCCAGAAAGGGAGAATCTAATTATAGATTTGCCTTTTCTGGGGTGTCTGGGGGCAGGGTCCCTCTCTGGGCTATTATTATCTGCCCCCACTCGCTGGCTTTGTCTGGTTGAGAAAATAGTTCGGGAGCCCACGCATTTTTTTTCAACAATTTTCCACCTCATATATATATATATATATATATGTATATATATATATATATATATATATACATATTATATATATATATATATATATATATATATACATATACATGTCATTGTGACACATATATATATATGTATATATATATATATAGTACTGTAAGCTTTTCAGGGGATATAGCTCTGGGATCACCGTCTCGGGTAGATGGAGTGGCATCAAAACAGTTCAATCACAGACAGCAGTTCTGGTACAAACTGGCCGCAACCAGCTTTATTGTAAGTCCACAGCAAACAAACATGAGCAAAACCAACTCATAAACCAAAATCCTGAGCCTGTCCGGCTACTAACTAAACACAGATAGTTTCCTCACTATCAGGGCCCAGACTCTACCAGCCTGGCCCAAAACAACACATATATTCAGTAGTTACCAGCGTGTGGTTTCCCGGAGACTCCTGCAGTGTCTGGAGTCACATCTAGACTGAGAGCTCAATGTCTGTGTTCTCAACCACCTACTTCTGGCTGCCTAATTAGAACCTGAGTGGCCTCAGGTTTGCGGTGCAAGCCTGTACTGAATGGAGGGTGTAGTGAACTTGCTCCACCACTAGGTTTACAAAGCCATACATTTCCCTTATGCCAGTCAGCTAAGTACCTGGGCGAGATGTACACCCGATCCAATACATACCCCTTCACTGTCTCACATATCCCCTCCCTCTTTTCCAGACCAGAGGGCTGGTCATCAATCCTAAAGAGACAGTGAACTCCGGACAAGGCATCGGCACTACCCTGTAACCTCCCAGGCCTATGCTCTCTGCGGGCTTCGGGTATACTGCACGGTTTCAGCTTGACCTTAGTGCCAGGCTCAGTCTCGATATAGTGCCTCACCAGAGAAGTACGGCCAGGCAAGTCAGAAAACCTCTGCTGATTTTTCTGCAGAAACTCTCGTACTTCCAGTTTTTGGTGTACTGACCATGTGTCACCAACTATCACAGGAGGTATAGGGGGTTTTACACCTTTCTCTAATTCCCCCGCGGCCACCAATGACTCTCTGTCCCCCCAGGGCTTGATCAGGTTGATATGACAGACCTGGTAGGGCTTCCATCTCCCTGGTTGGTGTACTTTGTAGGTGACCTCACTCACTTTTTGTACTATCACATAGGGACTATGCCACTTGGTCCAGAACTTACTTTCCACTGTGTGGACCAGGATCAGAACCCGATCTCCGGGACTGAAAGTCCTAATTTTTCCTGACTGATTAAATATTTTGCTTTGAGCTTCTTGGGCTCTCTGCAGGTGATCCTTAACCAATGGCATACCCTGAGCAATTCTATCCTGGGTCTTGTCCATCCCCAGGTGCCCACCAAGCACGTGGCTATGTGACAACCCCAGCACCATGCTTCTATATGGCTTAGGTACCAGGAGCTGACTCACAACCTCTCCCTGGACTCTAGTGACCCTATACAGCAGGTTATTGTTCATGGCAACATGAGGAAACCTCTCCTCAGAGCCAGGCTCTTGGGGAACCTCATTTAGAACAGTTATATTTTCCTGGGCCGTTTTAAGAGTGGGGTCTCGCAACTGCTCACTCCCAAAATTGTCACGGGACACAGGTAGGTCAGGGACATTCGGTTCCTGAGAACCACTATCCTCGTCTCCCAACATCACCTTAAAAAGAAATTCATCATTATCATGGTCATCATCATTATCATTATCATGGTCATCATCATTATCATTATCATGGTCATCATCATTATCATAATCAGTATCATCACATAAGTTTAATAGCCCACTAGCAATGTGGTCCGCCCCTGGGGACCGCGCAACCTCCATAGGAGCTTCATCACACTGTCAAGTAGAATCATTTTTCCCCAGAGATCTCTAAACAGGGGAAAGTCACTACCCAATATGACGGGGTGCATAAGGCTCTTCACTACCCCTACTTCATATGAGACCTCCCCGAGTTTGGGGACCAAGTCCACGGTAGTCTCTGGGTAGACTTTGGTGTCTCCATGGATGCACACCACACTCAAGTGTTTATCGGGGATGAAGTCCCTATCAATCAGGCTGTCATGTACGAGAGTCACTCGACTCCCCGAGTCTAGGAGGGCTTGTGCTGGGCAGCCATTTATAACCACCGGGGACACCTGTGGTCCAGTCTCTCCGTCTAGGGTGGCCACACACACGGGTTCTGCGAAGAGAGAGAGGGACCTGCCAGCATCACAGTCCATAGGCTCCCCCACTAGTGGACAGTTGGCTGAAATATGACACCTTTCACGGCATCTCCAACACAGTCTCTGGTCTGGGAGTTCAGACGGCGAGACCTTTCTAGGCCTGGGGTCTCCCGACAGGGAAGTATCACCCTTTCCCTCCCATATGTCCCCTCGGGCCTGTCCCCGTCTATCAGCATACCCCCTGTCCCCAACAGCTGGAACGCTCTTACCAGGAGAGTTCGGCGGCCAGGAACTCTGAAGCGACGACCGCTCAGACGGCTGGTCACGGAGGTAGTCTTTGGTGGCGAAGTACCTCTCTATCAGGCTGACCAGATGATTGGGGTCTTGGTGGTCTCCTTGTCCGACCCCGTGCTGTACCTCAGGAGGAAGTGCTCGGGTGTAGCGGTCCACTATCACCTTTTCGACCGTTTGGGCAGGATTGCTGACGTCATGCTCCAGCCACTTCTTTAGTGCTCGGGTGTAGCGGTCCACTATCACCTCTTCAACCATTTGGGCAAGGTTGCTGACGTCAGGCTCCAGCCACTTCTTTCCTGCAGACAACGCAGGTGACCTTGCGACATTACTCTGGGACAAGGCGCTGAGATCCTGGCGTAGTGCTGCAACCTGCTCCCTTAACAATCGGTTAGTCTCCAGCTGTTGCACACTAACTTGCGCCATATGTTTAAGCAGCGCCTCCATACTGTCAGACTTGTCGGTACTGGCAACGGCAGCCGTTACCCAGGACATACACTCTCCACAGTCTTTACCACAGCCAGTTCAGCTTTGCTGTGCAGACACTTTTAAGGCTATTGTCTCTTTAAGGCTGCTTTGGAAAAAAAAAATTTTTTTCTTTGCTGCTGTTTTAGCCACTGTGCTGCCCGCATTCGAGCACCAATTGTAAGCTTTTCAGGGGATATAGCTCTGGGATCACTGTCTCGGGTAGATGGAGTGGCATCAAAACAGTTCAATCACAGACAGCAATTCTGGTACAAACTGGCCGCAACCAGCTTTATTGTAAGTCCACAGCAAACAAACATGAGAAAAACCAACTCATAAACCAAAATCCTGAGCCTGTCCGGCTACTAACTAAACACAGATAGTTTCCTCACTATCAGGGCCCAGACTCTACCAGCCTGGCCCAAAACAACACATATATTCAGTAGTTACCAGCGTGTGGTTTCCCGGAGACTCCTGCAGTGTCTGGAGTCACATCCAGACTGAGAGCTCAATGTCTGTGTTCTCAACCACCTATTTCTGGCTGCCTAATTAGAACCTGAGTGGCCTCAGGTTTGCACTGCAAGCCTGTACTGAATGGAGGGTGTAGTGAACTTGCTCCACCACTAGGTTTACAAAGCCATACATTTCCCTTATGCCAGTCAGATAAGTACCTGGGCGAGATGTACACCCCATCCAATACATACCCCTTCACTGTCTCACAGTACATACACTTCTACTTAGTATAATAGCCGCTAATTCAATTACCGGCTTTTGTGAAATTACAGGCCCGACATGAAATGACACATGGTTTACATAGAGTTAACCATGTCATTTCATGTAGTTTGATATATGGTTTTCACTAACAATTATATGAGTGTATGTGTGCAAAATTTCACACATGTAGGGGTTAATTAAAGGTGTAAATTCGTAGAAAAAAATTTGTTTTTTTATAACGAATTTACACCTTTAATTAACCCCTACATGTGTGAAATTTTGCACACATACACTCATGTAATTGTTAGTGAAAACCATATATCAAACTACATGAAATGACATGGTAGAACACAATGGTGGAAGAAAAAAACTCTTGTGAGACCCACCAGATGGTATATAATACAATATTTTATTAGAACAATTATTTAACAAGGAATGACCTCATAAATAGTACTGAAAGGTACCAGGTACAAAATTTAAAAACACAAAAGGGACGTATACTTCCGGCTTGATTATGCCGGGCCACTGAGCTGATGGAATCTGATACCTTGACTCAGGTATAAATTTAGCCATTCCAATTTTGGATTTAACCATTTAAGCAGGCTTCATGAGATGTGTCCTATGGAAGTATACATCCCTTTTGTGTTTTTAAATTTTGTACCTGGTACCTTTCAGTACTGTTTATGAGGTCATTCCTTGTTAAATAATTGTTCTAATAAAATATTGTATTATATACCATCTGGTGGGTCTCACAAGAGTTTTTTTCTTCCACCATTGTGTACTATTATATATGCTGTGGTATATATACCACATGTGGGTTACTTTTAGTGGGCATTTTTGTATCTTCATGAAATGACATGGTTAACTGTTGTGAATATGCTGGAGGCGGCTTCTGAGCTGGGCTCCCTCCGGTGGTTGCTGAGGGTAATGAACTGATTACTGAATGGCCTTCAGCTGGCGCTGAATGGTAGGATATAAGTGGCCTGAATTCCCAGCAGCCTTGCCGGTTATCAATTGTTCCTTCTGGTCTTGCTTGAAGCACTGCTAGTTCCCTGCTCTCATTCAGATAAGTGTTTGCTGTTTTTTTTTCCTCTGATTGATTTTCTCTGCTGGTTTGCTGCTTGCAGAGGACTGCAGCCTGTCCCCTTTTGGGGTTCTGGCGCTGCAATTATGCTCCGTTTGTGTCTGCACTTTTGCTTTGCTCCTTTGTTACTTTTTATTTGCTGAATAGCGCTTTGTTACACCAGAGATCTGATTTAGGTGGATGAGATCGTGGATCTCAGGTTTTTTGGCAATCAGAAGTGTTGTTATTTTTGTTAGGGTTTTTTGGATTGCAGTCAGAATTCTTTCCTGTACTTTTCTGTCTAGACAGATTGGGCCCCAGCGTTTGCTCATTCTATTTTCTGTCTGTGTCCGTGTTTTCTTCTTGTCTAACCGCCATTACATGTTTGGGGGCTTCCTATATCTTTGGGGATCTGCTCCAGGGCAGATAGCTTTCATCTTTCTGCCTTTAGGTGTAGTTATCTCTCAGGCTGTGACGAGGCGTCTAGGATCACCGAAGCAACGCTCCACGGCTACTTATAGTTGTGTGGTTAGTTCAGGTTACTGCAATCCAATAGGTTCCAGCCTCTCTGGTATATTACCGCTTTTGCTATATTTGCTATTTCTCCTCAGTTACCGAAACATAACAGTTAACTCTATGTAAACCATGTGTCATTTCATGTCGGGTGGTTCTGTAATTTCACAAAAGCAGGCATTGCCCGGCAATTGAATTAGTGGCTATTTTACTATGTAGAAGTGTATGAACTATAAATATATGTATATATATATGTCACAACGACATGTATATATATATATATATATATGTATTCTATGTGTGTATATCTAGTGTTTACAAGTAAAGAAAGGGTTTATTTTAATTACGATATTTCTGTCCCATTGACTTGCATTAGGTTTCCGGTATCGGAATCGGCGATACCCGATACCTTTTGGGTATTGGTCCGATCCGATCCGATACTTCTTGATATCGGGAAGTATTGCTCAATACTATTCCTCACCGGAGAAGCCGGTATTCTAGGGGCTTATTTCAGCCAAGCCCTGAATACGTGCATACGAATCTCCTCACCGGAGGTGCCGGTATTCTAGGGGCTTATTTCAGACGAGCCCTAACCACATGTGTTGTGAATGTGTTAGAAATGAGTTCTGATCAGAAGCTCCCTCTGGTGGTTGCAGACAGCGCTGAACCATTTAGTGAAGATTGGCAATCAGGAGTTACAAACTGGTCCTATATAAGGGAGGTTCCCACCCATCAGGGTTGCCGGTGATCAATTGTTCTTGTCTCAACTGTGGTTCCTGGTTCACTTGGAAGCTTGCTGAATCTTGCCTCTTCTCCTGCTCTCAGATAAGACTTTTTCTGTTTTTATTTTTGTGCTTGCTTTTTGCATTGTTTCCTGCACTTTTGTGGAGATCAGCCAGGTCCCCTCCGGGGGCTTGTGCTCCTCTCAGTTTGTCTGAGCCACTGTTGTTTGTTCATTTGCCTTTTCCGGTTTTTCTTCAGTGGCTGCGGCTTAGTTTTGTTACACCAGAGAACTAATTTAGGTGGTAGAGGTCGTGTGATCTCAGGTGTTTTTGCAATTAGTAGAGTTGGTACTTTTTAGGGTTTTTTGGGATTGCAGTAAGTGTCCTTCCTATCCTTTTCTGTCTAGGAAGATTGGGCCCCAATGTTTGCTCATACTATTTTCTGTCTGTGTCTGTATATCCTCTTGTCTAACCGCCATTACATGTTTGGGGGCTTCCTATGTTCTTTGGGGATCTGCTCCGGGGCAGATAGCTTTTTCTCTTTCTGTCTTTAGGTGTAGTTAACCTCTCAGGCTGTGACGAGGCGTCTAGGACCAACGTAGGTACGCTCCACGGCTGCCTTTAGTTGTGGTGGTTAGTCAGGGTACTGCAATCCAGTAGATTCCAACCTCTCTGGTGTATTGCCGTTTTTGCTTGCTCTCCTCAGCTACCAAATCATAACAGTATCACCGACCAAACTGAAAATTATATGGTACTCAACAGAAGGGAAAAATAGTAAAAGGAAAAAGAAAAAAGAAAGTTGTCAGAATTTTTTTTTTTTTTCTCTGTTTGTTGCATTTCCCTCTTTTTCTCTGGGTGCTGAGTGTTATGATTTGGTAGCTGAGGAGAGCAGGCAAAAAAGGAAATACACCAGAGCAGTTGGAAACTATGAGATTGCAGTACCCTGACTAACCACCACAACTAGAGGCAGCCATGGAGCGTTCCTACGTTGGTCCTAGACGCCTCGTCACAGCCTGAGAAACTAACTACACCTAAAGATAGAAAGAGGAAAGCTATCTGCCCCGGAGCAGATCCCCAAAGAACATAGAAAGCCCCCAAACATGTAATGGCGGTTAGACAAGAAGAAATGCTGACACAGACAGAAAATAGTATGAGCAAACGTTGGGGCCCAAACTTACTAAATAGAAAAGGATAGGAAGGGCACTTACTGCAATCCCAAAAAAACCTGAAAAGCACCAACTCTACTAATTTCAAAAACACCTGAGATCACACAACGTCTACCACCTAAATTAGTTCTCTGGTGTAACCAAAAACAAAACAGCAGCCACTGAAAAAACTGGAAAAAGCAAATGTACAAACATCTGTGGCTGAACTGAACTGAGAGGGCAAAAGCCCCCAGAGGGGACCCTGAAGGCCCCCACAGAAGTGCAGGACAAAATGCAAAAATCAAGCACAAAAACAAAAAGAAGAAAATGTCTTATCTGTTAGCAGGAGATTCAGAAACGACACAGCAGGCTACCAAGGAAACAGGAATCAAGGATTGAGACCAGAACAATTGATCACCGGCAACCCTGATGGGAAGGCGACTCCCTTATATAAGACCAGTCAGTAACACCTGATTCCCAATCCTCAATATCTTCACTGGACAGTCCAGTACCGTTTGCAACCACCAGAGGGAGCTTCTGCTCAGAACTCATTTCCAGCCTATTCACAACAACTGAGGAGGATTTTTTTTTCTCTCAATGGAGTTTGCACAGTTGTCAGGCCGTGTGGATCAGCTTGCCACTGAGGTTCGGAGTATTGCTGCCTGTCTTGCTGGGTTGCCGGTTGTGGAACCTAGGATCCCCATGCCAGATTTGTTTTTGGGCGATCGAGCTAAATTTCTGAATTTCAAAAATAACTGTAAGTTGTTTTTTGCCTTAAAACCTAAGTCCTCAGGGAACGCAGCACAGCAGGTTCAAACTGTCATCTCTCTCCTGCGCGGCGATCCTCAGGATTAGGCTTTTTCCCTGACACCTGGGGACCCTGTTTTGAGTAATGTTGATGCATTTTTTCTGGCTCTGGGGTTATTGTACGATGAACCTAATGTCACTGATCAAGCTGAAAAAACCTTGTTGGCATTAAATCAGGGGCTTGAGGACGCTGAGTTGTACTGTCAGAAATTCCAAAAGTGGGCAGTCCTGACCAAATGGAATGATGATGCTTTGGCAGCCCTTTTTCGGAAGGGTCTGTCAGAGAATGTAAAAGATGTTATGGTGGGTTTCCCTGCTCCCTCTGGTCTCAATGATTCTATGTCATTAGCGATTCAAATTGACAGACGTTTGCATGAGCATAGAGGTATGCGTGGAAAAATGTTGCCTTGTGAACCAGCTTCTGAGTCCATGCAGTGTGATAGAGTGGCTTCTGGGGCACAGCGTCATGAGTTTCGAAAACGCAATGGGTTATGTTTCTACTGTGGTGACGCCTCTCATGCTATTTCAGTCTGCCCTAAGTGGGGAAGACGTTTTGCACGCTCAGTTGTCTTGGGTAGTGTTCAGACTAAATTTCTGTTGACTGTTACCCTGATTTGCTCCCTGTCCACATTTTCTGCTCAGGCTTTTGTTGATTCGGGAGCAGCTATTAACCTGATGGATTTGATTTAGCCAAACGTTGTGGGTTTCCCTTGATACCCCTATGGAAGTCTATTCCCCTACTGGGGATTGATTCTACCCCTTTGGCTGAGAATAAACCCCAGTTCTCTACTCAGGTGATAATGAGGGTTGAACCTGATCATCAGGAGAGTTGCAAATTTTTGGTGCTGTATAATCTGCATGACATTATTGTACTGGGTTTCCCTTGGTTACAGTCTCATAATCCTGTTTTGGATTGGAAATCGGTGTCTGTGACCAGTTGGGGCTGCCAATGTGTTAATGCCAACAATCCTGTTTTTTCTGCCTCTCCCCAGGCTCAGGATGTTCCTGACTTTTTGACTGATTTTTCTGATGTGTTTAGCGAAAGTAAATCTGCATCCTTGCCCCCCCATAAGAGCTATGACTGCGCTATTGAATTAGTGCCTGGTAGTAAATTCCCTAAAGGTCGCCTTTTTAACTTGTCTGTACCTGAACATGACGCTATGCGGTCTTATATCAAGGAGCCATTGGAGAAGGGTCATATCAGACCATCCTCTTCACCCTTGGGGGCCGGTTTTTTCTTTGTGGCCAAAAAGGATGGTTCATTAAGGCCGTGTATTGATTATCGTCTCTTGAACAATATCACTGTGAAATATCAATATCCGTTACCCTTGATTTCCGACCTGTTTTCCAGGGTGAAAAGTGCTACTTGGTTTACCAAGCTTGACCTCAGGGGGGCGTATAACCTTATTCGCATTAAGCACGGGGATGAATGGAAGACGGCGTTTAATACCCCAGAGGGGCATTTTGAGTACCTAGTGATGCCCTTTGGGCTCACTAATGCTCCTTCCGTCTTCCAGTCCTTCATGAATGACATTTTCAGGGATTTTGTGGATAAATTTCTGATTGTTTATTTGGATGATATCTTGATTTTTTCCAATGACTGGGACTCTCATGTGAAACATGTTCGGACTGTGTTCCAGATTTTGAGAGAGAATGCTCTGTATGTGAAGGGATCAAAGTGTCTTTTTGGCGTACAGAGGATCTCATTTCTGGGATTCATTTTGTCCCCATCTGTTATTGAAATGGACCCGGTCAAGGTTCAGGCCATCTGTGATTGGGTCCAACCTACTTCATTAAAGGCTCTTCAGAGATTCTTGGGTTTTGCCAATTTTTATCGTAAATTTATTGGTAATTTCTCTGTTATTGTTAAACCATTGACTGATTTGACCAAAAAGGGTTCTGATGTGGTGAATTGGCCTCCTGAGGCAGTCTCTGCGTTTCAGGAACTTAAGCAGAGACTCACTTCTGCTCCTGTTCTGCGGCAGCCTGATGTTTCTCTGCCATTTCAGGTGGAGGTTGATGCCTCTGAAATTGGGGCAGGTGCCGTTTTGTCCCAAAGAGATCCGGAGACCTCTAAAAGTAACCCTTGTGCCTTTTTCTCTCGAAAATTTTCTCCAACTGAACGTAATTATGACGTGGGTAATCGGGAGTTATTGGCCATGAAGTGGGCTTTTGAAGAATGGAGACATTGGCTGGAGGGAGCCAAACATCAGGTGGTGGTCCTCACGGACCATAAGAATCTGGTTTATCTGGAGTCAGCCAAGCGACTTAATCCTTGACAGGCCAGGTGGGCCTTGTTTTTCACACGTTTTAATTTTGTGGTTTCCTTTCTTCCTGGCACTAAGAATGTTAAGGCGGATGCCCTCTCGAGGAGTTTCCTTGCGGACTCTCCTGAGTTATCTGATCCTGCTGTTATTTTGAAAGAGGGTGTAGTTCTTTCCGCCATCTTGCCCAATTTGAGACTGGCTCTGGAAGGGTGTCAGGAGGATAAACCCGAGCGCTGCCCTATTGGGAAATTGTTTGTCCCAGACCGGTGGAAAAAGAGTGTGATGTCTGAGATTCATTGTTCCGCGTTGGCCGGTCATCCCGGAATTTTTGGTACCAGAGACTTGGTTAGTCGGTCCTTTTGGTGGCCTACCTTGTCTCGTGACGTCAGGGAATTTGTGCAGTCCTGCGGGACTTGCTCTCGCTCCAAGCCTTGATCTCGCTCTAGTGGTTTGTTGATGCCATTGCCTGTGCCCAAGAGACCATGGACCCATATCTCTATGGATTTCATTTCCGACCTCCCTGTTTCTCAGAGAATGACCGTTATCTGGGTGATTTGTGATAGGTTTTCCAAAATGATACATCTTGTGCCATTACCTAAGTTGCCTTCCTCCTCCGAATTGGTGCCTTTATTCCTTCAGCACGTGTTTCGGTTGCACGGCATTCCTGAGAACATTGTTTCTGACAGAGGAGTCCAGTTTGTGTCCAGATTTTGGAGGACTTTTTGTTCTAAACTTGGTGTTCAATTTTCTTTCTCCTCGGCTTTCCATCCTCAAACCAATGGACAAACTGAGAGAACAAACCAGACATTGAAGACTTATCTGAGATGCTTTGTGTCTGCTGATCAAGATGACTGGGTCTCTTTTTTGCCTTTGGCTGAGTTTGCTCTTAATAAAAGGGCTAGCTCTGCCACTTTGATGTCTCCGTTTTTCTGCAATTTTGGGTTTCACCCTCGATTCTCTCTCAGGAGAGGGCCCAGCGGTTTGCCAACCGGCATAGGACTGATGGTCCTCGGTTTGAAGTGGGGGACATGGTCTGGTTGTCCTCAAGAAATATCCCTATGAGAGTTGCATCTCCTAAGTTTAAGCCTAGATTCATTGGACCTTATAAGATCATGGAGATTCTTAATCCTGTTTCCTTTCGTTTACTTCTTCCAGGGACATTAAAGATCCATAAGTGTTCCACAAGTCCTTATTGAAGAGG
Source organism: Oophaga sylvatica (assembly GCA_033576555.1). Classification (NCBI taxonomy): domain Eukaryota; kingdom Metazoa; phylum Chordata; class Amphibia; order Anura; family Dendrobatidae; genus Oophaga; species Oophaga sylvatica. Next base: position 68,083,049 of record JARQOD010000004.1, on the reverse strand, counting down.
TTTTTCGAGCCAGTGGTTCCTATGGCTGCGCCTCCTGACCCTGTTTTGGTTGAGGGCAATCTGGAGTATGTGGTTGAGAAATATATGGATTCTCGTTTTTCTAGACGGAAACTCCAGTATTTGGTTAAGTGGAGAGGTTATGGTCAGGAGGACAATTCTTGGGTGTTTGCTTCGGACATCCATGCTAGGAGACTGATCCGTGCGTTATCACAGAGCTCATCCTGACCGACCTGGTTGCCCAAGTGAGGGTTCGGTGACCCCTCCTCAAGGGGGGGTACTGTTGTGAATGGGTTAGAAATGAGTTCTGAGCAGAAGCTCCCTCTGGTGGTTGCAGACAGTGCTGAACCATTTAGTGAAGATTGGCAATCAGGAGTTACAGACTGGTCCTATATAAGGGAGGTTCCCTCCCATCAGGGTTGCCGGTGATCAATTTTTCTTGTCTCAACTGTGGTTCCTGGTTCACTTGGAAGCTTGCTGAATCTTGCCTCTTCTCCTGCTCTCAGATAAGACTTTTTCTGTTTTTATTTTTGTGCTTGCTTTTTGCATTGTTTCCTGCACTTTTGTGGAGGTCAGCCAGGTCCCCTCAGGGGGCTTGTGCTCCTCTCAGTTTGTCTAAGCCACTGTTGTTTGTTCATTTGCCTTTTCCAGTTTTTCTTCAGTGGCTGCGGCTTAGTTTTGTTACACCAGAGAACTAATTTAGGTGGTAGAGGTCGTGTGATCTCAGGTGTTTTTGTAATTAGTAGAGTTGGTACTTTTTAGGGTTTTTTGGGATTGCAGTAAGTGTCCTTCCTATCCTCTTCTGTCTAGGAAGATTGGGCCCCAACGTTTGCTCATACTATTTTCTGTCTGTGTCTGTATATCCTCTTGTCTAACCGCCATTACATGTTTGGGGGCTTCCTATGTTCTTTGGGGATCTGCTCCCGGGCAGATAGCTTTTCCTCTTTCTATCTTTAGGTGTAGTTAACCTCTCAGGTGTGACGAGGCGTCTAGGACCAATGTAGGTACGCACCACGGCTGCCTTTAGTTGTGGTGGTTAGTCAGGGTCCTGCAATCCAGTAGATTCCAACCACTCTGGTGTATTGCCGTTTTTGCTTGCTCTCCTCAGCTACCAAATCATAACACACATGCGTGCATGATCACACTGGCGCAAAGCACATAATGCAATTGATACTAGTGCATGGCCGCAAGTAGCAACTACAGGACCTGCCAGAAAAAGACCAATGAGAAACTGTTCCAGAACACATGTAGTTTCAGGACCTTCCTGGCGGACCAATAGGAGCTGCTGCAGTACCTGAGCATGTGACCCCTGATCTCCAATGAGAGATCTTACCCTGGGCATGCTCAGAAGGGGAAACGCAGGACTTAGTCCTAAAGACGTCTGCTCGCCGTTGACAAGTACTGGCTACAATAGCAGAACCTGGAGAGGCAGCAGCAAGTCTCTGCACAGTATTAGACCGGGTGAGACGCTGGGACCGACATCTTTGCTGAGCAGGCTCCACTGCGGCCGGAGATGGATGGGGGACTGCAGCGGGACAGGTTTGAGACTCCCCTTGTGCAGCAGCAGGAACTCAAACCCTATGCTATGATTATTTTGGGGAGGAGGATGCTTCTCGGGGCAAGAGAAAATGTTGACGTGCCAAAGTCAGGTACAGGGTTTGTGCGTGACTGGAGGGATGTGGATTTGGCAGAAAGTGCTCCTCCACCCACCACTGGCAGTGCATCATTGACACCTGGAACATTGGCCCACATGTGTGATTATGTCTTGCGGATCTTAAAAATTATTGCCAAAATTATGAAGGATGATGACTACCGGTTGGCAAGCATCCTCGATCCACGCTATAAAGTCAAATTACAGAACATCATGCCACAGCAGAACCTAGAGCTAATATTGGCTAACAAGCAAGCAACTCTGGTAAACCGTTTGTTAGAGGCATTTCCAGCACACAGCAGCGGTGCAGGTTCTACCATGAGCCGGACTGGGCAACATGGAAGAGGTGTTCGTGGTGCACACAGCCGAAGTGGTATTGGAGACAGGGGTTTCATGACCATGTTGTGGACTGATTTCTCGAGTACTGCTCACACGACTGTTAATACTGAATCGATTGCAACAGACAGGAGACAGCAGTTGTCAACTATGGTTCAAAATTACCTCTCCACCCCTATCGATGTTCTCCCTCACAGTTCATTCCCCTTTGACTACTGGGCCTGTAAACTGGACACCTGGCCTGAATTGGCACAATATGCCTTACAGGAGCTCGCTTGCCTTGCTGGTAGTGTGCTATCAGAAAGAGTCTTCAGGGCTGCTGGATCAATCCTGACAGAAGGAAGGACCCGGCTGTCGACCCAAAATGTAGGTGATCTCACCTTCATTAAAACGAACCATGCCTGGGTTTCAAAGGATTTTGTACCACCTTCCCTGATGACACATAGGTTGCCAGCAAAATGGCTCGCTTTGTCTTCCTCTTCCTCCGACTTCTCCAATTCCGCCATTTGCAGCTGCTGAACATCCAGCCTACACCTCAACATATGCCAGTTTTTCCACCTCCCTAACTGGGCTGTACCCCCCCAGGGCCGGCGTCAGCACCTGGCGCACCCAGCAAGTGCCGGGGCCCTGAGCAGGTGGGGAGTCCACTCGCCATCAGAGACACCTGCGTACTGTGAGGGGCCCTGTGCCAGTTCCGGCACCCACGAGTGGGCCCCCCCCTGCTTGCTCAGGGCCCCAGCACTTGCAATACTTACCTCTCCATGCTCCACCGCTGTGACATCTTCCGCGTTTCCTGACAGTGACATTCAGGTCAGAGAGCGCGATGAACAGTCACAGTGCAGAAGATGGTGACGCTGAGGAGTCCAGAGTAGACTAGTGCCCAGCGAGGAGAGGTATTTCATTTTTTTTAATGTTTGGAGCAATATATGGGGAGCATTATACACTGGAGAATTATATATGGGGCCCATCATACACTTGACCATCATATATAGTGCCCATTATACACTGGAGCATTATATATCGAGGCACATCATACACTGGAACATTATAAATGGGGCCCATCATACACTGGAGCATCATATACGGGGCCCATTATACACTGGAGCATCATATGGGGCCCATTATATATGGGGACCATTATATTTGTAGCATTATATGGGGCTCATCATACACTGGAGCATCATATATGGGGCCCATCATATACTAGAGCAGTGGTTCTCAACCTTTCTAATGCCGTGAACCCGCAATACAGTTCCTCAAGTTGCGGTGACCCTCAAACCAAAAAATAAGTACAGTCCTCCATACAATATTATGGGCACCACATAGTCCTTCATACAGTATTATGGGCCAAATATAATGTTTCATAAAGAATATTGGACCCCAAATAATGCTCCATACAGGATACTGGTCCCCATATAACGCTCCTTACAAAATATGGAGCTCTCCTCTGCACTGTGCTGCGTTCTGCACTGTTACAGCTCAGGAAAGGTCACTGTGGGAAGACTCCCCATTATCATAATCATTGCCTCCCCATCATCATCATTGCCTCCCCATCATCATTGCCTCCCTATCATCATCATCATTGCCTCCCCATCATTATCATCATTGCCTGCCCATCATCATTGGCTCCCCATCATCCATCATCATTGCCTGCCCATCATCATTGGCTCCCCATCATCATTGGGTCCCCATCATCATCATCATCATTGCCTGCCCATCATCATTGGCTCCCCATCATCATCATCATTGCCTGCCCATCATCATTGGCTCCCCATCATCATCGCCTCCCCATCATCATCATCATCATATCATTGCCTGCCCATCATCATTAGCTCCCCATCATCATCATCATTGCCTGCCCATCATCATTGGCTCCCCATCATTATCATTGTTTCCCCATCATCATCATCATTGCCTGCCCATCATCATTGCCTCCCCATCATCATCATCTTTGCCCGCCCATCATCATTGGCTCCCCATCATCATCGTTACCTCCTCACCACCATCACAGCCTCCCCCCACAACCATCACACATACAGCAGCACACACAGACAGCACCACAGCACTCTCTCACATATACACATGCAGGCAGACACACACACACACACTGATACATGCAGACACATACACCTCATATCTCACCTGTCCGGCGCCCGCGCTTACTCTCTGCCACAGCCGGCCGCTGAATGATGACGTCATCCAGCGGCGCTGCTGTGACAGGAAGCGCAGGTGCCCTGCAGGCGCCCCCTGGAGCCTGAAGCTGCGGAGGCACGGGGAGAGGTAAGTTTTGCGCTGCCTGCTCAGGCCGGGTCCCCCCTCTCCCCGCACAGTGGACTCACCCACCCACCGCCCAGCTCCAGAGGGTCCCGGGCCGCTGCACTGTGCCTCCGTGGGAGGAGGAATTGCTGCTGCTGCCACGCCGCCTCCACACACATGCTGCCTGGGGCGGACCGCCCCCCGCCCACGCTACGCCACTGGGCTAAAAGCCATCAGAAATATGTATTTTCCGATGGCTTTAAGCGACCCCTGTGTTTTGGTCATTCGACACCCGCCGGGGTCACGACCCACAGGTTAAGAACTGCTGTACTAGAGCATCATATGGGGTTCATTATTTATGGGGCATCATATAAGGCCCTTTATATATGGAGCATCATATGGAGCACATATGGGGCCTATTCTGTATGGAGCATTATATGGAGCCCATTCTGTATGGAGCAATATATGGGGCTCATTATTCTGTATAGCGCACTATGTGGTGCCCATAATACTGTATGGAGGACTATACTGTCTGGTTTTTGAGCTATTGTAGAATTTAAAATAGATATCAGTCATGTAATGTAAGAAGTGAAGTATTTGGCATTGTACTATACCTAGATTTCTCTGCTGTATCGGAGCATCATGAATTGTGGTATGTGTTAAAGGGGCCCAATGAGACTCTTTCGCGCGGGGCCCACGAAAACCTGGAGTTTTCAATGCGTTACTATTATTATAAAGTAAATTAAGGTTGACAAGCTTAAGTAATAAGAATTGATGTCATTGGCATTGAAATGGGCACTGTAGGTGTGTTTACTGTCCTCCACTCACTGGCGACATTTATTCCCCATTGAATTGCATTGGGGTAGGGTCTCCGACTGTTGACGAAACCCGGCCGATAGTCGGCCGACTTCGTTCGACTCGACTTTTAGAAAAGTCGAGCCGACCGAAACCCGAATCGACCCTCCCGGAGGCAAAGTCGCTCATCTCTAAACGTAAGTTTGTTAATATTAAGTCAATTCAGGCAAAGGATTTATGTCTATCAGAAAAATGTGTGTATTCCACTGAGAATGAGTTCAGACACCTGAAGTGTATTCCACTGATAGCTAGCCATGGATCAAGGGTCTGGCGAAGTTGCCTTGATTTAGTTGAAGAATCAAGGATACCATTAGGCACAATGTTAAAGTCACCAAATATCACAAAGTCACCCTTTTGATACCTTATTCAAAAAGGTGATCTAACTTTTATTTGGATCATATACATTTACTAATGTGAAAATATTGCTGTTTATCTTGCATTCAACAATAATATAACTTCCATCCTTATCAGAAGATAAGCATTTAACGGAAAGTGAGGGTTTTTTTTAATAAGGATAATAACTCCTGCTTTCTTTTTAGGGTGTGAGGATATAAAGGAGTACAGACAATTTTTATTAGTAAATTTTAATTAAGGAAAATTAAGGGATTAATTAAGGAAAATCTGGTTGCTTGTAGCCCAATGTTATCCGATTCAGAATTATTTATTACTTTACATGTCATAAATCTTTTTGGTGGGCTATTGAGTTCATTGACATCAAAGCAAGGAAACTTAAGACTCATTTATAATTAATATAAATAGGTTATAACATTCAGATAACTAAACATATTGCTCAAATATTCAAATGAGATTAAAAAAATTATAATGATCCTTACTTTGACCTTTATATCTAAAAAAAACCCACAGGAAACTGAAGATGGCAAGTTTTTCCAGCAAGATGGTGCACCACCACATTATGGGTGTCAGGTCCGAGCATTCCTACATGAACAGTTTCCTGGAAAGTGGATTGGTTGTCATGGACCAGTTGAATGGCCACCAAGGTCTCCCGATCTGACCCCATTAGACTTGTCTTTGGGGTCATCTGAAGGCAATAGTCTATGCTGTGAAGATACGAGATGTGCAGCATCTGAAACAAAGGATACTGGAAGCCTGTGCTAGCATTTATTCTGTGGTGTTGCTATCAGTGTGTCAAGAGTGGGAGAAGAGGGTTGCATTGACAATCCAACACAATGGGAAGGACATAGAACACATTTTATAAGTGGTCATAAACTTGTAAATAACTCATAAAAAAATAAAATTTACGTTAGAACCAAGCACACCATTGTTTTTCTTGAGAAATTCTCAATCAGTTTGATGTGTCACATGACCCTTTTCCCATTGAAAAAAATAAAGTTGGATCCAAAATGGCACACTTCAAAATGGCCGTTGATATCACCAGCACTTCCCATTTTTTTTAGGTGTATCCATATAAATGGCCCACCCTGTATATATATACAGTATGTGTATATATATATTAACCCCTTAACCCCCAAGGGTGGTTTGCACGTTAATGACAGGGTCAATTTTTACAATTCTGACCACTGTCTCTTTATGAGGTTATAAATCTGGAACGCTTCAATGGATCTTCGCGATTCTGAGATCGTTTTCTCGTGACATATTGCACTTCACGTTAGTGGTACAATTTCTTTGATAAAACTTGCGTTTATTTTTGAAAAAAATGCAAATATGGCGAAAATGTTGAAAATTTAGCAATTTTCAAACTTTGAATTTTTATCCCCTTAAAACAGAAAAATATGTCACACAAAATAGTTAATAAATAACATTTCCCACATGTCTACTTTACATCAGCACAATTTTGGAACAAAATTTTTTTTGTTAGGAAGTTATAAGGATTAAAAGTTGAACAGTGATTTCTCATTTTTACAACAAAATTTACAAAGCCATTTTTTTTACGGACCAACTCACATTTGAAGTCACTTTGAGGGGTCTATATGGCAGAAAATACCCAAAAGTGACACCATTCTTAAAATTGCACCCCTCAAGCTACTCAAAACCACATTCAAGAAGCTTATTAATCCTTCAGGTGCTTCACAGAAGCTGAAGCAACGTGGAAGGAAAAAATGAACATTTAACTTTTTAGTCACAAAAATGATCTTTTACAAACATTTTTTTATTTTCACAAGGGTAAAAGGAGAAAATGGACAGATAAAGTTGTTGTACAATTTCTCCAGAGCACGCCAATACCCCATATGTGGGGGAAAACCACTGTTTGGGCGCACGGCAGGGCTTGTAAGGGAAGGAGCGCCATTTGACTTTTTCAAACCAAAATTGGCAGGAATTGAGATTGGACGCCATGTTGCGTTCGGAGAGCCCCTGATGCGCCTAAGCAGGCGAAACCCCCCACAAGTGATACCATTTTGGAAACTCCCTTTTGGAGACTTTTTCAACGCAGAATTGGCTGGACGCCATGTCGCGTTTGTAGAGGCCCTGATGTGTCTAAACAGTGGAAACCCATCACAAGTGACCCCATTTTGGAAACTAGACCCCCTAAGGAACTTATCTAGATGTGTGGTGAGCACTTTGAACCCCCAAGTGCTTCACACAGGTTTATAACGTAGAGCCGTAAAATTAAAAAATCATATTTTTTCCACAAAAATGATCTTTTCACCCCAATTTTTATTTTCCCAAGGGTAACAAGGCCCCAAAAGTTATTGTGCAATGTGTCCTGAGTACGCTGATACCCCATATGTGAGGGTAAACCACTGTTTGGGTGCATGGTAGAGCTCGGAAGGGAAGGAGCGCCGTTTGACTGTTTCAAAGCAGAGTTGGCTGGACGCCATGTCATGTTTGGAGAGCCCCTGATGTGCCTAAACAGTGGAAACCCCCCACAAATGACACCATTTTGGAAACTAAACCCCTCAAGGAATTTATCTAGATGTGTGGTGAGAACTTTGAACCCCAGGTGTTTCACTAAAGTTTATAACGCCCGAGCATGAAAATAAAAAAATCATATTTTTTCCACAAGCATGATCTTTTAGTCCCCAACTTTTTATTTTCCCCAAGGGTAACAGGAGAAATTGGACCCCAAAAGTTGTCCTATTTATCCCGAGTACGCTGATACCCTATATGTGGGAGAAAACTACTGTATGGGCACACGTAGGGGCTTCATAAGGGAAGTAGTGACGTTTTGGATTGCAGACTTTGATGGAATGGTCTGCGGGCGTCATGTCGCATTTGGAGAGCCCCTGATGTGCCTAAACAGTGGAAACCCCCTCAAGCGACCCTATTTTGGAAAATAGACCACCCAAGGACCTTATTTACTTATCTAGATGTTGTTATGATCTGCTACAAGCACTAAGGAAAGATGGGAATTCTGTCCCTACAATAGAACTAAGATGGATCCCTACGATGTAACGGGGAACCTGATCCTTCGACGAGACCCGCTAAAGTCCTCAGCTAGTCTGAACGAAGACCTATAGTTGCGAGGGAGGAATCCCTACAAGATCTAGGGACTGGGAGAAAAGGTGGACACCTCCTAACAGAAATTGTAGCAGGGAAAATAAAACAGAAAACAAATTACTTAGAGATCCTAAGATCAAGCAAAACTGACTGAGTAAGGCACCTAAGCACCCGGTTAGCTTAAGAGTAGATAATACAATGAAGTCCAGCAAAGCCAGAAGGGCGGAGCCAGACTAAATAGGGAAAAAAGGTCATGTGACCAGCAAACTGAAAAAAACCTAACAAGAGGGTTCTAACAGTACCCTCCCTTCTAAGAGGATCCTCCGGATCCCCTAGGACTTAGGCTTATCCGGAAACCTCTTGTGAAACGCTCTGACAAGTCTAGACACAGAAACATCATCCGACCTCACCCATGAGTTATCCTCGGGTCCATAACCCTTCCAAGCGACGAGGTACTGAAAACTCCCTCTATACCATCTAGAATTTAGGATGCGAGAAATCTCATATTGCCCGTCCTCCACCACCAGGGGAACAGTGGCCGAGACGTCTCCATCTGAGACCTCAGCTTTTTTCAAGAGAGAAACATGAAACACCGGATTAATCTTCCAGGAGGTAGGAAGCTCCAGCTTAACAGCAGATTGGTTAATAACCTGAAGCACCTTAAAGGGCCCTACAAACTTGGGACCCAATTTCTTAGACGGAATCCTCAAGCGCAGATTCTTAGAGGACAACCAAACCATGTCACCAATAGCAAACAAAACCTCTTGTTGTTTTCTATCAAAATACACTTTGGATCTTTTGTTAGCCTCCTGAAGATTACCACGCACATCAGTCCAAACTCTCTCCAAAACACCAGAAAAATTCTCCTCTTCAGGTACAGCCGATCCCAACTTGGAAAATGACCCAAACGACGGATGTCTCCCGGTACAACAAAAAAAAGGCGAACAACCAGCAGAAGCGGATGTATGGTTGTTAAGAGCAAACTCAGCAAGTGGCAGAAACTCAGACCACCCCTCTTGATTATCAGTCACAAAACAACGCAAGAACTGCTCAACATCCTGATTTTTCCTTTCTGTCTGGCCATTAGACTCAGGATGATATCCGGATGAAAACGACAAATGAACTCCCAACCTGTCACAAAAGGCGTGCCAAAAACGAGCCACAAACTGAGGTCCCCTATCGGAAACAATGTCAGTAGGAACGCCATGTAGTCTGACAATTTCCTTGACAAAGGCCTTAGCGAGAGTCTTAGCGCAAGGCAGTTTGATGAAAGGAACCAAGTGACACATCTTGCTAAAACGGTCCACGACCACCCAGATGACAGTGAAACCTCAGAGGGGGGAAGGTCAGTAATAAAGTCCATAGCCAAATGTGTCCAAGGTGCACTAGGGACCTCCAGAGGGCAAAGCAACCCCGCAGCAGGAGTATGAGAAGACTTAGATCTAGCACACACTGTGCATTGACGCACCCACTTAATGACTTCCTTCTGCCATCCAGGCCACCAAAAGCTGCGACCCACAAGTCTCTTGGTCTCAGAGATTCCAGGATGACCTGCCAACCGAGAGTCATGACATTCAACAAACAAATCTCTCCTCAGGGTACCAGGCACAAACAACCTCCCATGCGGCGTGTTAGATGGGGCATTCTCCTGTGCTTTAAGAATCTCATCTTCCAACACAGAGTCCAAAACAGCAATAACAACCCCCTCTTGCAAAATGTTTTCCTCCTCCTCAGTACCCACCATAGGAGAAAAGCTGCGAGACAAAGCATCAGCTTTACTATTTTTAGTACCTGGGATGTAAGTAAAGGTAAAATTAAACCGTGAGAAAAACAGTGCCCACCTAGCCTGACGGGCATTCAAGCGTTTCGCAGCATCAAGGTAGATCAGATTTTTATGATTGGTGAAGACTTGAACGGGAAATTCCGCTCCCTCCAAAAAATGACGCCAGTGTTCAAATGCGAGTTTAATTGCCAACAATTCCTGATTACCGATATCATAATTTAGTTCAGACTCAGAAAATTTCTTTGAAAAAAAAGCACAGGGATGTACTCCATCCGTCTTTTCCTGAGACAACACCGCGCCGACCCCCACAGAAGAAGCATCAACCTCAACAAAAAATGGTTTAGTCACATCAGGCTGCGTAAGGATGGGAGCAGAGCTGAACTTCTCCTTTAGCAACACAAAAGCCTCAATGGCCTCAGTAGTCCACTGAGCCGCATCAGCACCTTTCCTGGTGAGATCGGTCAGAGGTTTGGCAATCACAGAAAATTTTTTAATGAATTTTCTATAATAATTGGCGAACCCCAAAAACCTCTGTATAGCTTTCACACCAATAGGTCTAGGCCAATCCTGCACAGCTTGCACTTTCACTGGGTCCATCTCAAAACCTTCACTGGAGACAATGTAGCCCAAAAAACTAAGTCTCTGCACAGCGACCTCACATTTTTCTAGCTTGGCAAAAAGTGAATTATCACTCAGTAACTGTAATACTTCACGCACACTCCTCCAATGAGACTCCAAATCCGGTGAATAAATCAAAATGTCATCCAAATACACAACCACACTTCTGCCGATCAAAGGTCTAAGGATGTCATTAATAAGATTCTGAAAAAATGCCGGAGCAGTGGAAAGCCCAAAAGGCATGACCAGATTCTCAAAATGACCCAGTGGAGTGTTAAACGCAGTCTTCCATTCATCCCCCTCCTTCATGCGCAACAAATTGTATGCCCCTTGAAGATCAATTTTCGAGAACCACTTGGCCCCCACTAACTGGTTAAACAAATCAGGAATCAATGGCAGTGGGTAAGGATTGCGTACAGTGATTTTATTAATCTCACGAAAGTCTAGACAAGGCCGTAAACCGCCGTCCTTTTTTTTAACAAAAAAAAAATCCAACCGCCACAGGAGACTTGGAAGGTCTAATGTGACCGGCGGCCAAGCTTGTCTGTATGTATTCCTCCAAAGCCTTTCTCTCAGGAATGGTAAGATTAAATAAACGGCTTTTAGGAAGAGTTGCTCCAGGGACAAATTCAATTGCACAATCATAATCTCTATGAGGAGGCAATACCTGCGATTCCTTATCAGAAAAAACTTTCCAAAAATCCTGGATAGGTACAGGTAACTCCCCCTTAACTACAGCAGCAATACGCCCGTTACAACATTTGTCACAACACTTAGGACTCCAGGACTTAATTTCATTGGTAGACCAATCCAGTACCGGATTGTGCAATTTTAACCAAGGTAACCCCAAAATCACCGGTGAGGGCAAATTATTCAAAACTACCAAATCCAAATTCTCTTGATGAACACCGTCAATAGTAAGAGGAAATTCACAGATATGGTGAGTAACATTTTTCAAGGGAGAACCATCCACAGCAACCACATTAATAGAGGAAGACAGAAGTTTGGGTTTTAATTTTAGTTTTTCCAAAAATTTCCCATCAATCACATTGAGAGTTGAACCACAATCCACAAATACCCGAAACTCCATTAATTCCTCCTCAACAGCAGTGGTAGCAGAAAGAAAGACACCTTTATTGTTTAAACAAGCTATATGGGCGAAACTGACCTCATTTTTTTTTTCTCTTTATTCATACGAAGCACACAGTTCTTAATGAAATGGTCAAATTTGCCACAATAGAAACACAAACCTTCAGCAAATCTACGGTCTTTTTCCCGAGAGTGAGGTGTCATTGCTCCAATTTCCATCGGCTCTCCAATGTCAGTACAGTCCCTCTCCAGACTTGGAGCTGACAAGGCAGATTTACTCTCATTAACCCTTGCACGCAGTCTCCTATCCACCCGTATGGCTAATTGCATAGCCTCTTGCAAGTTACCAGGTATAGGATAAGCAATCAGCAAATCTTTAACCCTTTCACTTAACTCTGCAAGAAATAAACTTTTCAAAGCTGAATCGTTCCACCCCACCTGAGTGGACCACCTTGGGAAGTGAGTACAATATTTTTCCCATTACCTGATCCCTGTCTCAAACGTCTCAACTCTGTCTCAGTTGATGAGACACGATCAGGATCGTCATACAATAACCCCAAAGCAGAAAAAAAACTATCCACTGATCTAAAGCATGGATCACTAGGCTGCAGAGAAAAGGCCCAGTCCTGAGGTTCTTTGCGCAAAAGTGACATTATGAACCCTATGCGCTGTGATTCATCACCAGAGGATCTGGGTCTCAAACGGAAATACAACAAGCAAGCATTTTTAAAAGAAAAAAAATCTTGTTGTTCACCAAAAAATAAATCAGGCAAACGTACCTTTGGCTCCACGAAATGTGCTCCAGAACAACTACTCACGTGTTGCTGGATCTCAGCCACCTCCAGAGAAAGTCCCTGCAGGCGTTGAGCCAAATCCTGAACCGACACCATGATGGAAACAGAAAATCTTTCCTTAGAGATTTTTTTTTTTTTTTTTTTGGGCTGAACTTACTGTTATGATCTGCTACAAGCACTAAGGAAAGATGGGAATTCTGTCCCTACAATAGAACTAAGATCAAGCAAAACTGACTGAGTAAGGCACCTAAGCACCCGGCTAGCTTAAGAGTAGATAATACAATGAAGTCCAGCAAAGCCAGAAGGGCGGAGCCAGACTAAATAAGGGAAAAAAAGGTCATGTGACCAGCAAACTGAAAAAAACCTAACAAGAGGGTTCTAACAGATGTGTGGTGAGCGCTATGAACCCTCAAGTGCTTCACAGAATTTTATGACGTACAGCCGTAAAAACAAAAAAATCATTTTTTTTTTACAGAAATGATTTTTTCACTCCCAATATTTTATTTTCACAAGGGTAACAGATGAAATTGGACCCCAAAAGTTGTTTTTCAATTTGTCCTGAGTACGCTGATACCCCATATGTGGGAGAAAACTACTGCATGGGCACACATCGGGGCTCGGAAGGGAAGTAGTAACGTTTTAGATTGCAGACTTTGATGGAATGGTTTGCGGGTGTCATGTCACGTTTGGAGAGCCCCTGATGTGCCTATACATTGGAAACCCACCACAAATTACCCTATTTTGGAAACTAGACGTCCCAAAGAACTTATCTAAATGTGTGGGGAGAACTTTGAACCCCCAAGTGCTTCACAGAAGTTTATAACGTAGAGCAATAAAAATAAAAAAAATCATAATTTTTTTTCCACAAAAATGATATTTTCGACCCCAATTTTTTATTTTCCCAAGGGTAACAGAAGAAATTAGACCTAAGAGTTATTTTGCAATTTGTCCTGAGTACCTGATACCACATATGTGGGGGTAAACTACTGTTTGGGCTCATGGCAGAGCTCAGAAGGGAAGGAGCACCGCTTGACTTTTTTCAACGCAGAATTGGCTGGAATTGAGATCAGACGCCATGTTACATTTGGAGAGCCCCTGATGTGCCTAAACAGTGGAAACCCCCCAATTCTAACTCCAACCCTAACCCCAACAACCCCTGAACCTAATCCCAACCCTAATCATAACCCTAACAACAAACCTAACCCTAACACACCCCTAACCCTAATCCCAACCCTAACCCTAATTCTAACTTTAGCCCCAACCCTAACCCTAAATTTGGCCCCAACCCTAACCCTAATGGGAAAATGGAAATAAATACATTTTTTTAATTTTATTATTTTTCCCTAACTAAGGGGGTGATAAAGGTGGGTTTGATTTACTATTTATATCGGGTTTTTATGATTGGCAGCTAAACACGCTAAAAGACGCTTTTATTGCAAAAAATAGTTTTTTGCATCGCTTTATTCTGTGAGCTATAACTTTTTTATTTTTTCGCTGATGACGATGTATGGCAGCTAGTTTTTTGCGGGACAAGATTACGTTTTCAGCGGTACCATGTTTATTTATATCCGTCTTTTTGATCGCGTGTTATTCCACTTTTTGTTCGGCGGTATGATGATAAAGCATTGTTTTTTGCTTAAGTTTTATTTATTTTTTAAAGGGGTTCACGAAAGGGGTTAACTAGTGGGACAGTTTTATAAGGCAGGTGGTTACGGACGTGGCTATAACAAATATGTGTACTTTTATTGTTTGTTTTTTTTATTTACATGAAGAAATGTATTTATTGGGAATATTTTTTTTTCTTTATTTGGGAATTTTTTTTTTACATGTGTGATTTTTATTTTTTTAACTTTTTTACTTTGTCCCAGGGTGGAACATCACAGTATAGGGTCAGGTCGCTGGTGTGACACCTGGCGGCCATCTTGGATCCGGACTCCTGCAGGGAAGAGGCCCTCAGAACAGCGCGGTCACATTCCGCTGTTCTGAGGGTCTCAGGGGAGCACGCAGGGAGCCCCCTCCCTGTGAGATACTTCCCTGTGCCCCCGCTACACAGCGATCATGTTTGATCGCGGTGTGCCAGGGGTTAATGTGCCGGGAGCGGTCCGTGACTGCTCCTGGCACATAGTGCCGGGTGTCAGCTGTGATAATCAGCTGACACCCGGCCGCGATTGGCCGTGCTCCCCCCAGGAGTGCGTCCGATCGCATGCGACGTACTATCCCGTCCCTGGTCATACAGGCCCAGGTACCATGGACGGGATAGTAC
The DNA here is from genome assembly GCA_033576555.1 of Oophaga sylvatica. Taxonomy (NCBI): domain Eukaryota; kingdom Metazoa; phylum Chordata; class Amphibia; order Anura; family Dendrobatidae; genus Oophaga; species Oophaga sylvatica. The sequence continues at coordinate 68,067,990 of JARQOD010000004.1, read as the reverse complement.
GTCGCATGGCAGAAAGGGGTTAATAATACATACAGTACAGACCAAAAGTTTGGACACACCTTCTCATTCAAAGATTTTTCTGTATTTTCATGACAATGAAAATTGTACATTAAGCAGTAAGCTGCATACACTGTACTAATTGTATTTGTGACAGATATCTATATATCTACCTATTCTATTTGTATTTACTGTATGTAATCCATCTCTTTTGTCGGCTCCTGCAGTGATTTTACAGTACACGTCAGATGAATTGCTGGCTTTTCTTGTATCTATGTGATATACCTCTCTCCTTCTGCACTTATGTGTGTCCTGTATTGCTCATATTTATTGTACTTGTCTATATTCGCCCCCTCTCACATTAAAGCGCCATGGAATAAATGGCGCTATAAAAATGAATAATAATAATAATAATATACAGTACAGACCAAAAGTTTGGACACACCTCATTTAAAGATTTTTCTGTATTTTCATGACTATGGAAATTGTAAATTTACACTGAATGCATCAAAACTATGAATTAACACATGTGGCATTATATACTTAACAAAAAAGTGTGTAACAACTGAAATTATGTCTTATATTCTAGGTTCTTCAAAGTAGCCACCTTTTGCTTTGATGACTGCTGTGCACACTCTTGACATTCTCTTGTTGAGCTTCAAGAGGTAGTCACCGGAAATGGTTTTCAGTTCACAGGTGTGCCCTGTCAGGTTCAATAAGTGGGATTTCTGGCCTTATAAATGGGGTTGGGACCATCAGCTGTGTTGTGCAGAAGTCTGGTGGATACACAGCTGATAATCCTACTGAATAGACTGGTAGAATTTGTATTATGGCAAGAAAAAAGCAGCTAAGTAAAGAAAAACAAGTGGCCATCATTACTTTAAGAAATGAAGGTCAGTCAGGCCGAAAAATTGGACAAACTTTGAAAGTATCCCCCAAGTGCAGTTGCAAAAACCATCAAGCACTACAAAGAAACTGGCTCACATGAGGACTGCCCCAGGAAAGGAAGACCAAGAGTCACCTCTGCTTCTGTGGATAAGTTTATTCGAGTCACCAGCCTCAGAAACAGCAGGTTTACAGCAGCTCAGATTAGAGACCAGATCAATGCCACACAGAGTTCTAGCAGCAGACCCATCTCTACAACAACTGTTAAGAGGAGACTTTGTGCAGCAGGCCTTCATGGTAAAATAGCTGCTAGGAAACCATCGCTAAGGATAGGCAACAAGCAAAAGAGACTTTTTTGGGCTAAAGAACACAAAGAATGGACATTAGACCAGTGGAAATCTGTGCTTTGGTCTGATGAGTCCAAATTTGAGATCTTTGGTTCCAACCACCGTGTCTTTGTGCGATGCAGAAAAGGTGAACGGATGGACTCTACATGCCTGGTTCCCACTGTGAAGCATGGAGGAGGAGGTGTGATGGTGTGGGGGTGCTTTACTAGTCACACTGTTGGGGATTTATTCAAAATTGAAGGCATAATGAACCAGCAAGGCTACCACAGCATCTTGCAGCGGCATGCTATTCCATCCGGTTTGCGTTTAGTTGGACCATCATTTATTTTTCAACAGGACAATGACTCCAAATACACCTCCAGGCTGTGTAAGGACTTTTTGACCAAGAAGGAGAGTGATGTGGTGCTACACCAGATGATCTGGCCTCCACAGTCACCAGAACTGCACCCAATCGAGATGGTTTGGGGTGAGCTGGACCGCAGGGTGAAGGCAAAAGGGCCAACAAGTGCTAAGCATCTCTGAGAACTCCTTCAAGATTGTTGGAAGACCATTTCCGGTGACTACCTCTTGAAGCTCATCAAGAGTATGCAAAGCAGTCATCAAAGCAAAATGTGGCTACTTTGAAGAACCTAGAATATAAGACATAATTTCAGTTTTTACACTCTATTTTGTTAAGTATATAATTCCACATGTGTTAATTCATAGTTTTGATGCCTTCAGTGTGATTGTACAATTTTCATAGTCATGAAAATACAGAAAAATCTTTAAATGAGATGTTTCCAAACTTTTGGTCTGTACTGTATATATACTAGATGGTGGCCCAATTCTAATGCATCGGGTATTCTAGAATATGTACACCATGTTCCAAATTATTATGCAAATTGGTTTTAAGTGTCATAGCGTTTTTTTTTTTTTTTTTGTAAATGAATCCCATTGATGGTATTGTGTCTCAGGGTTCTTTGGATCACTTAAATCAATCTCAGATACCTCTGATAATTAGTTTGCCATGTGAGCCCGAGAAAAGGAAAACTGTATGTTCCACACTATTAAGCAGGCCAGAGTTTTCAAGTAACCTTGGAAAGAAAAAGGATCTCTCTGCTGCTGAAAAGCATCAAATAGTGCAATGCCTTGGTCAAGGGATGAAAACATTTGTTATTTCCCAAAAACTTAAGCGTGATCATTGTACTGTTGACGCCCAATTATACACTTCTCCTGATATCACACCAGTGATTGTCTTAGGCCTGTTTCTCACATCCGGCGGGCGCCTAAACGGCGCCCACGGCATTTAGCCGCAGCGCCGCATGCGGTATTTTCTCTGAACAACGGATGTGCCGCATCCGGTTTTTCGCCGCATCCGGTTCACGAATGCGGCAAAAAACCGCATACGTCTCATCCGGTGTATCCGGTTGGCATCCGTTGACGCCGTAATGCGCCGGATCCGGCTTTTAAGCACGCCCATTTTGGGGCCCTTTTTGGGGTTCCAAATATGATTGGCTACTGTAATCCTATATATACACTGCTCCTACATCTCTTCTTTGACAGGTTGTAGAGGAGAAAGTGCAGTTTGGAGAGAAGAGCAAGTAGCAAGTGATTGGCGAACATGGAACCCATTATCGGCAATATCTTCAGGAATCTTGTTGATTTTACTGCGGAGATGAATCGATTGAGGTTTATCGTTCTGGAGAAGGAGTGAAAGTTTGAGGAGCAGCGGCGTCAGCGCCTGCGAAGTCGCCGCCGTATGTGGATCCACCCCATCACGTCACAGAGATTAACTCGTGGTGTCTATTCCACACTGAACATGGAGCTGCGACAAAATCCAGAGAAGTTTTTTGCCTATCTGCGGATGAATATAGAAAACTTTGATGATTTGCTGAAGCGTGTTGGAGACAAAATTAAAAAATCGGACACCTACTGTCGGTTCTCGATATCTCCGGCGGAGCGTCTCATGGTGACTATAAGGTAATCTATATGTATTGATTCTGTTTGCTTGAGCACACTTGTAATTTTATCATTAATTGAACATCACAGGCCAACTAGGAAACCATATGAGTAGCCCCAAATCTAGTTATAAAACAGTCTTTCTCCTAGATATTATTATTTTTGGTATCTCCAATAGTCGTAGCTGAGTTCTGGTATGTAATGCTGCGTTTCTGAAATAATTTGTATTTTCTAATTTGTTTTCAGATTTCTGGCAACTGGCGAAACTCTATCATCGCTCCATTTTCAGTATCGGATTGGAATCTCCACACTATCCGGCATAATAAAGTATACTTGTCGTGCTCTGTGGGATACTTTGGTTGGAGAATTTATTCCAGAGCCAACAACACAGCGGTGGCTTGAAATAGCGGACCAGTTTCTAGCCATCTGCCAGTTCCCCAATTGCCTGGGGGCCGTTGATGGAAAGCACATCCGCATTCAAAAGCCAAAAGGAACTGGATCTTAATTCTTTAACTATAAGAAATATTTCTCTATCGTCCTGATGGCTATTGCAGATGCGCACTACAAGTTTATCGCGGTGGACATTGGGTCTTATGGACGGTCTAATGACTCCCAAGTCTTTAAAATATCTGCTATGGGACGTAAATTGTATGGAAACCGTTTTCAGTTTCCCCCCCCTAAGCCACTGCCTCAAACCTCAGGCCCACCAATGCCATTCGTTTGTGTAGGTGATGAGGCATTCCAGCTGTCCCAACACCTATTGAAGCCGTATGCCAGCAGAGAATTGACACATACAAAGCGGGTATTTAACTACTGCCTCACAAGAGCCAGACGGATGGTGGAGTGTGCCTTTGGCATTATGACAGCAAAATGGCGTGTCCTTTTGACTGCAATAAACTTGAAGACCGAGACTGTTGATGATGTAGTGAAAGCGTGCGTGGTCCTCCATAATTTTGTCCTAACCAAGGAACCAATTTCTCTGGAGGACCACAATCAAGAAACAACTTTGCACAACTACATCAACATTACCACTCGCAGTACAGTTGCAGTTTCTAGAATGAGGGACCAGTTTGCTCAATACTTTGTGTCACCGGAAGGTAGTGTTGACTGGCAGGATGACAGAGTGTGATAAATGTATTGTTTCTTTTAATAATTTTCTTTACCCACAATAAACCTTTAATAGTTTACTTGTCTACCTTCTTGTGTGTTTTCTACTATAACCTTTTTGCCATTGTTGTGTCCATGGCTGTCACCTTTTGTCCAAAAAAGTGTACATTGTAGGCCATGTTTCCCCAACTGCAGTCCTCAAGGCCCACCAACATGTCAAGTTTTCAGTCTTTACTTTGTATTGCTCAGGTGATAATTGCCTCACCTGTGCAATACAAAGGAAATACTGAAAACAATACCTGTTGTTAGGCCTTGATGACTGGATTTGGTGACACATGACCTACAATGTACCCTTTTTAGGACAAAAGGTGAAATTGTATTAACAAAAGTATTTCACCATTTGTCCTACAAAAAGTGTACATTATGTTTCCCCTACTCCAGTCCTCAAGGTCCACCAACATGTCAAGTTTTCTGTCTTTCCTTTGTATTGCTCAGGTGATAATTGCCTCACCTGTGCAATACAAAGGAAATACTGAAAACATGATATGTTTTTGGTGGGCCTGGAGTAGGGGAAAACTGGGGTAGGGGATAATCTAAAAAAGTACACATTTTTATTAAAAAGAGAATACACTTTGCATACTACACAACCCGGGACATAACTTTGCCAAAAAGGTTGCATTTACGAACCTTTTAGCCAAAGTTAGGTGTACCTGTAAAACAATTTTAAAACTTAACATCGTATAAATTAAAGACAGACAACAATGTTAAACCAATGAACAGTTTATTTAAAAATATATTTTTTAATATAATTTTTATTAAATTAGGCCTTTAGGCCAAATGTTTCACATATAAATAAAAAAATTTTAAAATGTAACTAAATTTTTTTTCTTACACTTTATTTTTTGATTCAACTTTTTTTTTTAATTAACTTTTTTTTTTTTATTTCATTAAACAAATGAAAAACAAAAACAGATTTAAAGGTCTGTGTAGTGTGGGGTGGAAATACTGCTGGAGGGGCTGCGGGACACTTCGACCGTGGGAGTGTGGAGGGACGAACGGGATGGTGGTGGGGAAGGAACAGGAAGAGGTGAAGGGGTGGAAAGACCAAAAGAATGGGAAGACAATGCAGAACATGTGGGTGGTGGTGGAGTGGAGGGTTGTGCAGGAGTAGCAGGTGACATAGTAGGTATTTGGAAGGGGGAAGGAGATTGGTAAGTAGAAGTGTGGTAGAGGGTAGGTGGCTGGTAGTGGGTAGGTTGTTGGTACTGGGGAGGTGGTTGGTACTGGGTAGGTGGTTGGACCTGGGGAGGTGGTTGGTACTGGGTAGGTGGTTGGACCTGGGGAGTTGGTTGGTACTGGGGAGGTGGTTGGTACTGGGTAGGTGGTGGGACCTGGGGAGGTGCTTGGTACTGGGGAGGTTGATGGACCTGGGGATGTGGTTGGTATTGAATAGGAGGGGGAGGAGGCATGGCAGGTGGAGGGGGGGGAAGATGGACGGCGGCTGTAGGGGGGGGAGGTGGTGGAATGACTGGGGTGGATTGAGGATGGGAGACAACCTGCACTACAGCAGCGTGGCACGTGTGCATCACATACATCTGCTGGTCATAAGATAGCGGATCTATGCGCTCCGCAACCGACCTAAAAAAGCTGTAGTTCGGTGGTGCTCTTATCTCAGAACGCACAGTTTCCAGAAGTGTCTTGACCTCACCAACTAGTGTGGTTATCTGACGAAGGCCTGCGGAAACTTGTTCAGATAGCAACTTAAGGCAGTTCTGGAAAGATGCGTTCATGTGTAAGAACTCGGGCGCATAGTTCTTTTCCTGACCCTTCTGATGCTGCCGTCCAGTACCCGCAGCTGTACTAGAGGTGGCAGGGTCAGAAGGGTGGGGTAAAGGGAAGGCTATATCCTGACCAGCAGATTCGTGCATTGCAGGCGGCCACGCTGCTCCAGCGCTGGTGGAAGGGACAGCGGGATCGTGTGTGTGTGAAGTCTGGGAAGGGTCAGATGTGGAGGGTTGGTCAAAGTGTCCCTCGGTGTCGGTTTTCCTGAGGGATCGCTCTGGGAGGCTCCAACTCTGCGGGCGCCCGAGTGCTGCTCACCGTGCTGTGGAAGAAACAAAAACATAAAATTAATATACAGATGTGGAATGGCCCTGGGTGAAAACAAAAAAAAAGTTAACATTTGATGTTAATATTTACCTTCTGGTGACCATGGTTTCACGCAGCAACGCCAGAGCTCGTGCATATTTGTACTTACTCTGGCGTCCTGAAGAACCACTCGGGGCCCGCATTTCCTTATTGAATTCTTTCTTAAAGCGATCCCTCACAGACCGCCACCGCTTCATAATTCTCTCCCCTGAAACGAGAAAGCACACATTGGTTACTATACAACAACCACACTTTAGTCCTCGTGTCCCCCAGAGTTCATGTTTTCATTGTTTCCATAGTGTTTCACAAAAGGAAATCATGAAAACATGAAGCGTTGGTTACACAAGGACAGAATTTTTTTAAAAACACCTTTACAGTCAGCAACATGAACTATACTTACGGTATTTATTCTGGGACCTAGGATTGAGGTCCTCCTAGCGGTGCATCATTGCTGCTGCCACCTCCGTCCAGAGCCGTCGTGTCACAATTTGATCCGCATGCTGGCGGTCCCCCATGTTCCACAGCGGCTCCCTTTCTCGGACCAGGTCTATCATCAACTCGACGTCCAATCCCTCCTCCGTGTCCGAGTCGGGAGCACGCTGTGAAGCCTGTGAAATGAACAATGAAAAAAAAAAAAAATTATCAGATACATGGTTTTAATTTGTAAAAATTATACATGTTACAATGGGAAAATTAATGCACAAAACATTTGTAGATAACACGTTTTTTAAAAAGCATAAATTATATAACATGGCAAAAAAAAAAAAAATACTTACACGTTGAGAACCGCCGACAGTCTCACGATGACTCTGGGAGGCGCTGGGAGAATCCCTCTGGCTCCCAGATGCGAGAGACTAAAAATGAAAAGAAAAATTAGGATATTGGCAGGTGTTGGCCGCTGTGTGAAGTATGCACTAAATGTTTTTCTATGTGTTGTGTGTACTGTGATGTTGTGTTTCTGCGATTGATGTAGGATACTTACGAATTGTGAGCCCACTCCGGGTATCTCTCCACCCCGTCCTTCTTCCTCTGGGAGCTCCTCGTCATCTTCAGATTCCTGTTATTAAAATAACACAATCAAGACATATAGCCCACAGATGGATTGTGGATAGAAAAATAAAAAATAGATATTTTTACCGCCAATTCCTGACGATGGGTAGGAGGGCTCCCAGAAGAAGATGTGTCCTGCTGTTCCTGCTGTGGCGGCTCTGGCTCTGCCTCTGGCTGTGAGGGAGGAGATGGCGATGCCCGTGGTGCTGGCGCCGCCGCTTCAGCCGATGCCTCCTCTGCCAACACCGCCATTGCTGCAGCTGCAGCAGCTGTTTGACGTTCTCTGCTGTGGAAGAAACAAAAAGGGACAGTCAATATATTTGTATATTTCTTGGCCCTGTCTGAAAGAGAAAACCAAGCATGTATTTTTATTGAAATGGGGGGGGTGTAATCTTTACTTTCTTCTGGCTTCCCTCCTTGCCCGCCTCTCCTCCTGTTCTCTTCTATCTCCAGGCGCCGCCTCCCCCTCTTGTTGACGTCTTCTACTGTTAAAGTAAAAAGGTACTGTAAATTTGAGATTCCTTGTCCATGGCTGAAATAAAAAACAAACATGTAATTTACAGCAAAATGTGTGCTGTAATACTTACTTTCTGATTGCTATCCTCCTAGCTTGGAGGTCCTCTGCTCCCCTCTGCTGAACTTGGGCTTCAGCCGCCGCCGCCGCCGACCGGTGAAGTCTTCGGCTGTTGAATAAGGACACAAAAACGGACAGTGAATATATGGGTATTCCTTTGCCCTGGCTGAAAGAGAAAAAACAAACATGTAATTTAGAGCAAAATGTGTGCTGTAATACTTACTTTCTGCTTGCTATCCTCCTAGCTTGGAGGTCCTCTCCTCCCCTCTGCTCAACTTGAGCTTCAGCCGCCGCCGCCGCCGCTCGTTGAATTCTTCTGCTGTTAGGACACAAAAAGGGACAGTGAATATATGTGGATTCCTTGTCCCTGGCTGAAAGAGAAAAACAAACATTAAATTTTTAGGGACATGGGGGATGACATTTACTTTCTACTGGCTTGCCTCCTTGCATCCAGGATGTCCTGCGCCCTTTATCGCCAGCATCAATTCTTCTGCTGTGGAATTAACAGACCAAAAAAAATTGGTTTATATGTTTTGATTGTCCCTGTTTTAAAATATAACATTCAAACAACGACATTATTCCGACCACATGCAATCATTTTTTGTAGCCATCAACAGTACCAGGGTAAACCGTATCCCTGGCAAAAAAAAAAAAACAATATGATAATAAAAACATGGAAATTTCACATAAGAGCATGAGTAGCTAAGGTCAGAGGCAGCCAAAAAAATAACATTGCAACAAAAAGAAAAGTACATCAACATTTGTATACTAAACACAGGAAAATAATAGCAGCATGAGTAGATAAAACCGTGACAAGCCACAAAGAACAAAGATTGAAAACAAAAAAACATTAGCATAGTCATACAATTCAACAGACCATGAGTAGATAAAACCATGACAGGCCACAAAGAACAAAGATTGCAAACAAAAAAACATTAGCATAGTCAAACAATTCAACAGACCATGAGTAGATAAAACCGTGACAGGCCAAAAAAAAAAAAAACATTGGCAAAAAAAATGGAGAGAAACATTACCATAGTAAACACATGCACATTTCAGATAGTTTAAAATTAATACTTTTTTAAAAATAAAAAAAAAATTTGATACACAAATACATCCACATTTCAGATTGTCGCAGGGAGACCAAGCACATCACTGCTAAAAAACAGTACCAGTAGATCTACATTATCAACATTCACAACAGTAGCAGTGAATACACAATAAAGTTCCCAAACAAATGCATTTTAAACTCGGGGACCCACCCCATCATCGGCAATTTAATTTCATTAAATACCTGGGGAACCAATCCCCATCACAGAAAAAACATTAAATATATAATGTACCAGGCCACAAAAAATAAACATCAGCTCACACAGCATTGGTGACATATGTATTTAAAATTTTTGAATTTGGGGGTGGGTGGTTCATATTTACCGTCTGTTTTCCTGGCGCTCCATGGTACGGATCCTGGCTGCGAGTCCGGTGGCTGCGTCGGTGGCTGCGTCGGTGGCTCTTTCTGTGGCTCTCCGTGTCTCTCTGTGGCTTCTGTGGCTCCTGTGGCTCCTGTGGCTTCTGTGGCTGTGTCTGATGTCCCACTCAATTTTTTTTTATATGTTTGCTGAGGGGTGGTACTTCCTTGTATCTGTTTGCTGTGGGCTGGTATATCAATTAACAAACCGGATGCGGCTACCGGATGCGGCGGACGCCGCGATGCGGCGCATTGCGGCGTCCATAGACTTTCATTGTAAAAAAGAACCGCATGCGCCGCATCCTGGCGCATGCGGCTTTTTCGCCGCAGACAAAAAACGTTACATGCAACGTTTTTTCCAGACACCGGACGGTGACCAGACACCGCATCCGGCACCAACCGGACGCGCCGCAGTGACATGCGGCGCCATGCGGCGCTAATAAAAGTCAATGGGAAAAAAAACCGCATGCGGCGCATACGGTTTTGTGATGCGGCGCTGCGAAAAAATGCCGGGGGCGCCGCAAGGGGAAAAACGGATGTGTGAAACAGGCCTTACCGCTGTCTCTAACATCATGTCCTCCCTCTATCTGAAACTGAACCTGTCAAAAACAGAACTCCTCGTGTTTCCTCCCTCTACTACCCTACCTTTGCCCGACATTGCCATCTCCGTGTGTGGTTCCACCATTACTCACCAGCAACATGCCCACTGTCTTGGGGTCATACTTGATTCCAAGCTTTCATTCACCCCCCACATCCAATCACTGGCTTGCTCTTGTTATCTCCACCTCAAAAACATCTCTAGAATTCAACCTTTTCTTACTTTTGACTCTGCAAAAACTCTTACTGTTTCTCTTATTCATTCTCGTCTGGACTATTGTAACTTTCTACTAATCGGTTTCCTTGTTACCAAACTCTCCCCTCTCCAATCTGTCTTGAATGCTGCAGCCAGAATCATATTCCTTACCGGTCGTTATACCGATGTCTCTACCTTGTGCCAGACATTACACTGGTTACCCATCCATTCCAGAATCCAGTACAAACTTATTACCTTAAACACTCCATGGCTCAGCACCACCCTACATTTCCTCCCTTGTCTCAGCCTACCATCCTACCCATGCCCTCCGTTCTGCTAATGACCTGAGGTTAGCATCCTCAATAATCAGAACCTCCCACTCCCGTCTCCAAGACTTTTCACCTGCTGTGCCAATTCTTTGGAATGCACTACCCAGGTTAATACGATTAATCCCCACAGTTTTAAGCGTGCCCTAAAAACACACTTGTTCAGACTGGCATACCGCCTCAACGCATTAACCTAATTATCCCTGTTGGCCCATTCAAAAAATGTTCTACCATAATCAAGTACCTCGTATTATGTTCTCACCCACTTTATGCATTGAATAGCCCTCTTTGTCTGTACTATTACATACTTTGGCTGTTAACTGGTTCATGCAGAATTACATGAACACCCGATTTGAACACTATGGCTGGTCCGTACAATGCAAGCAATTGTTACCATCTACCTTTCTTGTCTCCCCTTTTTCCTCATAGATTGTAAGCTTGCGAGCAGGGCTCTCAGTCCTCTTGGTATCTACTTTGATCTGTGTTTATTGTTATGCTGTAATGTCTATTGTCTATACAAGTCCCCTCTATAATGTAAAGTGCTGCGGAATATGTTGGCGCTATAGAAGCAAAATTATTATTATTATTATTACTGTTAAGAGATTTGTGGCTGATTCTGAGCACAGATGTGTTCGTGCTGATAAAGGCAGAATAAGGAAGGTTTCTGCCAGGCAAGTTCATCGGATTAAGAGAGCAGCTGCTAAAAAGCCATTACAAACCAGCAAACAGATATTTGAAACTGCTGGTGCCTCTGGAGTCCCTCGAACCTCAAGGTGTAGGATCCTTCAAAGGCTTGCTGTGGTGCATAAATCTACTAGTCGGCCACCCCTAAACAGTACTCCCAAGCAGAAACGGTTGCAGTGGGCCCAGACCTACATGAAGACTAATTTTCAAACAGTCTTAGGAGAGCAGGGCAGGCCAGACAGGTGCTGGTAGTGGGGGACTCAATTATTAGGGGAACAGATAGGGCAATCTGTCACAAAGACAGGGATCATCGAACAGTGTGCTGCCTACCTGGCGCTCGAGTCCGACACATCGCTGATCGGGTTGACAGATTACTGGGAGGGCTGGTGAGGACCCAGCGGTCATGGTGCACATTGGCACAAATGACAAAGTTAGAGGTAGGTGGAAGGTCCTTAAAGACGATTTCAGGGAATTAGGCTGCAAGCTTAAAGCAAGGACCTCCAACGTGGTATTTTCTGAAATACTGCCTGTACCACGTGCTACACCAGAGAGGCAACGGGAGATTAGGGAGGTTAATAAGTGGCTCAAGAATTGGTGTAGGAAGGAGGGGTTTGGGTTCCTGGAGAACTGGGCCGACTTCTCAGTTGGCTACAGGTTCTATGCTAGGGACGGGCTGCACCTCAATGGGGAGGGTGCAGCTCTGCGGGGGGAGAAAATGGCTAGAAGGTTGGAGGAGTCTTTAAACTAGGGACTAGGGGGGAGGGTATTCATTTTATGGGAGGGGAAGGCAGTGCAGATAGAGACCTGGGCACAAATAATGAAATTGGGGGTGGGGGTGGCATGGGGGGTGGGGTTAAAACAGTTAATAATTTAAGAAAGAATAGAGGTTCAGAGAGATACATAAATTGCATGTATACTAATGCTAGAAGCCTCATCAACAAAATGGCGGAATTAGAATTAATTTCGTTGGAACATAATTATGACATGGTGGGGATATCTGAGACTTGGCTAGATGAGAGCCACGACTGGACGGTTAACTTACAGGGCTATAGTCTGTTTAGAAATGACCGTAAAAATAAGCGAGGTGGGGGTGTATGTTTATATGTAAAATCATCCTTAAAACCCATCCTGCGTGATATCTGTGAATCTAAAGAAGATGTAGAGTCTCTGTGGGTGGAGATTAGGGGAGGGGGGAAAAATAATAAATTACTGGTAGGGGTTTGTTATAAGTCTCCTAAAATAATGGAAGCATCAGAGAATATCCTCGTAAAGCAAATAGATGAAGCAGCAACTCAAGGAGAAGTCATTATTATGGGGGACTTCAACTACCCTGAAATACATTGGGGAACAGAAACCTGTAGTTCCAGCAAAGGTAATAGGTTTTTGGCAACTATGAGAGACAATTACCTTTCACAACTAGTTCAGGACCCAACAAGAGGGGGGGCACTTCTAGACCTAATATTAACCAACAGGCCAGACCGTATATCAAATATAAGGGTACTTGGGTAATAGTGATCACAAAATAATAAGCTTTCATGTATCCTTTAATAAGATGTGTAGTCGAGGGGTTACAAGGACACTAAACTTCAGGAAGGCAAATTTCCAACGGATGAGAGATGATCTTAGTGCAATAAACTGGGACGATATCCTGAGACATAAAAATACACAAAGAAATTGGGAGACGTTTATTAGCATACTGAATAGGACCTGTGCACAGTATATACCCTATGGGAATAAACATGCTAGAATTAGGAGGAAATCACTATGGCTAAATAGAGCTGTAAGGGGCGCAATAAGTGACAAAAAGAAAGCGTTTAGGGAATTAAAGCAAGTAGGTAGTGATGAGGCATTAAATAAATACAGAAGACTGAATAAATTCTGTAAAAAGCAAATCAAGACAGCAAAGATTGAGGCAGAGAGACTTGTTGCCAGAGAAAGTAAAAATAATCCCAAAATATTCTTTAACTACATAAATAGCAAGAAACTAAAAAATGATAGTGTTGGTCCCCTTAAAAATAGTCTGGGTGAAATGGTGGATGAGGATGAGGAAAAAGCCAATATGCTAAATGGCTTTTTTAAACTGTATTTACACAAGAAAATCCCATGACAGATAACATGATCAGTGACAAAAAATTTCTCCATTAAATGTCACCTGCTTAACACAGCAGGAAGTACGGCGGCGTCTAAAAATCACTAAAGTTGACAAATCCCCGGGCCTGGATGGGATACACCTCCGAGTACTGCAGGAATTAAGTACAGTCATAGATAGACCATTATTTTTAATCTTTAAAGATTCCATAATAACGGGGTCTGTACCACAGGACTGGCGTATAGCAAATGTGGTGCCAATATTCCAAAAAGGGGGCAAAAACTGAACCTGGAAATTATAGGCCAGTGAACTTAACGTCTACTGTGGGTAAAATTCTGGAGGGTTTTTTAAGGGATACTATATTGGAGTATCTGAGGCTGAATAACCTCATCACACAGTATCAGCATAGGTTTACGAGGGACCGTTCTTGTCAGACTAATCTGATAAGCTTTTATGAAGGGGTAAGTTCAGGACTGGACCAAGGGAATGCAGTGGACGTGGTGTTCATGGACTTCTCAAAAGCTTTTGATACAGTGCCACACAAAAGGTTGATACATAAAATGAGAACAATGGGGATAGGGGAAAATATGTGTAAGTGGGTTAAGAACTGGCTCATGGATAGAAAACAAAAATGCATCAAAACTATGAATTAACACATGTGGCATTATATACTTAACAAAAAAGTGTGTAACAACTGAAATTATGTCTTATATTCTAGGTTCTTCAAAGTAACCACCTTTTGCTTTGATGACTGCTGTGCACACTCTTGACATTCTCTTGTTGAGCTTCAAGAGGTAGTCACCAGAAATGGTTTTCAGTTCACAGGTGTGCCCTGTCAGGTTCAATAAGTGGGATTTCTGGCCTTATAAATGGGGTTGGGACCATCAGCTGTGTTGTGCAGAAGTCTGGTGGATACACAGCTGATAATCCTACTGAATAGACTGGTAGAATTTGTATTATGGCAAGAAAAAAGCAGCTAAGTAAAGAAAAACAAGTGGCCATCATTACTTTAAGAAATGAAGGTCAGTCAGTCCGAAAAATTGGACAAACTTTGAAAGTATCCCCCATGTGCAGTTGCAAAAACCATCAAGCACTACAAAGAAACTGGCTCACATGAGGGCAGCCCCAGGAAAGGAAGACCAAGAGTCACCTCTGCTTCTGAGGATAAGTTTATCTGAGTCACCAGCCTCAGAAACAGCAGGTTTACAGCAGCTCAGATTAGAGACCAGATCAATGCCACACAGAGTTCTAGCAGCAGACCCATCTCTACAACAACTGTTGAGAGGAGACTTTGTGCAGCAGGCCTTCATGGTAAAATAGCTGCTAGGAAACCATCGCTAAGGATAGGCAACAAGCAAAAGAGACTTTTTTGGGCTAAAGAACACAAAGAATGGACATTAGACCAGTGGAAATCTGTGCTTTGGTCTGATGAGTCCAAATTTGAGATCTTTGGTTCCAACAACCCTGTCTTTGTGCGATGCAGAAAAGGTGAACGGATGGACTCTACATGCCTGGTTCCCACTGTGAAGCATGGAGGAGGAGGTGTGATGGTGTGGGGGTGCTTTACTAGTCACACTGTTGGGGATTTATTCAAAATTGAAGGCATAATGAACCAGCAAGGCTACCACAGCATCTTGCAGCGGCATGCTATTCCATCCGGTTTGCGTTTAGTTGGACCATCATTTATTTTTCAACAGGACAATGACTCCAAATACACCTCCAGGCTGTGTAAGGGCTTTTTGACCAAGAAGGAGAGTGATGTGGTGCTACACCAGATGATCTGGCCTCCACAGTCACCAGAACTGCACCCAATCGAGATGGTTTGGGGTGAGCTGGACCGCAGAGTGAAGGCAAAAGGGCCAACAAGTGCTAAGCATCTCTGAGAACTCCTTCAAGATTGTTGGAAGACCATTTCCGGTGCCTACCTCTTGAAGCTCATCAAGAGTATGCAAAGCAGTCATCAAAGCAAAATGTGGCTACTTTGAAGAACCTAGAAAATAAGACATAATTTCAGTTTTTACACTCTATTTTGTTAAGTATATAATTCCACATGTGTTAATTCATAGTTTTGATGCCTTCAGTGTGATTGTACAATTTTCATAGTCATGAAAATACAGAAAAATCTTTAAATGAGATGTTTCCAAACTTTTGGTCTGTACTGTATATATACTAGATGGTGGCCCAATTCTAATGCATCGGGTATTCTAGAATATGTACACCATGTTCCAAATTATTGTGCAAATTGGTTTTAAGTGTCATAGCGTTTTTTTTTTTTTTTTGTAAATGAATCCCATTGATGGTATTGTGTCTCAGGGTTCTTTGGATCACTTAAATCAATCTCAGATACCTCTGATAATTAGTTTGCCATGTGAGCCCGAGAAAAGGAAAACTGTATGTTCCACACTATTAAGCAGGCCAGAGTTTTCAAGTAACCTTGGAAAGAAAAAGGATCTCTCTGCTGCTGAAAAGCATCAAATAGTGCAATGCCTTGGTCAAGGGATGAAAACATTTGTTATTTCCCAAAAACTTAAGCGTGATCATTGTACTGTTGACGCCCAGTTATACACTTCTCCTGATATCACACCAGTGATTGTCTTACCGCTGTCTCTAACATCATGTCCTCCCTCTATCTGAAACTGAACCTGTCAAAAACAGAACTCCTCGTGTTTCCTCCCTCTACTACCCTACCTTTGCCCGACATTGCCATCTCCGTGTGTGGTTCCACCATTACTCACCAGCAACATGCCCACTGTCTTGGGGTCATACTTGATTCCAAGCTTTCATTCACCCCCCACATCCAATCACTGGCTTGCTCTTGTTATCTCCACCTCAAAAACATCTCTAGAATTCAACCTTTTCTTACTTTTGACTCTGCAAAAACTCTTACTGTTTCTCTTATTCATTCTCGTCTGGACTATTGTAACTTTCTACTAATCGGTTTCCTTGTTACCAAACTCTCCCCTCTCCAATCTGTCTTGAATGCTGCAGCCAGAATCATATTCCTTACCGGTCGTTATACCGATGCCTCTACCTTGTGCCAGACATTACACTGGTTACCCATCCATTCCAGAATCCAGTACAAACTTATTACCTTAAACACTCCATGGCTCAGCACCACCCTACATTTCCTCCCTTGTCTCAGCCTACCATCCTACCCATGCCCTCCGTTCTGCTAATGACCTGAGGTTAGCATCCTCAATAATCAGAACCTCCCACTCCCGTCTCCAAGACTTTTCACCTGCTGTGCCAATTCTTTGGAATGCACTACCCAGGTTAATACGATTAATCCCCACAGTTTTAAGCGTGCCCTAAAAACACACTTGTTCAGACTGGCATACCGCCTCAACGCATTAACCTAATTATCCCTGTTGGCCCATTCAAAAAATGTTCTACCATAATCAAGTACCTCGTATTATGTTCTCACCCACTTTATGCATTGAATAGCCCTCTTTGTCTGTACTATTACATACTTTGGCTGTTGACTGGTTCATGCAGAATTACATGAACACCCGATTTGAACACTATGGCTGGTCCGTACAATGCAAGCAATTGTTACCATCTACCTTTCTTGTCTCCCCTTTTTCCTCATAGATTGTAAGCTTGCGAGCAGGGCTCTCAGTCCTCTTGGTATCTACTTTGATCTGTGTTTATTGTTATGCTGTAATGTCTATTGTCTGTACAAGTCCCCTCTATAATGTAAAGTGCTGCGGAATATGTTGGCACTATAGAAGCAAAATTATTATTATTATTATTACTGTTAAGAGATTTGTGGCTGATTCTGAGCACAGATGTGTTCGTGCTGATAAAGGCAGAATAAGGAAGGTTTCTGCCAGGCAAGTTCATCGGATTAAGAGAGCAGCTGCTAAAAAGCCATTACAAACCAGCAAACAGATATTTGAAACTGCTGGTGCCTCTGGAGTCCCTCGAACCTCAAGGTGTAGGATCCTTCAAAGGCTTGCTGTGGTGCATAAATCTACTATTCGGCCACCCCTAAAACAGTACTCCCAAGCAGAAACGGTTGCAGTGGGCCCAGACCTACATGAAGACTAATTTTCAAACAGTCTTAGGAGAGCAGGGCAGGCCAGACAGGTGCTGGTAGTGGGGGACTCAATTATTAGGGGAACAGATAGGGCAATCTGTCACAAAGACAGGGATCGTCGAACAGTGTGCTGCCTACCTGGCGCTCGAGTCCGACACATCGCTGATCTGGTTGACAGATTACTGGGAGGGCTGGTGAGGACCCAGCGGTCATGGTGCACATTGGCACAAATGACAAAGTTATGGTAGGTGGGTAGGTGGAAGGTCCTTAAAGACGATTTCAGGGAATTAGGCTGCAAGCTTAAAGCAAGGACCTCCAACGTGGTATTTTCTGAAATACTGCCTGTACCACGTGCTACACCAGAGAGGCAACGGGAGATTAGGGAGGTTAATAAGTGGCTCAAGAATTGGTGTAGGAAGGAGGGGTTTGGGTTCCTGGAGAACTGGGCCGACTTCTCAGTTGGCTACAGGTTCTATGCTAGGGACGGGCTGCACCTCAATGGGGAGGGTGCAGCTCTGCGGGGGGAGAAAATGGCTAGAAGGTTGGAGGAGTCTTTAAACTAGGGACTAGGGGGGAGGGTATTCATTTTATGGGGAGGGGAAGGCAGTGCAGATAGAGACCTGGGCACAAATAATGAAATTGGGGGTGGGGGTGGCATGGGGGGTGGGGTTAAAACAGTTAATAATTTAAGAAAGAATAGAGGTTCAGAGAGATACATAAATTGCATGTATACTAATGCTAGAAGCCTCATCAACAAAATGGCGGAATTAGAATTAATTTTGTTGGAACATAATTATGACATGGTGGGGATATCTGAGACTTGGCTAGATGAGAGCCACGACTGGACGGTTAACTTACAGGGCTATAGTCTGTTTAGAAATGACCGTAAAAATAAGCGAGGTGGGGGTGTATGTTTATATGTAAAATCATCCTTAAAACCCATCCTGCGTGATATCTGTGAATCTAAAGAAGATGTAGAGTCTCTGTGGGTGGAGATTAGGGGAGGGGGGAAAAATAATAAATTACTGGTAGGGGTTTGTTATAAGTCTCCTAAAATAATGGAAGCATCAGAGAATATCCTCGTAAAGCAAATAGATGAAGCAGCAACTCAAGGAGAAGTCATTATTATGGGGGACTTCAACTACCCTGAAATACATTGGGGAACAGAAACCTGTAGTTCCAGCAAAGGTAATAGGTTTTTGGCAACTATGAGAGACAATTACCTTTCACAACTAGTTCAGGACCCAACAAGAGGGGGGGCACTTCTAGACCTAATATTAACCAACAGGCCAGACCGTATATCAAATATAAGGGTACTTGGGTAATAGTGATCACAAAATAATAAGCTTTCATGTATCCTTTAATAAGATGTGTAGTCGAGGGGTTACAAGGACACTAAACTTCAGGAAGGCAAATTTCCAACGGATGAGAGATGATCTTAGTGCAATAAACTGGGACGATATCCTGAGACATAAAAATACACAAAGAAATTGGGAGACGTTTATTAGCATACTGAATAGGACCTGTGCACAGTATATACCCTATGGGAATAAACATGCTAGAATTAGGAGGAAATCACTATGGCTAAATAGAGCTGTAAGGGGCGCAATAAGTGACAAAAGAAAGCGTTTAGGGAATTAAAGCAAGTAGGTAGTGATGAGGCATTAAATAAATACAGAAGACTGAATAAATTCTGTAAAAAGCAAATCAAGACAGCAAAGATTGAGGCAGAGAGACTTGTTGCCAGAGAAAGTAAAAATAATCCCAAAATATTCTTTAACTACATAAATAGCAAGAAACTAAAAAATGATAGTGTTGGTCCCCTTAAAAATAGTCTGGGTGAAATGGTGGATGAGGATGAGGAAAAAGCCAATATGCTAAATGGCTTTTTTAAACTGTATTTACACAAGAAAATCCCATGACAGATAACATGATCAGTGACAAAAAATTTCTCCATTAAATGTCACCTGCTTAACACAGCAGGAAGTACGACGGCGTCTAAAAATCACTAAAGTTGACAAATCCCGGGCCTGGATGGGATACACCTCCGAGTACTGCAGGAATTAAGTACAGTCATAGATAGACCATTATTTTTAATCTTTAAAGATTCCATAATAACGGGGTCTGTACCACAGGACTGGCGTATAGCAAATGTGGTGCCAATATTCCAAAAAGGGGGCAAAAACTGAACCTGGAAATTATAGGCCAGTGAACTTAACGTCTACTGTGGGTAAAATTCTGGAGGGTTTTTTAAGGGATACTATATTGGAGTATCTGAGGATGAATAACCTCATCACACAGTATCAGCATAGGTTTACGAGGGACCGTTCTTGTCAGACTAATCTGATAAGCTTTTATGAAGGGGTAAGTTCAGGACTGGACCAAGGGAATGCAGTGGACGTGGTGTTCATGGACTTCTCAAAAGCTTTTGATACAGTGCCACACAAAAGGTTGATACATAAAATGAGAACAATGGGGATAGGGGAAAATATGTGTAAGTGGGTTAAGAACTGGCTCATGGATAGAAAACAAAAATGCATCAAAACTATGAATTAACACATTTGGCATTATATACTTAACAAAAAAGTGTGTAACAACTGAAATTATGTCTTATATTCTAGGTTCTTCAAAGTAACCACCTTTTGCTTTGATGACTGCTGTGCACACTCTTGACATTCTCTTGTTGAGCTTCAAGAGGTAGTCACCGGAAATGGTTTTCAGTTCACAGGTGTGCCCTGTCAGGTTCAATAAGTGGGATTTCTGGCCTTATAAATGGGGTTGGGACCATCAGCTGTGTTGTGCAGAAGTCTGGTGGATACACAGCTGATAATCCTACTGAATAGACTGGTAGAATTTGTATTATGGCAAGAAAAAAGCAGCTAAGTAAAGAAAAACAAGTGGCCATCATTACTTTAAGAAATGAAGGTCAGTCAGTCTGAAAAATTGGACAAACTTTGAAAGTATCCCCCATGTGCAGTTGCAAAAACCATCAAGCACTACAAAGAAACTGGCTCACATGAGGACTGCCCCAGGAAAGGAAGACCAAGAGTCACCTCTGCTTCTGAGGATAAGTTTATCTGAGTCACCAGCCTCAGAAACAGCAGGTTTACAGCAGCTCAGATTAGAGACCAGATCAATGCCACACAGAGTTCTAGCAGCAGACCCATCTCTGCAACAACTGTTGAGAGGAGACTTTGTGCAGCAGGCCTTCATGGTAAAATAGCTACTAGGAAACCATCGCTAAGGATAGGCAACAAGCAAAAGAGACTTTTTTTGGGCTAAAGAACACAAAGAATGGACATGAGACCAGTGGAAATCTGTGCTTTGGTCTGATGAGTCCAAATTTGAGATCTTTGGTTCCAACCACTGTGTCTTTGTGCGATGCAGAAAAGGTGAACGGATGGACTCTACATGCCTGGTTCCCACTGTGAAGCATGGAGGAGGAGGTGTGATGGTGTGGGGGTGCTTTACTAGTCACACTGTTGGGGATTTATTCAAAATTGAAGGCATAATGAACCAGCAAGGCTACCACAGCATCTTGCAGCGGCATGCTATTCCATCCGGTTTGCGTTTAGTTGGACCATCATTTATTTTTCAACAGGACAATGACTCCAAATACACCTCCAGGCTGTGTAAGGGCTTTTTGACCAAGAAGGAGAGTGATGTGGTGCTACACCAGATGATCTGGCCTCCACAGTCACCAGAACTGCACCCAATCGAGATGGTTTGGGGTGAGCTGGACCGCAGAGTGAAGGCAAAAGGGCCAACAAGTGCTAAGCATCTCTGAGAACTCCTTCAAGATTGTTGGAAGACCATTTCCGGTGACTACCTCTTGAAGCTCATCAAGAGTATGCAAAGCAGTCATCAAAGCAAAATGTGGCTACTTTGAAGAACCTAGAATATAAGACATAATTTCAGTTTTTACACTCTTTTTTGTTAAGTATATAATTCCACATGTGTTAATTCATAGTTTTGATGCCTTCAGTGTGAATGTACAATTTTCATAGTCATGAAAATACAGAAAATCTTTAAATGAGATGTTTCCAAACTTTTGGTCTGTACTGTATATATACTAGATGGTGGCCCAATTCTAATGCATCGGGTATTCTAGAATATGTACACCATGTTCCAAATTATTATGCAAATTGGTTTTAAGTGTCATAGCGTTTTTTTTTTTTTTTTTTTGTAAATGAATCCCATTGATGGTATTGTGTCTCAGGGTTCTTTGGATCACTTAAATCAATCTCAGATACCTCTGATAATTAGTTTGCCATGTGAGCCCGAGAAAAGGAAAACTGGATGTTCCACACTATTAAGCAGGCCAGAGTTTTCAAGTAACCTTGGAAAGAAAAAGGATCTCTCTGCTGCTGAAAAGCATCAAATAGTGCAATGCCTTGGTCAAGGGATGAAAACATTTGTTATTTCCCAAAAACTTAAGCGTGATCATTGTACTGTTGACGCCCAATTATACACTTCTCCTGATATCACACCAGTGATTGTCTTACCGCTGTCTCTAACATCATGTCCTCCCTCTATCTGAAACTGAACCTGTCAAAAACAGAACTCCTCGTGTTTCCTCCCTCTACTACCCTACCTTTGCCCGACATTGCCATCTCCGTGTGTGGTTCCACCATTACTCACCAGCAACATGCCCACTGTCTTGGGGTCATACTTGATTCCAAGCTTTCATTCACCCCCCACATCCAATCACTGGCTTGCTCTTGTTATCTCCACCTCAAAAACATCTCTAGAATTCAACCTTTTCTTACTTTTGACTCTGCAAAAACTCTTACTGTTTCTCTTATTCATTCTCGTCTGGACTATTGTAACTTTCTACTAATCGGTTTCCGTGTTACCAAACTCTCCCCTCTCCAATCTGTCTTGAATGCTGCAGCCAGAATCATATTCCTTACCGGTCGTTATACCGATGCCTCTACCTTGTGCCAGACATTACACTGGTTACCCATCCATTCCAGAATCCAGTACAAACTTATTACCTTAACCCCTTAACGACCAAGCCATTTTGTAGGTTAAAGACCAGGCCAATTTTTACATTTCTGACCACTGTCTCTTTATGAGGTTATAACTCTGGAACGCTTCAACGGATCTTGGCGATTCTGAGTTTGTTTTCTCGTGACATATTGTACTTCATGTTAGTGGTAAAATTTCTTCGATGTAACTTGCGTTTATTTATGAAAAAAACTGAAATATGGCAAAAATTTTGAAAATTTTGCAATTTTCAAACTTTTAATTTTTATGCCATTAAATCAGAGAGATATGTCACAAAAATTAGTTAATAAATAACATTTCCCACATGTCTACTTTACATCAGCACAATTTTGGAACCAAAATTTTTTTTTGTTAGGAAGTTATAAGTGTTAAAAGTTGACCAGCAATTTCTCATTTTTCCAACAACATTTACAAAATCATTTTTTTTAGGGCCACCTCACATTTGAAGTGAATTTGAGGGGTCAATATGACAGAAAATACCCAAAAGTGACACCATTCTAAAAACTGCACCCCTCAACGTGTTCAAAGCCACATTCAAGAAGTTTATTAACCCTTTAGGTACTTCACAAGAATTGAAGCAATGTGGAAGGAAAAAATTAACATTTAACTTTTTTTCCCAAAATTTTTCTTTCGACACAATTTTTTAAAATTTTGTCAAGGGTATCAGTAGAAAATGAACCACAATATTTGTTGTACAATTTCTCCTGAGTACATCGATACCCCATGTGTGGGGGTAAACCACTATTTGGGCGCATGGCAGAGCTCGGAAGGGAAGCAGCGCCATTTGACTTTTTTGGCTGGAATTGAGATTGGACGCCATATCGCATTTGGAGAGTCCCTGTGTGCCTAAACAGTGGAAACCCCCTACAAGTGACCCCATTTTGGAAACTAGACCCCCCAAGTAACTTATCTAAATGTGTTGTGAGAGCTTTTAACCCCCAAGGGCTTCACAGAAGGTTATAACGTAGAGCCGTAAAATTAAAAAATCATATTTTTTCCACAAAAATGATCTTTTCATCCCAATTTTTATTTTCCAAAGGATAAAAGGACCCCAAAAGTTATTGTGCAATTAGTCCTGAGTACGCTGATACCCCATATGTGAGGGTAAACCACTATTTGGGTGCATGGCAGAGCTCGGAAGGGAAGCAGCGCCATTTGACTTTTTTGGCTGGAATTGAGATTGGACGCCATGTCGCATTTGGAGAGTCCCTGTGTGCCTAAACAGTGGAAACCCCCACAAGTGACCCCATTTTGGAAACTAGACCCCCCAAGTAACTTATCTAAATGTGTAGTGAGAGCTTTGAACCCCCAAGGGCTTCACAGAAGGTTATAACGTAGAGCCGTAAAATTAAAAAATCATGTTTTTTCCACAAAAATGATCTTTTCATCCCAATTTTTATTTTCCAAAGGATAAAAGGACCCCAAAAGTTATTGTGCAATTAGTCCTGAGTACGCTGATACCCCATATGTGAGGGTAAACCACTATTTGGGTGCATGGCAGAGCTCGGAAGGGAAGCAGCGCCATTTGACTTTTTTGGCTGGAATTGAGATTGGACGCCATGTCGTATTTGGAGAGCCCCTGTGTGCCTAAACAGTGGATACCCCCCACAAGTAACCCCATTTTGGAAACTAGACCCCCAAGGAACTTATCTAGATGTGTGGTGAGAGCTTTGAACCCCCAAGGGCTTCACAGAAGGTTATAACGTAGAGCAGTAAAATTAAAAAATCATATCTTTTCCACAAAATGATCTTTCCACCCCCAATTGTTATTTTCCAAAGGGTAACAGGACCCCAAAAGTTATTGTGCAATTTGTCCTGAGTATGCTGATACCCCATATGTGGGGGTAAACCACTATTTTGACGCATGGCAGAGCTGGAAAGGGAAGGAGCGCCTTTTTCAAATGCAGATTTTGATGGAATGGTCTGCGGGTGTCATGTCACGTTTGGAGAGCCCCTGATGTGCCTAAACAGTAGAAACCCCCCACAAGTGACTCCATTTTGGAAACTAGACCCCCCAAGGAACTTATGTAGATGTGTGGTGAGCACTTTGAACCCCCAAGTGCTTCACAGAAGTTTATAACGTAGAGCCGTGAAAATAAAAATATCATATTTTTTTCCACAAAAATAATCTTTTTGCCCCCAAATTTTTATTTTTATAAGGGTAACAGGAGAAATAGGACCCCAAAAGCTATTGTGCAATTTGTCCTGAGTACGCTGATATCCCATATGTGGGGGGGAACCACTATTTTGACGCATGGCAGAGCTCGGAAGGGAAGGAGCACCGTTTTTAAATGCAGACTTTGATGGAATGGTCTGCGGGTGTCATGTCGCGCTTGGAGAGCCCCTGATGTGCCTAAACAGTAGAAACCCCCCACAAATGACCCCATTTTGCAAACTAGACCCCCAAGGAACTTATCTAGATGTGTGGTCAGCACTTTGAACCCCCAAGGGCTTCACAGAAGTTTATAATGTAGAGCCGTGAAAATAAAAAAATCATATTTTTTTCCACAAAAATTACCTTTTTGCCCCAAATTTTTATTTTTCTAAGGGTTACAGGAGAAATAGGACCCCAAAAGCTATTGTGCATTTTGTCCTGAGTACGCTGATACCCCATATGTGGGGGGGAACCACTGTGATCGCCTTACTGCGATCTTTGGGAGGCACAATGAACAAATCCACAAAAGGTGAAGAATTGGTTTTCTTTTTTACGCCGTTCCTCGTGCGGTATTAGTGATTAGGCGACTTTATTCCTCGGATCGGTGCGATTACAGCGATACCAGATTTACACCCTTTTTTCATGTTTAGCTTCTGTCACACACTAAAAGATGCTTTTTCTTGGAATAATTTTTTGTAAGAAATTTTTGCATCGCCGTATTTTGAGAGCTATAATTTTTCCATATTTCGGCCGACAGAGTTATCTGTGGGCTTATTTTTTGCGGGACGAGCTGACGTTTTTATTGGTACCATATTCAGGCACATACCGTTTTTTGATCGTTTCCTATTCCGATTTTTGTGGAATCAGAATGAACAAAAACCAGCAATTCAGGAATTGTTTTTTTTTTTTTTTTTTCCTCCGTTCCGTGTTTGGTAAAATTGATAAAGCAGCTTTATTCTTCGGGTCACTACGGTTACGGAGATTCCTCATTTATATATATTTTTTTATGTTTTGGCGTTTTTTACACAATAAAAAATTTTATAGAAAAAATAATTATTTTTGCATCAGTTTATTCCGCGAGCTATAACTTTTTTATTTTTTCGCTGATGATGCTGTATAGCGGCTTGTTTTTTGCGGGACAAGATGACGTTTTCAGCGGTACCATGATTATTTATATCTGACTTTCTGATCGCGTGTTATTGCACTTTTTCCAAGCGGTATAATGATACGCTTGGAAAAAGTATAATTTACTACTTTTTTGTGTTTTTTTTTTACGGCTTTCACTGAAGGGGTTAACTAGGGTTACGCTTTTATAGATGGGATTTTTACGGACGTGGTGATACCTAACATGTGTATGGTTTTTGTTTTTTATTTTTTTTATTACATAAAAATGTGTATTTTTTAGGGGATTTTTTTAAATTATTTTTTAATATTTTTTTTACAATTTTTTTTAAAAAATGATTTTTTTTAACTTGTCCCTTTATGGGACTTTCACTTTTTTTACTTTTTATTGCAGTTACAATGCATTGCAATTGCAACACTTTGATCTGTGTTTATTGTTATGCTGTAATGTCTATTGTCTGTACAAGTCCCCTCTATAATGTAAAGTGCTGCGGAATATGTTGGCGCTATAGAAGCAAAATTATTATTATTATTATTACTGTTAAGAGATTTGTGGCTGATTCTGAGCACAGATGTGTTCGTGCTGATAAAGGCAGAATAAGGAAGGTTTCTGCCAGGCAAGTTCATCGGATTAAGAGAGCAGCTGCTAAAAAGCCATTACAAACCAGCAAACAGATATTTGAAGCTGCTGGTGCCTCTGGAGTTCCTCGAACCTCAAGGTGTAGGATCCTTCAAAGGCTTGCTGTGGTGCATAAATCTACTATTCGGTCACCCCTAAACAGTACTCCCAAGCAGAAACGGTTGCAGTGGGCCCAGACCTACATGAAGACTAATTTTCAAACAGTCTTAGGAGAGCAGGGCAGGCCAGACAGGTGCTGGTAGTGGGGGACTCAATTATTAGGGGAACAGATAGGGCAATCTGTCACAAAGACAGGGATCGTCGAACAGTGTGCTGCCTACCTGGCGCTCGAGTCCGACACATCGCTGATCTGATTGACAGATTACTGGGAGGGCTGGTGAGGACCCAGCGGTCATGGTGCACATTGGCACAAATGACAAAGTTAGAGGTAGGTGGAAGGTCCTTAAAGACGATTTCAGGGAATTAGGCTGCACCTTAAAGCAAGGACCTCCAACGTGGTATTTTCTGAAATACTGCCTGTACCACGTGCTACACCAGAGAGGCAACGGGAGATTAGGGAGGTTAATAAGTGGCTCAAGAATTGGTGTAGGAAGGAGGGGTTTGGGTTCCTGGAGAACTGGGCCGACTTCTCAGTTGGCTACAGGTTCTATGCTGGGGACGGGCTGCACCTCAATGGGGAGGGTGCAGCTCTGCGGGGGGAGAAAATGGCTAGAAGGTTGGAGGAGTCTTTAAACTAGGGACTAGGGGGGGAGGGTATTCATTTTATAGGAGGGGAAGGCAGTGCAGATAGAGACCTGGGCACAAATAATGAAATTGGGGGTGGGGGTGGCATGGGGGGTGGGGTTAAAACAGTTAATAATTTAAGAAAGAATAGAGGTTCAGAGAGATACATAAATTGCATGTATACTAATGCTAGAAGCCTCATCAACAAAATGGCGGAATTAGAATTAATTTTGTTGGAACATAATTATGACATGGTGGGGATATCTGAGACTTGGCTAGATGAGAGCCACGACTGGACGGTTAACTTACAGGGCTATAGTCTGTTTAGAAATGACCGTAAAAATAAGCGAGGTGGGGGTGTTGTTTATATGTAAAATCATCCTTAAAACCCATCCTGCGTGATATCTGTGAATCTAAAGAAGATGTAGAGTCTCTGTGGGTGGAGATTAGGGGAGGGGGAAAAATAATAAATTACTGGTAGGGGTTTGTTATAAGTCTCCTAAAATAATGGAAGCATCAGAGAATATCCTCGTAAAGCAAATAGATGAAGCAGCAACTCAAGGAGAAGTCATTATTATGGGGGACTTCAACTACCCTGAAATACATTGGGGAACAGAAACCTGTAGTTCCAGCAAAGGTAATAGGTTTTTGGCAACTATGAGAGACAATTACCTTTCACAACTAGTTCAGGACCCAACAAGAGGGGGGGCACTTCTAGACCTAATATTAACCAACAGGCCAGACCGCATATCAAATATAAGGGTACTTGGGTAATAGTGATCACAAAATAATAAGCTTTCATGTATCCTTTAATAAGATGTGTAGTCGAGGGGTTACAAGGACACTAAACTTCAGGAAGGCAAATTTCCAACGGATGAGAGATGATCTTAGTGTAATAAACTGGGACGATATCCTGAGACATAAAAATACACAAAGAAATTGGGAGACGTTTATTAGCATACTGAATAGGACCTGTGCACAGTATATACCCTATGGGAATAAACATGCTAGAATTAGGAGGAAATCACTATGGCTAAATAGAGCTGTAAGGGGCGCAATAAGTGACAAAAAGAAAGCGTTTAGGGAATTAAAGCAAGTAGGTAGTGATGAGGCATTAAATAAATACAGAAGACTGAATAAATTCTGTAAAAAGCAAATCAAGACAGCAAAGATTGAGGCAGAGAGACTCATTGCCAGAGAAAGTAAAAATAATCCCAAAATATTCTTTAACTACATAAATAGCAAGAAACTAAAAAATGATAGTGTTGGTCCCCTTAAAAATAGTCTGGGTGAAATGGTGGATGAGGATGAGGAAAAAGCCAATATGCTAAATGGCTTTTTTAAACTGTATTTACACAAGAAAATCCCATGACAGATAACATGATCAGTGACAAAAAATTTCTCCATTAAATGTCACCTGCTTAACACAGCAGGAAGTACGGCGGCGTCTAAAAATCACTAAAGTTGACAAATCCCCGGGCCTGGATGGGATACACCTCCGAGTACTGCAGGAATTAAGTACAGTCATAGATAGACCATTATTTTTAATCTTTAAAGATTCCATAATAACGGGGTCTGTACCACAGGACTGGCGTATAGCAAATGTGGTGCCAATATTCAAAAAGGGGGCAAAAACTGAACCTGGAAATTATAGGCCAGTGAACTTAACGTCTACTGTGGGTAAAATTCTGGAGGGTTTTTTAAGGGATACTATATTGGAGTATCTGAGGCTGAATAACCTCATAACACAGTATCAGCATAGGTTTACGAGGGACCGTTCTTGTCAGACTAATCTGATAAGCTTTTATGAAGGGGTAAGTTAAGGACTGGACCAAGGGAATGCAGTGGACATGGTGTTCATGGACTTCTCAAAAGCTTTTGACACAGTGCCACACAAAAGGTTGATACATCAAATGAGAACAATGGGGATAGGGGAAAATATGTGTAAGTGGGTTAAAAACTAGCTCATGGATAGAAAACAAAGGGTGGTTATTAATGGAGCACACTCGGACTGGGTCACCGTTAACAGTGGGGTACCACAGGGGTCAGTATTGGGGCCGCTTCTCTTTAACATATTTATTAATGACCTTGTAGGGGGCATACAGAGTAGTATTTCAATATTTGCAGATGACACTAAACTCTGCAGGGTAATCAATACAGAGGAGGACAATTTTATATTACAGGAGGATTTATGTAAACTAGAAGCTTGGGCTGATAAATGGCAAATGAGCTTTAATGGGGATAAATGTAAGGTCATGCACTTGGGTAGAACAAACAAGATGTATAATTATGTGCTTAATTGTAAAACACTGGGCAAAACTGTCACTGAAAAAGACCTGGGTGGATGGGTGGACGACAAACTCACATTTAGTGGCCAATGTCAGGCAGCTGCTGCCAAGGCAAATAAAATAATGGGATGCATTAAAAGAGGCATAGATGCTCATGAGGAGAACATAATTTTACCTCTATACAAGTCATTGGTGCGACCACACTTAGAATACTGTGTGCAGTTCTGGTCTCCGGTGTATAAGAAAGACATAGCTGAACTGGAGCGGGTGCAGAGAAGAGCGACCAAGGTTATTAGAAAACTGGGTCTGCAATACCAAGACAGGTTATTACACTTGGGGTTATTTAGTTTGGAAAAACGAAGGCTTAGGGGTGATCTTTTTACAATGTATAAATATATGAGGGGACAGTACAAAGACCTTTCTAATGATCTTTTTACTCTTAGACCTGTGACGGGGACAAGTGGGCATCCTCTACGTCTGGAGGAAAGAAGGTTTAGCCATAATCACAGATGCAGATTCTTTACTGTAAGAGCAGTGAGACTATGGAACTCTCTGCCGTCTAATGTTGTAATGAGTGATTCCTTACTAAAATTTAAGAAGGGACTGGATGCCTTTTCTTAAAAAGTATAATATTACAGGCTATTGTCACGCTGTCTAATGATATGTGTACGATGTCAGTAAACTATTCTTAAAAGAACAACACTCTATACAACATATAGATTAGCAACATCAGCATGTAAATAAAGAATAGATTTACCTGACACGATATCCGTTGAACTCAGGATAAATCTTGAGGACTTGATACACTGTCACAGGAAAGAAGAGGGCCGGGGGTCTAACCTGACCCTAAGCTGGGGTCCTAACTAATCCCTCACCTTGGAGGTACTGATAATGGTTCAGAGGTCCAAGTCTCCAGCCTAACCCTGTCTCCTATCAGTCCCTGAACCCTGTAATCAGTCCTAAGAAGGATTCTGATTACCACCAAAGGGATATGGGCTGATCTCTGCTAAATACACAGATTAGACATATAAGACAGACTGGAGAAAACACAGACTTGCATACACACTCAAACACAGAAGGAACATAAAAGATCTGGGATATTAAACTCTAAGCAAGGTGAGCTTAAAACAACTAAGGAGCTCTTTAACTTAAGTCTATACAGATACAATCCTATCTGTGGTCTGCATGAAGAATTTCACTGGCAACTCCCAAACAGACAACCAGAGATTTAAAGGAAACCAATCAACAAAAATTAATTGCAGCGGGAAACTGCACCCGCCAAACTGAGCACAGACAGAATTAACTCCTAACTGCCAAACACAAAGAAACAGCAACTCACGTGAGAAGTCAGAATGTGCAACCGCGACGTCTTCGTGCGATGCACACATGACAGTACCCCCCCTTCTCGAGGGGCCTCCGGACCCTAAAGCCAGGTTTGCCCGGGTGAGTTCTGTGGAAGTCCGCACCAAACATCTGCGTTAATGTCAACGCAGGAACCCACTCTCTCCTCGGGACCATACCCCTTCCAATGCCCAAGTACTGAGGGACCGCGATTCAAACGTGAGTAAATGATCTTTGACACTTGAAACTCCAATTTTACCATTGACCACCACTGGAGGGGGAGGTAGAGGTGATGGTATACTGGTGCCACGTCCCTTTAAGTAATGAACTGGGGAAACACATTAGAATTTTAAACGTAGGGGGAGGTCCAAAACGAAATGCACGGGATTAATTAGAACTGTTTCCTGTACGGCCCGATGAATTGGGGCCCAGCTTCCAGAGGAACTTTAATTTTTTATTCCTGGTAGACAACCATACCAGATCGTTCACATTAAATCTGGACCAGAAACTCTCCTCCTATCAGCCATACGTTTATAGGGTTTCCCCCCTAGCACTCAGATTATTCATACACCTCCCACACTGAAGCAAATGACGACGAGAAACGCTCCTCCTCAGGAACCCCCGAAGGCCCCCCCTTGAAAATACAAAACTGGGATGAAAACCATATGCCCAAAAACGGGATTTACCAGTGACTCGCTCTGCCTGTTTTTAAAAGCGAACTCTGCCAGAGGCAAGAAAGAAGACCAGTCCCCCTGGTTCTCTGAACAAAACACCCAAGATAAGTCTCTAGGCTTTGATTCAGCGCTTGGGCTGACCATTGGTCTGCGGAAAGAAAAGCCGAGGAAAATGACAATTGCATCCCCCGACGTAAAAAAATCCCTCCAAACTTGGACACAAACTGAGGGCCCCCTATCTGACACCACATCAGAGGCAACCCATGAAGTCTCACAATCTCCCCAATGAACACCTGCGCCAGAGTTTTAGATTAGGGGGGGCAGAAGAGCAATGAAATGTGCCATCTTACTGAACCTGTCAACAACCACCAGTATGACAGTCTTCCCTGACGACTGAGGAAGGTCCCTGATGAAGTCCCTAGACAATGATCCATGGACCTCCGGAAAATTTCAAGGGTAAGAGGGTCCCAGACGGACGGGTATGAGGGTCTTTTAAACGACACAAACCCACAGGCGCGACAAAAGTTAAAAAATTTATTAACGTTAGGCCCCCAAAACCCACGAGAAAGGAGTCTAAAATAGCCTTACTCCCTGATGTCCTGCTAAAGCAGAATTGATGTGCCTCAATAACCTTTTGTCTCAACTGATTTGGGACAAACAGCTCCCTGGAGGTCCTGCAGGGCTCCCCCCGAGCCTCTAACACCTCCTCCTCAAGCTCAGAACAAACAGCCGACACTACCACCCCTCCTAAGGATAGGGAATCGGGGCATCCATTTTCCCCCCCCTGGGGGAAAATGCGAACAACTCACCTTTCATTCTTTAAACCCCGGGGGATAATACGACAAAAATTAAACCTGGTAAAAAACAAAACCCCCGGCTTTTCTTTTAATTCAAC
>JARQOD010000004.1:67792208-68035597 GCA_033576555.1 Oophaga sylvatica | reverse complement strand
CAAAGGATTGACCCATACAAAGAGAATTTTCAACTACCGCCTCACAAGAGCCAGACGGATGGTGGAGTGTGCGTTTGGGATTATGACAGCCAAATGGCGTGTCCTTTTGACTGCGATAAACTTGAAGACAGAGACTGTGGATGATGTTGTTAAAGCGTGCGTGGTCCTACATAATTTTGTTATCACGAAGGAACCGATTTCTATTGAGGACCACAATCAAGAAACAACCTTGCACGACTACAGCAACATTACCACTCGGAGTACACTGGCGGTTTCAAGAATGAGGGACCATTTTTCCCAATACTTTGTGTCACCAGAAGGTAGAGTAGACTGGCAGGATGACAGAGTGTGATCAAGTGATTATTTCTTTTAAAAATCTTTCTGTACCCACAATAAGGAAAGTTTTCTACCTTCTTGTGTGTTTTGTACTGTATGTTACCTTTTGTCCATAGTTGTGTCCCTGTCTTTTTTTTCAAATTAACCAAAGTATTTCACCTTTTTACAAAAAATGTGTACCTGCTAGGGGATAACCTCATAAAGTACACAAGTTTTGAAAAAAGGTCAGATACTTTCTATACTCCACAACCCGGGACAAAATTGTGGCAAAAAGGTAAAATTTATGTTCCTCAAACTTATGTAGATATTTTTGACATATTACCCTAACAGATGTTGGTGTTTGTATAACCACATATGTTTACCTGGTTTAATACATTTGTTACTTAACATCCTATAAAGAAATGACAGACAACATTTGTAAACTACTTGAACTTTTATTACAAAAATTAATTTTTAATATAATATTTTGAAAATGTTGCATTTTTGCAAACTTTTGCAAATGTAATAATTTTTTTTTTTATTGAAATAAACTATTTTTTATTGAAGAAAAAAATACAAATTTATTCATAGTTGTGTGTAGTGTGGGGTGGAAATAGTGCTGGAGGGGCTGCGAGACACTTCGACCGTGGGAGTGTGGTGGGACGACCGGGATGGTGGTGTTGAAGGAACAGGAAGAGGTGAAGGGGTGGAAAGAGAGAGAGAATGGGAAGACAAGGCAGAACAGGTGGGTGGTGGAGTGGAGGGTTGGGCAGGAGGAGCAGGTGACATGGTAGGGAATTGGAAGGGGAAGGAGATCTGTAAGAGGTTGGAGTGTGGTACAGGGTAGGTGGCTGGTAGTGGGGAGGTTGCTGGAACTGGGGAGGTGACTGCAGTTGGGGAGGTGGCTGGTACTGGGGAGGTTGCTGGAATTGGGGAGGTTGCTGGAGCTGGGGAGGTGGCTGGTATTGAATAGGAGGGGGAGGAGGGACGGCGGCTGGAGGGGGGGAAGTGGAGGAACGACTGGGGTGGATGGAGGAGGATGTGAGATAGCCTGCACTAGACCAGCATGGCACGTATGCATTACATACATCTGCTGGTCAGCAGATAGTGTATCTATGCGCTCTGCCACAGACCTAAAAAAGCTGTGATTAGGAGATGCTCTTGCTTCCGACTACATGGTTTGCAGAAGTGTCTTTACCTCCAAAACTGTGGAAGTTATCTGATTAATGCCTGCGGCAAGTTGTTCAGATAATACTTTTAGACAGTTCTGGAAAGATGCATTCAAATGCAAGAACTCGGGCGCATAGCTCCTTTCCTGACCCCTCTGCCGCTGCCGCCCAGTACCCGCAGCTGTACTAGAGGTGGCAGTGGCAGAAGGGTGGGATAAAGGGAATGCTATCTCCTCACCAGCAGCTGCATGTAATGCAGGCGGCCACGATGCTCCAGCGCTGGTGGATGGGACTGCGGGATCGAATGTGTGGGAAGGTGCAGATGTACCGAGGCGGTCGAAGTGTCCCTTGTTGTCGGTCTCCTGAGGGATCGCCCCAGAAGGCACCAACTCTGCGGGCGCCCGAGTGCTGGTCACCGTACTGTGGAATAAAGAGAAAACATACAATTAATATACAGATGTGGAATGGCCCTGGCTGCAAAAAAACATTGGATATATGTTAACATTTTATGGTAATATTTACCTTCGGGTGACCATATTTTCCCGCAGGAACGCCAGGGCTCGTGCGTATTTATATTTGCTCTGGCGTCCTGCAGATTCACTCGGGGCCCGCATCTCCTTATTGAACTCCTTCTTAAAGCGATCCTCACAGACTGCCACCGCTTCACAATTCTCTCCCCTGAAACGAGAAAGCACACATTGGTTACTATACAACATCAGTGTTTCACAAACTTCATTCCTCGTGTCCCCAGAGGTCATGTTTTCATTATTTCCATAGTGTTTCACAAAAGGCAATCCTGAAAACATGAACCGTGGGGGACACGAGGACTGAAGTTTGGGAAACACAGCTTTACAGTCAGCAACCTGAACTATGCTTACGGTGTTATTCTGGGACCGAACATCGAGGTCCTCCCAGCGGTCCACCATTGCCGATGCCACTTCCTCCGAGAGCTGTCGGTTCACTACTTGATCAGAATGCTGGCGGTCCCCCATGTTCCACAGCGGCTCCCTTTCTCTGACCAGATCAATGAGGAGGTCGACATCTATCCCCTCCTCACCGTCCGAATCGGGAGCACGCTGTGAAGCCTGTGAAATAAAAAGAGAAAAAACAAAACATTACCCTCCACAGTAGCAAGTGAAAAAGAAAAAAAGGAAAAATGTTGAACAAAATCCAGTTAAGAAAAAAATATATATATATACCAAAATTAAAAAAAAAACTTTAGAAAAAAGACTAAAAATATAAAAAAAAATGTAAAAAGACTAAAAAAGTTTAAATCAAAGCAAAAAATTCCAAATTAAAAATGAAAAAAAAAAAAAGATTAAAAAAAAAAAATATATGTTAATTTTTTACCTAACAATTAAATTGGAATAAAAAAAAAACTTACACGGTGGGAACTGCCGCCACTCTCACGACGACGACTCTGGGAGGCGCTGTGAGGACCCCTTTGTTGGCTACCAGATCCGAGAGACTAAAAAGAAAAAATAAAAGTTTGATATAGGCATGTGTTGGCCGCTGTGTGAAGTATGTACTAAATGGTTTTCTATGTGTTGTGTGTAGTGTGATGTTGTGTTTCTGCGATTGATGCAGGATACTTACGAATTGTGAGCCCACTCCGGGTATCTCTCCACCCCGTCCTTCTTCCTCTGGGAGCTCCTCTTCATCTTGCGATTCCTGTTATTAAAAAAAGTCAATCAATACATATATCCCACAAATGGATTGTGGAGAAAAATTTTTTTTATATTTTTACCGCCAAATGCTGACGATGGGAAGGAGGGCTCCTAGAAGAACATGTCTCCACATCAGGCTGTAGCTCCACTGACTCGGTGGGAGCTGCTGCTGCCGCTTCCTCGGCTAAAGCTGCCAGTGCTGCTGCTGTTTGCCGGTCTCTGCTGTGAAAGGCACAAAAAGGGCCAGTCAATATATGTATATTCCTTGGCCCTTGCTGAAAGAGAAAAACAAACATTGAATTTTTAGGAAATGGGGGATGTCATATTTACTTTCTGTTGACTGTCCTCCTGGCTTCAACTATATCCTCTCCCCTTGCTGCTGCTGCCGCCTCTCTTTCAATTCTTCTGCTGTGGAATAAACAGACAAAAAGGGCCAGTGAATATATGTATATTCCTTGGCCTGAATATATGTATATTCCTTGGCCTTGGCTGAAAAAAATAAAAGTCAAACATGGACTGGAGTGAGCTTTATGGTGTATGGAATACAACATCCCGTCATGAATTGGACCCATAAACAGTACCAGGGGGACCCACCCTATCACTGGAAAAAAATGCACACTTGATACAGTACCAGGGGGACCAACCCCATCACAGCCAAAAAAATTAAAGTTTTACAGTACCAGGAGATCCACATTATCAATTGAAAACATGCACATTTGATACAGTACCAGGGGGACCAACTTCATCACAGGGAAACCATGGCGACGCACATTATCACTTGCAAAACATGCACATTATAAACACTACAAGGGGATACACTTCATCACAGTGAAAACATGCACATTTGATACAGTACCAGGGGGACCAACTTCATCACATGGAAACCATGGTGATGCACATTATCACTTGCAAAACATGCACATTATAAACATTACCAGGGGATACACTTCATCACAGTGAAAACATGCACATTTGATACAGTACGTGGGGGACCAACCCCATCACAGCAAAAAAAAACACATTCTACAGTACCAGGAGATCCACATTATGAATTGAAAACATGCACATTATACAATAGCAGGGAATACACATTATCACTTGAAAAAATGCACATTATAAAGTAGCAGGGGATCTACATTATAACTTGAAAAAATGCACATTATAAAGTACCAGGGGATACAAATTATCAATTGAACACATGCATATTATACAGTAACACGGGATACACATTATCACTTCATAAACATGCACATTTGAAACAGTACCAGGAGGACCCACCCCATCAGTGGAAAACTATGAACATTTCATACAGTACCAGGGGGACCAACCCCATCACAGCAAAAACATGATTTTGAAACTGTACTAGGGTGCAAAGAAACCGCACTGCACTAGCTCAGGCAGCAGTGGTGACAGATGCGTGGTAAAATTTGCGGTGGGGGATGTGATATTTACCATCTGCTGTCCTGGCGCTCCATTGCCGTATCTGCTGCGGAACCTGATGCTGGTGCTGG
The DNA here is from genome assembly GCA_033576555.1 of Oophaga sylvatica. NCBI lineage: Eukaryota > Metazoa > Chordata > Amphibia > Anura > Dendrobatidae > Oophaga > Oophaga sylvatica. The sequence goes on along the minus strand of JARQOD010000004.1, from coordinate 68,030,935 downwards.
TGCTGTTGCTGGTAATGGTCCTCTTGCTCTCTTGTGCATGGTAATGTCTGAGTGTCCCACTGCATGCTTTTTATATGTTTGCTGTGGGCTGGTATATCAATTGAAAAACTGGATCCGGCCACTGAATCCGGCTTCTGCCGGATCCTTCGCATTGCGGCGCTCATAGACTTTCATTGTGACAAAAGCCGGAAGCGCCGGATCCGGCTTTTTCGCTGGAGACAAAAAAACGTTACAGTAGACGTTTTTCCCAGATGCCGGACTGCGACCAGACACCGGATCCGGCAAAAACCGGACGCGCCGCAGGGACATGCGGTGCCATCCGGCAATAATGTTACTCAATGGAAAAAAAAACGGATCCGGCATTACATTTTGCCGGATGCGGTTTGAAGAAAAAAGGCCGGAGCCGTCAGGCGCAAAACGGATGTGTGAAAGAGGCCTAACTCCGCTACTACAAGAAGAGGCACTGAACAAAAGAAATATTTAGTTCTACACCCTGCTAACGCAACAGGATTGTTAGCACATGGTTGAACTTGCTTTGTAACTGACCGGTGCCAATTGCACACGTGGTTGAAACAGATGCTAAGACAAGAGTGATGATAACCCCAGTCCTAATGCTACTAAACTTTTGCCTAGCCGGCACCCCAAGCATAAAACAGACTAGGCTCCGGCGTTGAGTCAAAGGTACAAAGCCGCAGCAGTCTGCCAAAGTGGACACACTGTTAGGGTCTACGGAATGCAACAAGTAAATATAGATAATGAGAGCGTTCGCAGCCCGGGGTCCACCATGCAGGCAGAGCCTGCTGCTAGTAAGATGACGGTATAAGCGAATTCTGTTACTTCACAGAGTCGCAAACACAGATGCTGTGGCACTATATGGCGGTATAAGCGAACTCTGTTACACCACAGAGTCGCTGAGGTAGAGACGCAGAGGTAGAGACTGTGTCCTGTTAACACCACAGGAGTACACAGATAACTGCTGTGCGGATAGCAGTCAGAGGTCATGCAGTCAGCAAAGCAAACAAGCAACTCCTCACCAGAGTAGCCAGTATTCTAGAGGCTATTTCAGCCAAGCCCTGAACACGTGCATACAAATCTCCTCACCGGAGGTGCCGGTATTCTAGGGGCTTGTTTCAGCCGAGCCCTAACTACATGCGTGCATGATCACACTGGCGCAAAGCACATAACACAATTGATAGTAGCGCAGAGCTGAGTGGTCATGCGCACCTTTTATAGTAGCAGCTACAGGACCTTCCAGAAAAGGACCAATGAGAAACTGTTCTAGAACACAAGCAGTTTCAGGACCTTCCTGGCGGACCAATGGGAGTCGCTGCTGTAACCGAGCATGTGACCCTTGATCTCCAATGGGAGATCTTGCCCTGGGCATGCTCAGATGGATAAACGCAGGACTTAGTCCCAAGACTGCCTGCTCCAGCACTGGTTATAATATAGGAACCAGAAGAGGCAGCAACAAGCCTCTGCACAGTATTAGACTGAGCGAGACGCTGGGACCGACGTCTCCGCTGAGCAGGCTCCACTGCAGCCGGAGATGGATGGGGGACCGCAGCGGGACTGGTTCGAGATTCCCCTTGTGCAGCAGTGGAAACTCGATCCCTAACACACACACAGGGCAACAGACTGAGTGGTAGAGTGTATATATATATGAAGTACAGACCAAAGGTTTGGACACACCTTCTCATTTAAAGATTTTTCTGTATTTTCATGACTATGAAAATTGTACATTCACACTGAAGGCATCAAAACTATGTATTAACACATGGAATTATATACTTAACAAAAAAGTGTGAACAACTGAAAATATGCCTTATATTCTAGGTTCTTCAAATTAGCCACCTTTTGCTTTGATGACTGCTTTGCACACTCTTGGCATTCTCGTGATAAGCTTCAAGAGGTAGTCACCGGAAATAGTCTTCCAACAATCTTGAAGGAGTTCCCAGAGATGCTTAGCACTTCTTGGCCCTTTTGCCTTCACTCTGCGGTCCAGCTCACCTCAAACCATCTCGATTGGGTTCAGGCCCTGGTGACTGTGGAGGCCAGGTCATCTGGCATAGCACCCCATCACTCTCCTTCTTGGGGAAATAGCCCTTACACAGCCTGGAGGTGTGTTTGGGGTCATTGTCCTGTTGAAAAATAAATGATGATCCAACTAAACGCAAACCGGATGGAATAGCATGCCGCTGCAAGATGCTGTGGTAGCCATGCTGGTTCAGTATGCCTTCAATTTTGAATAAATACCCAACAGTGTCACCAGCAAAGCACCCCTACATCATCACACCTCCTCCTCCATGCTTCACGGCGGGAACCAGGCATGTAGAGTCCATCCGTTCACCTTTTCTGCATCGCACAAAGACACGGTGGTTGGAACCAAAGATCTCAAATTTGGACTCATCAGACCAAAGCTCAGATTTCCACTGGTCCATTCCTTGTGTTCTTTAGCCCAAACAAGTCTCTTCTGCTTGTTGCCTGTCCTTAGCAGTGGTTTCCTAGCAGCTATTTTACCATGAAGGCCTGCTGCACAAAGTCTCCTCTTAACAGTTGTTGTAGAGATGTGTCTGCTGCTAGAACTCTGTGTGGCATTGACCTGGTCTCTAATCTGAGCTGCTGTAAACCTGCGATTTCTGAGGCTGGTGACTTGGATAAACTTATCCTCAAAAGCAGAGGTGACTCTTGGTCTTCCTTTCTTGGGGCAGTCCTCATGTGAGCCAGTTTCTTTTTAGCGCTTGATGGTTTTTGCAACTGCACTTGGGGACACTTTCAAAGTTTTCCCAATTTTTCGGACTGACTGACCTTCATTTCTTAAAGTAATGATGGCCACTCATTTTACTTCACTTAGCTGCTTTTTTCTTGCCATAATACAAATTCTAAGTCTATTCAGTAGGACTATCAGCTGTGTATCCACCAGACTTCTGCACAACACAACTGATGGTCCCAACCCCATTTATAAGGCCAGAAATCCAACTTATTAAAAGTGACAGGGCACACCTGTGAAGTGAAAACCATTCCCGGTGACTACCTCTTGAAGCTCATCAAGACAATGCCAAGAGTGTGCAAAGCAGTCATCAAAGCAAAAGGTGGCTACTTTGAAGAACCTAGAATATAAGACATAAGTTCAGTTGTTACACACTTTTTTTGTTAAGTATATAATTCCACATGTGTTAATTCATAGTTTTGATGCTTTCAGTGTGAATTTACAATTTTCCTAGTCATGAAAATACAGAAAAATCTTTAAATGAGAAGGTGTGTCCAAACTTTTGGTCTGTATTGTGTATATATATATATATATATATATGTATATATATATATATATATATATATATATATACATATATATATATATATATATATATATATATATATATATATACACACACACACACACACACACACACACTGAACGAGAATGACACTAGATCGCCCGCCATTGAGAGCCTTTTATACCTTAGGCTCCTCCCCAAAGACTCAGGCCCAGTGGGCAGAGACATCGCCCGAGGGCCAATCGATCGGAGGCGCCACATCACCAGAGCAGCTGACGTCAAACCACCAATAAGGGGACGCCACGTCACGGACATGCTCAGTAAAGCAATCTCTGGACTTAGCCTCCAGGGCTCAAGGCTCCATCTGTATGCCACTGGTTACAAAAGACTTGACTGGAGAGCCAGCAGGCTTTGGATTTATCCCATGCAGCGGGAGAATCGTGACGCCTAACATTACCCTCCGGTGACGTTCGCTATGCTCGAAGGCCGCAACAAGCTGAGGTGCTCAATTGGCTCCCAGGTCCTTTCCTCTGGTCCATGACCCTCCCAGTCTACCAAATAAATTTTTTTGCAGCGCACCACCTTGGACCTGACAATGGCATTGACCTCATAATCGCTCGAAGGCGTCTCCGAACCCCCAGCAGGAGACCCATAAAAATGAGTCATATATACTGGTTTTAAGAGAGACACATGAAAGGTGTCGGTGGTATTCAAATGAGATGATAGATTACAGGATTTACCTGCTCAAGGACCTTGAAAGGACCTAAGTGGCGAGGGGACAAATTTAGTGGACTCTACACACAACTTGATGTTACGAGCTGACAGCCACACTAAGTCTCCAGGAGCAAAGACTGGAGCCGGGCGATGATGCGCATCGGCGGAAGCTCTCATTCTCTCCTTAGACAGTCTGATTGCATCCTGCGTGTAGTCACAGATGTCACGGGCCTCCACTACCCAGTCCTCCACCCTAGGATTGGAAGATGAGACGGGCATATACACAGGGACATGCGGATTCTGACCGTAATTCAGGAGGAAAAGGAGTCTGCCCTGTGGAATCAGAGACAGCATTATTTAAGGCAAACTCGGCCCACAGCAACAGGGATGACCAGTTGTCATGCCTGGCGGACACAAAATGCCCTAGATAGGTGACCAATGACTGATTAGTTTTCTCCAACAGCCCGTTCATCTCAGGATGGTATGCAGATGACAAACTGAGCTCTATACTGAGCAGGCGACAAAGCTCCCTCCAAAAAATGAGACGCAAACTGGGGACCCCAGTCACTGACAATCTTATCCGACAGAATATATGTTTAATAAATAAGACTGCCAGAGCCCGTGCAAAAGGTATACAGGGCAGAGGAAACAAGTGAACCATCTTGGAAAAATGGTCAGTAACAACCCAAATGACCTTGTTGTTACAAGAGTCAGACAAGTCCACAATAAAGTCCATCACAACTATCTCCCAGGGCCTAACCACCACCGGCAAAGGATAGAGCAAACCCATGGATCTATGCCTGGAAGGCCGATTCCTGGCACATGAAAGACAAGCCTGCACGTAATCTTTAACATCACGCGCCATCCGAGGCCACCATTAAGACCTCTCCAGAATCTCAACGGTCCACTTGATGCCAAAATGACCACCCAATTTGGAAGTATGCACACACAACAAGAGAATCTCTGACTGCAGTTTAGGAGAAACACAGGTCATGCCCTGAGGTACCCATTCAAGCGATACAGGTGCCACAGTCCGAAGGCTCTCAGAAAGGACAATAAGACGTGGCTCATCCCGATTTTTGGATGAGACAACAGAATGGGACAAGGCATCAGCTTGCAAGTTCTTTTCTATGGACAGAAAGTGTATGTTAAAATTAAATCGGGAGTAGAATAAGGACCACCTGGCCTGAAGAGAGTTCAGCCGTTGAGCTGTCTGCAGATAGGGAAGGTTTTTCTGGTCCATGAAAACCTTAAAAGGATGCCAAGCCCCCTCCTGGAGTTGGTCTTAGAGAAGAAGAAGAAGCAAGGATGTTTTCGACCTTGAGCATCCATTTGATAAAGGACGGCTCCAGCACCAATGGAAGAGGCATCCACCTCTAGGATGAAGGGCCTATCCACATCAGACCGATGCAGAATTGGCGCCCCAGCGAAATGGGACTTTAAAGACATAAAGGCCCTGGAGACCTTCTAAAACTACTTCCTAAGGTTAGCTCCCTTCTTGGTGAGGGCTGCCAAAGGAGCCACCAAAGTGGAAATGTGAGGAATGAACTGGCGGTAGTAATTAATAAATACCATAAAGCGCTGCACTGCTTTAAGGGAATGAGGCTCCTGCCAGTTCAATACCGACTCCAGCTTGGCAGAGTCCATTGCTAAACACTTGGCAGAACTGATATATCCTAGGATTGGTAAGGACTAGTGATGGGTGAGCACTAAAAAGCTCGGGTGGAGCAAATTGGAATACTTGGGAACTCGGACAGAACAACAAGCCCAATGTAAGTCTATGGGAGACCCAGGTATTTTTACCGTGATCCCCCCCGGGGTCCTTTTAAGTTCTAAAAACGTCTGAAAAATATGGAAACACTGCTCAAATGACATGGGGAAATCATGGGAGGGGATCGCCCCAGGAAGCATTCCTGACTCCAAGTTCACAGCTTTAAACAATGTTGTCAGAGTTTCGTGCCATTTTTACCGGTGCACCAAAAAACATAACAAAACGAAACTAAAACGTATTTTGCTGGGAAATATGTTAAGGTACATCCTTTCCAGGTTAATGACTTGTATGTAAGGTAAAATAAATAACCCAAGACCAAAATGTTCCTCCACCACTTGGGCTATGTTCAGACGCAACGTTTTTGAAGCGTTTTTCAACTTTAACATTGTTTTCAACCAAAACAAATGCATTCACTGGGAAATGTCATTGTAACGTCATTGTAACATTTACCAACCCTAGCTGGCCATGTGGTATGTGACACGTAAGCAGACATATCTTGTTTCATTGATGAAGGAGGAACTCTTAAAGTCACAGAGCTTATATTTACAGGGGCATCAGGCAGCATTAATCTGCTTAAAGGACCATTATTAAACAGTGGGTCTCCGAAACTGTAAAAGCCTATGCAGCCAGTGGATGGGCTGCCAAGAATTACGACGTACCCCAATACCACTTTCATGACATGTCCAGGATGGATTCCATAAAAAATGTTGCATTGAATGCAAAGCCTGCCCTGCTACCAAGTCATATGCACCCCAACAAGCCTTTGAACCCACGTACTGGATTGGACAGAAAAAATCCACTTCACATTATTCATTTTGTACTCCCATTCTGCCTTCTTATGCATTGACTGGAAGGTCTGCCCTGCTACCAAGTCATATGCACCCCAATTAGCCTTTGAACCCACATACTGAATGGGCCCAGGAAAATCCACTTCACATTATTCATTTTGTACTCCCATTCTCTTTTCTTATGTATTGACTGCAAGGCCTATCTGGTAACAAGTCATATGCACCCCAATAACTCCAATACCTCCTTGGAAGAAACAAGGAGGAGGGCCACTTACCAAAAAATGTCCCATTAAAAAGTCTCCCAGACTTGGAATGCCCATACAGTTAGTGTATGGGCTGGCAAATATTTCCCCTGTGGGGTACACCTCAACCTTTTTCAGAACAAGTCTTTTATGCACAGCCTAACCACCCACCCTTGTTAATAATGTGAGACTGGCTGTAGCTGCACGGACACGTAAACCCTTTTGATCTAGTGGAGGTGGATGATCAGACGTGGACGAAGGCATGATTAAAAAATAGGCCCAATTTCTAGAAGCGTGTCTCCTAGACTTGGAATGCCCATACACTTAGTGTATGGGCTGACAAATATTTCCCCTGTGGGGTACACCTCAACCTTTTTGAGAACAAGTTTTTTACGCACAGCCTAACCACCCACCCTTGTTAGTAATGCCACACTGGCTTTAGCTGCACGGAACACGTAAACCCTTTTGATCTAGTGGTCATGGATGATCAGACGTGGAGGAAGGCCTGATTAAAAAATAGGCCCAATTTCTAGAAGCGTGTCTCCTAGACTTGGATGGGCTGACAAATATTTCCCCTGTGGGGTACACCTCAACCTTTTTCAGAACAAGTCTTTTACACACAGCCCAACCATACACCCTTGTTAATAATGCGACACTGACTGTAGCTGCACGGAACACATAAACCCTTTTGATCTACTGGCTGTGGATGATCAGACGTGGAGGAAGGCATGATTAAAAAATAGGCCCAATTTCTAGAAGCGTGTCTCCTAGACTTGGAATGCCCATACACTTAGTGTATGGGCTGACAAATATTTCCCCTGTGGGGTACACCTCAACCTTTTTCAGAACAAGTCTTTTACGCACAGCCTAACCACCCACACTTGTTAGTAATGCGACACTGACCGTAGCTGCACGGAACACGTAAAACCTTTTGATATAGTGGCCGTGCATGATCAGACGTGGAGGAAGGCATGATTAAAAAATAGGCCCAATTTCTAGGAGCGAGTCTTCTAGACTTGGAATGCCCATACACTTACTGTATGGGCTGGAAAACATTTCCCCTGTGGGGTACACCTCAACCTTTTTCAGAACAAGTCTTTTACGCACAGCCTAATCACCCACCCTTGTTAATAATGCCACACTGGCTGTAGCTGCACGGAACATGTAAACCCTTTTGATCTAGTTCCCGTGGATGATCAGACATGGAGGAAGGCCTGAACAAAAAATAGGCCCAATTTCTAGGAGCATGTCTCCTAGACTTGGAATGCCCATACACTTCGTTCATGGGCTGGCAAACAATTCCCCTTGGGGGTGTACATTTTATTTGTATCTTGGTGACTGGTATCATAACACAATTGCCAAAACATAGAGTGGCAGGAGCATGACTGAATATGTTCACCCTGTAGTTCAAGTGGTAGTGGACGGTGAGGATGAGGAGAAGGAGGAGGAGGACACCAAATAGCCAAAATCAGGAAGCGTATATCCATGTTTGGTTGTGAAGAGATGCATGGGAATACACCTCACAAAAAAAACTACATTGGAGTTTATGCTTCGCTGTCATCATTTGGTGGGGTCGAGAAGTCAGACCCAATCCATCCCAGTCAGCCTGTCGCAATTTCAGTAGAAAGGCGAATGCGCTTATCTGTGATAATGCCACCAGCAGCACTAATAACCCGCTCTGACAAAACGCTAGTGGCAGGGCAGGCCAGGACCTCCAAGGCGTAGTGAGCCAGCTCATGCCACGTGTCCAGCTTGGATACCCAATAATTAAAAGGCACAGAGGAATCACCGAGGATGGTGGTACGGTCAGCAAGGTACTCCCTCAGCATCTTAGAGAACATTGCATTCCTTGTGAGATTACCCCACGTGGGCGATGGGAGGGTCTTAGAAAACTGTCCCAGACCTTTGCCAGTGTTCCCCTGGCTCTGCTGGAGTGGACTTGTGTCTGTCTCGCCTGTCCTGCTTGGTTGGCCAATGAACTGTTTTCTCTGCTGCCAGCGTTTTGAGATGGGAATTTTTTTTAATAATTCTGCAGCAATGGCCTTATGGTACGGCACCATTTTGGTACACCTGTCTGCCTCTGGAACAAGAGATTGAAAGTTATCCTTGTACCATGGGTCTAAAAGTGTCACTAGCCAGTAATGACTGGTACCCAATATTTTGACAATACGAGGGTCCCGAGAAAGGCAGCGCAACATAAAGTCAGCCATGCATGCCAGACTGGTAACAGGCAAGACTTCCGTGTCCTCACCAACAGGACAACTGATCATGCTGTCCTTCTCCTCCCTGTCCTCAGGCCATCCACGCTGAACAGATGGTATGACAGTTGTGGTTGTAGTCCAGTCTATAGCGCATGAAAGTAGCTCCTGTTCTTCCGCCTCCTCCTCATTATTAACCAATCCACGTTGGGATGACACGAGGCTGGGCTGTGTGTAATCACTCTTTATGGTTCCTTGATCCATGTCCTCGTATTCCGCCTGCAATGCCTCCTCTTTCATTGTGACCAGAGAGCTTTTCAGAATACAGATAAGCGGGATGGTGACGCTAATTAAGGCGTCATCGCCGCTCACCATCATGGTGGACTCCTCAAAGTTTTGGAGGATGCTACATATGTCTGACATCCATGTCCACTCCTGAGGACTTGTGTATGTAGTCAAACCTGGCAAACGACGGCCTTGTTGATCCTGGTGTTCAACAACTACCCGCTTCTACTCCCAAATCATTTCTAACATATGCAGTGTAGAGTTCCAATGCATGGGGACATCACACACCAGTCAGTGAGCTGGAATCTGCAATCACTGCTGAAGCACAGCAAGGGCGTCTGAAGCTGTAGCTGACTTTCTAAAATGTGCACACAAGCGGCATACTTTAACCAGCAGATCCGGCAGCTTTTTAGAAAACATTGAACAACGAGGTTCAGCACATGGGCCAGGCAATCGTACGTGTGTCATTTCGCCTCGCCACAAAGCCGCCACCAGGTTCCTGCCAGTGTCACACCCAACATGCCTGGCTGGAGATTTACCGTTGTCAGCCACACATCTGCCTTGCTCTTTCAGAACTGTCAACAACTCTTCAGCATTGTGCAGTTTGTCACCTAAGCAAATTAGCTTCAGTACAGCCTGTTCCCGCTTTGCTTTGGCAGTGCTTCCAGCTTGTGACTGATGTGTTTATTTCTGATATGGAGGCTGAAGAGGAGGAAAAGGAGGAGGTTCAGGAGTTGTACACAGTGGGGGCAACCCTGATTTACTTAGGGCCCGAAATCCTTGGCTTCGGGAGGACATGTTTCATTCCAAGGTCTGACTAGGACCCAGCTTCCACTATGTTAACCTAGTGTGCCGTCAGCGAGATCTACTGTGCATGGCCACAAGCACTTCCGTGGTTAGGTGTACTTTCCCAATAACTGCATTGTTAAGGGCACGGGAAATGTTGTGGGACACATGCTTGTGTAATGCCGGGACGGCACAGCGGAGAAATAGTTGTGGCTGGGGACAGAGTACCTTGGGAAGGCCGTCGCCATCAGGTTATGGAGAGCTTCCATCTCCACAAGCCTAAAAGGCAACATTTTGACAGCAAGTAGATGAGAAATATGACAATTGAGTCTGTGGCCTGTGGGGCGTTGGCTGCGTATTTCCGCTAACATTCCAATGACTGAGGAATGGACAACTGAAGGCTGCGCTGGGACAAGGATGTGGAATTGCTTGATGATGGGGCTATTTGACTGTAGGCAATGGCAGGTGCAGGGCAGGAGGCCTCTTCGCATTCACCGTAGACAGGGGATTCGGTTTGCACGCACAACAGTGGAAGAAGCAGTGGTGTCACCTGCAGATACTGTTCATCTGTTCATACTGTTTTCATCTTGCCCCGCTTCTAGTGGAACGGACGAGAGGCACGAATCTCCAAATGGAAAACTGAACAGCTCTTCAGAGTGTCGAAGTGTGGGATCAGTTGTCTCAGGGCATGGTGGGAGGAAGGAGGATCAGGGTAAGGAATATGCGGTCCAGATTCATGGCTACTGTGACTTGACCGTGTTGAAGACAGGCTGCAGGTGATGGTGCATAAGTAACTGGAAGTATTATCGGTAGTGTTGAGCATTCCGATACTGCAAATATTGGGTATCGGACGATATTCGCTGTATCGGAATTCTGATTCTGAGATCCGATATTTTTTGCATATCGGATACCGGAATCGGACGTTGGCAGTAAAGTATATGGGGAGTTCCTGTGTCACAGAACGAAGTACATGACACAGGAACTTCCCGAAAGTGTCACTGTCAATGTTGGTCGGGTCTGTCAGGAGTTAGCAGCACTTACCTGGCAGAAGATCCCCGGTGGTTACGTCCTGGACTCCTGGATGGCTGCCATTACCCTCTCCCTGGCGGTCACGTGCAGCTTCTCGCGGTAACTGCACGTGCTGCCGGGTACTGGGTAATCTCGACCAGCTGTCGCGAGAGTACAGCAGTCCGGATGATGTCACCGCCGGGGAATCAGCTATGGTAAGCAGCTCTGCTGTGTCGGGATGTCAGGCTCAGCCTGTCATTCAGATGTAGCAGAGCTGGACTCGTCGTGGGACACTCGTGATTTTGGACTGCTTCGGACAGGGAGTATTTGTGTTGGTTTGTTATTTTTGTTTTTTTACAGGAGATCGATGGCGTCGCAGGATAAGCGTGAAATAAAAACAATGAAAACTGTGTTGTGTATTATTTCATTAAAAGACTTTATTCTGGCTGTGAATTTTTTTTAAATTTACAAACTTTATGATTAATAATGGATCGGTGTCTTATTGACGCCTCTCCAATATTAACCGGGCTTATTGTCACCATTAAATCAAAGGTGACATTAACCCCTTATTACCCCGCTTGCCACCGCTACAGGGCAAGTGGGAAGATCCGGGTAAAGTGCTACAATTGGCGCATCTTTGGATGTGCAAATTGTGGGGCTGCTGCAGCCTGGTATTTTTAGGCTGTTGATTGCCAAAATCCATGGGCCTTGACAGTCTTTTAATACCAGGCCGCAGCAGTCTGCATTTTACTTGGCTGGTTAACAAAAATAGGGGGACCCCCACGCCATTTTTTTTTAGGGGATCCCCTATTTTTGTTAATCAGTGCACTTCAGGTCAGCCGGGATTCCCTCTGATGTCACTGATGCTGTGCGGTGTCCCTGGCTGACCTGAAGTGAAAGTGGGAAGCAATCAATTATGCTAACCACTTCCTCTCCTGTCAGCCAGGAGAGGAGATGATTCATTCGGGGGTTTACTTTTTGCATTAGCTGCGGTCCCTGCAGTAAACGTTAACCCTTTCAGAATTATTACAGCATGGGACCTGACTGTGCGTCGGATAGGTAAGAATAATGTTGCTTTATTATTTTATATTTATTTCAGGAGAACAAGGGAATCGAGAATTAACAGTACAATAAAAGATGGTAAAAAAAAATGTGTTTTTATTTCATTAATATTATTTATTCTTAATGTGTGTGTTTTTTTTTATTTACTTCAATAGGATTAATAATTGATAGTTGTCTAATTGACAACTCTCAATTATTAACCTGACTTAAAGTCACCTTTCAATAGCAAGGTGGCTTTAACCCATTATTAACCCATTCGCCACCGCTACAGGGCAATGGGAATAGACGGGCTAAGTGCCAGAAAGGGCAAATCTAATTATAGATTTGCCTTTTCTAGGTGTCTGGGGGCAGATGTTAGTAGCCAGGGGGGCCAAAAATAATGGTCCCTCTCTGGGCTATTATTATCTGCCCCCACTCGCTGGCTTTTTCTGTTTCGTTGAGAAAATAAGGCGGGAGCCCACGCATTTTTTTTCAACAATTTTACACCTCATATATATATATATATATATATATATATATATATATATATACATGTCATTGTGACATATATATATATATATAAATATTTATAGTACATATAATAGCCGCTAATTCAATTGCCGGCTTTTGTGAAATTACAGACCCGACATGAAATGACACATGGTTTACATAGAGTTAACTATGTCATTTCATGTAGTTTGATATATGGTTTTCACTAACAATTAAATGAGTGTATGTGTGCAAAATTTCACACATGTAGGGGTTAATTAAAGGTGTAAATTCGTAGAAAAAAAATAGTTTTTTTACAACGAATTTACACCTTTAATTAATCCCTACATGTGTGAAATTTTGCACACATACACTCATGTAATTGTTAGTGAGAACCATATATCAAACTACATGAAATTACATGGTTAAGTCTATGTAAACCATGTGTCATTTCATGTCGGGTGGTTCTGTAGTTTCACAAAAGCCGGCATTGCCTGGCAATTGAATCAGCGGCTATTTTACTATGTAGAAGTGTATGAACTATAAATATATGTATATATATATGTCACAATGACATGTATATATATATATATATATATGTATATGTATTCTATGTGTGTATATCTAGTGTTTACAAGGAAAGAAAGGTTTTTTTTTTAATTACGATATTTCTGTCCCATTCAAAAGACAAAAACCTGACTGGCACTTCCAGACTAATGTGAACTAGGTGCAAACCAAAGGGAGCTACCCTCATGTAAAACATCCAAAAAAAAGGCTGCACTCAAGCATACTAAAGCATGACAACATAGAATACATGAAATTTTGAATAGCAATATGGCTTTGGAATATAAGGAAAAATTTGAGACGCTTAGTATAAACATTTGGCCAAACATTTTAAAGCTCAACAACCATCGTCAAGGTGGTCTCAATTCTGTTGAGTCCCTAACCTAATGTGAACATACCTCTATTAGGCTGATATCTGAATTTCTGGGTGAATATGCACCTCTGTCAGTAATGCCTGCATTTATGGGTAAAGTAGGGAGCTGGTGCAATTAAAATCACTACCTGGTGGGAGCGGAGTGCTCGGTCAGCAAGCTAACATTCAAAAGACAAAAACCTGACTGGCACTTCCAGACTAATGTGAACTAGGTGCAAACCAAAGGGAGCTACCCTCATGTAAAACATCCAAAAAAAGGCTTTGGAATATAAGGAAAAATTTGAGACGCTTAGTATAAACATTTGGCCAAACATTTTAAAGCTCAACAACCATCGTCAAGGTGGTCTCAATTCTGTTGAGTATCCTTATATTCCAAAGCCATATTGCTATTCAAAATTTCATGTATTCTATGTTGTCATGCTTTAGTATGCTTGAGTGCAGCCTTTTTTTGGATGTTTTACATGAGGGTAGCTCCCTTTGGTTTGCACCTAGTTCACATTAGTCTGGAAGTGCCAGTCAGGTTTTTGTCTTTTGAATGTTAGCTTGCTGACCGAGCACTCCGCTCCCACCAGGTAGTGATTTTAATTGCACCAGCTCCCTACTTTACCCATAAATGCAGGCATTACTGACAGAGGTGCATATTCACCCAGAAATTCAGATATCAGCCTAATAGAGGTATGTTCACATTAGGTTAGGGACTCAACAGAATTGAGACCACCTTGACGATGGTTGTTGAGCTTTAAAATGTTTGGCCAAATGTTTATACTAAGCGTCTCAAATTTTTCCTTATATTCCAAAGCCATATTGCTATTCAAAATTTCATGTATTCTATGTTGTCATGCTTTAGTATGCTTGAGTGCAGCCTTTTTTTGGATGTTTTACATGAGGGTAGCTCCCTTTGGTTTGCACCTAGTTCACATTAGTCTGGAAGTGCCAGTCAGGTTTTTGTCTTTTGAATGTTAGCTTGCTGACCGAGCACTCCGCTCCCACCAGGTAGTGATTTTAATTGCACCAGCTCCCTACTTTACCCATAAATGCAGGCATTACTGACAGAGGTGCATATTCACCCAGAAATTCAGATATCAGCCTAATAGAGGTATGTTCACATTAGGTTAGGGACTCAACAGAATTGAGACCACCTTGACGATGGTTGTTGAGCTTTAAAATGTTTGGCCAAATGTTTATACTAAGCGTCTCAAATTTTTCCTTATATTCCAAAGCCATATTGCTATTCAAAATTTCATGTATTCTATGTTGTCATGCTTTAGTATGCTTGAGTGCAGCCTATTTCTGTCCCATTGACTTGCATTGTGTTTCCGGTATCGAAATCGGCGATACCCGATACTTTTTGAGTATCGGGCCGATCCAATCCGATCCGATATTTCTGGATATCGGGAAGTATCGCTCAACACTAATTATCTGCTATCCAACCAACAACCTTTTCACACTGCTCGGGCAACAATATTGCTGTCTTGCCGCGGTCCCCTAGGACTTCGTACACTAAGGTCCAGCGAGAAGATGTTGGTGTTTTCGGTGGGTTAATTGCAGCTTGCCCACGGCCTCACCATCACATCCACTTCCCCATCCCTTGCCATGCACCTTGCCCATTGTAAATGGAATAGAATATTATACATGTTCACTACAAAAGGGTGATTTGGAAGTCAACATGTATGTGATACGTGTGGTTGAAAACCACACTTTTACCTATCTGGACTTTAGGTAAAAATGTTTTTGGCCTTATCAGATTTAATAATTACGTTAACAAACTGCAAAAAAACAATACAATGTTTTGGCCTAAACTGGCCAAACTTTATGCACGCACAGATATGAGCTGTCACGGAGATACCACTACAACATATGTTTTTATTTTTTTGTTAAATAGTGCTATATATAAATACAGTTTCACCCAGGACAAAAAAAGAAAAATGCCGTAAACTGGCCAAACTTTGAGCACACAGAGATATGAGCTGCCACAGAGATACCACTACAACAAATGTGTGTTTTTTTCTTTTTTTTTTTTGGCTAAATAGTTCTGTATATCAGTACAGTTTCACCCAGGACAAAAAAAGGAAAACCAGCCTAAACTGGCCAAACTGTGTATTTTTTTATTTTTTTTGCTAAATACTGCTGTGTGTAAGTACAGTGACAGCTAGGACAAAAAAAAAAGAAAACCGCCGTAAACTGGCCAAACTTTGAGCACGCACATATATGAGCTGGCACCGAGATACCACTACGACAAATGTGTGTTTTTTTTCTTTTTTTTTTGGGCTAAATAATGCTCTATATAAGTACAGTTTTACCCAGGACAAAAAAAGGAAAACCGGCCTAAACTGGCCAAACTTTGAGCACGTACAGATATGAGCTGGCACGGAGATACCATATCGAAAAATATGTGGCCTCTATTCAAATTACACCTGGGGCTAGCTATATTCGGCCAATATATCCTACAGGTAACAATGAACAACAATATAGTCAAAACAGACAACATAATGTCATAATGTTCAAATTAGATCCAAAGCCACAACACATGGATCAGGGATATACCCATAGGAACCTCCAGTATGAATCTGATAACTTTAGGAACACGGAGTATAAGTCCACACAAAAAAGTATAAAAAATATACGCTTTATTTTATATCAAAACACCAAAATTATTGTCAACCATGGGACAACAAAAAAGAGCAAAATAAATTAGTAATCAAAACATTTTTATTATGCAATTAGAAATATAGTACACATAAATATTTCACAAAAAGGTTACAGGATAAAAGAGGGACGGGTAATTAGCTTCCTGCACGGTAAATACAGCTGTATGGTAAAGATTCTATGATCATATCGATATATCATGGGGGCTTGATCAAAATAGCACTATACCTAAAGAGGTTAATATCAATGGTGCAAATCAACACTACTTATCAAATTTGTAAACAATGTATCATGGGAGCTTATAATTAGTAACACAATGGCATAATCCCACATAGGTGTAAATGAACAGTGACACCGTTCCTTTACCCAAAGGGGTCTGCTGCCTAAACAAAATAATCAAACGTGACGAAGAAGCAGGGTGAAAAGTGCGCGTCGGGGCAGAGGGACGGAAGCTTCACTTTACTGTGTTCAATGCTGCTAGGATCTTGGTAATGGATTTTGGGATCTTTATCTAATGTTATCATGATGTGATTTCTTTTTGGGCAGATCACTGGTTCTGTGAGAGACATGCACCCTGCTGTGGGTATCCAATTATGGCTGGAGTCACACAGAACGTTTAAAAAAACGGTCCGATTTTGTAATGCGATAATCGCACAACAGTCCTCCGTATGTTGATCCGTATGTAATCCGTTTTCAATGCGATTATGCGATTTCCTCGCATGTCAGGATCCGTATGGCGTCCGTATGGCATTTCATTTCTCACTGCTTTTCCCCTTTGAATTTAATGGCTCAATGGGCTGTAATGAGGAAAATATGTGCATATTTCTCGCAAGTCACACTGATGGTTTGTGTGATGTCCGTTTTTTTATCGCACCCATAGACTTGCATTGGTGATTCTGAGCCGAGATACGCGTACAATCGCAGCATGCTGCGATTTCACTCGCGCATATAAAACGCGCGAGAAAAAATCGGCTGATGGGAGCTGCCCCATAGATTAACATTGGGACGAGTGCTAGGCGATTTTTTATCGCCTAGCACTCGTCCGTATTATACGGTAGTGTGACTCCGGCCTATTATGACTTATGGTACTGCCACACTTAGCGATCTCACTAGCGATCACGACAACGACACAAGCTGACGAGATCGTTGGTGTGATCGCTATAAGGTCGCTAGTAGCTTCCAAACAGGAAGATCTCATCAACGACGCATCAGTGATCAGCGATCTGTATAACAACTTCGGCGGTCGTTGGGACGTGCCACACAGCATGTATTGTTAAAGATCACGACCTCGATAGGCGTGATTGAGCGCAACCTTTTCCACGCCCCTCAGCACAGATTGGTGGTCACTATATGTAATGACTGTTTGTCACAGCTCTCTCGCTTTGTGATTGGATGACCGCATCATAAAAGACGACGTATCAGCGCTCCTTTCCATTGCTCTCGAGCGGAAGCGGTTCATTCGAATCTCCAGCATCGTTCCAGTGCGTCCTGCTAGCCTTCTTTGCAGCTACTGCGATACAGTCTGTGCCACTATTGCGTTTGCTGCGATCCAGTCTGTGCCGTTATTGATTTTTTTCTGTGATCCAGTCTGTGCCTCTAGTGCATTTTCTGCGATCCAATCTGTGCCATTATTTATATAATTTTTCTGCGATCCAGTTTGTGGCGCTATTGCGTTTCCCGCGGGTTTTTTTTTTTATTCAGGATCACAAACAAGTCTTGTAAGGTAGGTATTTTTTTTAAATTTTTTTAAATTTAATTTTACAGATCCATTTTAAGATCCCAGCTGTTTTGTTTAGGCAGCAGGTGTGTATGTCTATTCATATAGGCACCGAAATGGGATTGTACCTTTACAATAAGTGCTATCTGGTTAACCCCCATGATGTTTTAATGTGAAAGGATAAAGGAGAGCTTTTGTCACTATTGGCTTTAACCCCATTGGGCAAAGGAACGGTGTCACTGTTCATTTAAGCCCGGGTCTCACATAGCGATAGACCAGCGATCCCGACAATGATCAGGATCGCTGGTGTATCGCTACATGATCGCTGCTGAGCTGCCAAACAGGCAGCTCAGGGCAGCAATCAGCACAGCGACACTGCGGGTAACATCGCTTAGTTACCCGCAGTGAACCTTGGATACCAGCGCCCTGATGCAGGGAGCTGGTAACCAAGGTACACATCGGGTTTCCAGGCGCTGCGTGGTGCCTGGAAACCCGCTGTGTACCTTGGTTACCAGCTCCCTGCATCAGGGCGCTGGTATCCAAGGTACACAGCGGGTTTCTTGGCACAGCCCCGCGCCTGGAAACCCGCTGTGTACCTTGGTTACCAGCGGATCGCTGGACTCCCGCCTGTCACACGCAGCAATGCGAGCCTGCCAGCGGGAGACCAGCGATCAAAAAAATGTCCAGGACATTCAGCGACGATCAGCGATACCCAGCAGGGGGGCTGATCGTCGCTGAATGTCACACACAGCGATATCGCAGGGGAGATCGCTGTTGCGTCACAAAACTAGTAACTCAGCAGCGATCTCGCCAGCGAGATCGCTGTGTGAGATGGGGGCTTTACACCTATGTGGGATTATGCCATTGTGTTCCTAATTATAAGCTCCCATGATATATGGTTAACAAATTTGATAAGTAGTGTTGATTTGCACCATTAACCTCTTTAGGTATAGTGCTATTTTGATCAAGCCCCCATGATATATTGATATGATCATAGAATCTTTACCATACAGCTGTATTTACCGTGCAGGAAGCTAATTACCTGTCCCTCTTTTATCCTGTAACCTTTTTGTGAAATATTTATGTGTACTATATTTCTAATTGCATAATAAAAATGTTTTGATTACTAATTTATTTTGCTCTTTTTTGTTGTTCCATGGTTGACAATAATTTTGGTGTTTTGATGATTATCTTGAGCAGATACTTTTTGAATTGATTTGGCATTTTCCGGTTAATATTGCTTTATTTTATATGGCAATTAATATAAACATATTGTGAGGAACTAAGCCGACCGCCACACTGTAGCCCGGGTATCACAGCTTCTGATCCCACCGCCGCTAACAAATGTGAAGGACGACCCCTGTCCTCCCACGTCACCAATGGGACGTAACTCCACAGGTACAGCTCTCCGGCGCCCCCTTTGTCTCGCAGGTCAGTAAGGGAACTGCACCTAGAGCAAATGGCCGCCGGGGAGGTTGTCCTGTTACCCACTGGGTATTCTAAGATTCGTGATCAGAGTAAAAGCATCAGCCCAATATTAATTTTATGGTTTAATCGCCTTAAGGGCGCACTAGATAATTACAGAAATATACAGTAAAGCTATACAACGTAATTACAATGGATTTGCAGTCAGAGAAAAAATACAACGATAATGTACAAGGCTTAAAGGTATAAGCTATAGATCAATATTACAGGGTAGTATGGTCATGGGGAGGCGGGAGCTCTGCCATCCCCAGGTAAGTCTTCAGTTGCTGGACAGTCCCCACAGCATGTGCTGCTGCTCCATTTGGCAAGGCAAATCAAATCTGTGTCTTGTGCTTCTTGTTGCTGTGAGAAAATGGAATGCCCTCTGCCTGTTCATGGTTACAGTTCTTAAAACTGCTAGGCCCTTCCACTTTGCTTTGAAGCACGCATACTAACTGGCCTGCAATTCATATGGAGCAGGAAACACTGGCCTGAGTCCGAGCCATTCAACATACCAATGACCATCCCATTCAGACACTGGCCTAAACCAATTAGCATGTTAAAGCCCTATTGATTCATAGTGGACATCAAAACTGGTCGTACTGAATATGCTAATAGGCACTGTGTAGTTAGCAGTCTGTGGCTCTGTGAACTGACAAAATGGAGGCTGGTACAGGCCCTATACAAAATGGCGACGTCCCTTTCCTTACACCTCCCTGCTTTTGAGGGCGCTAGGGGGTATCACATTCCTGTGTTCCCCCGTGCGCCCTACCGCACCCTCTCCTTGCCGGGACAACCCATCAGTGTTACCATGGTCCCTGCCTCTTTTGTGGTGAATGGTGAAGTGGTACTGTTGGAGAGCGAGGCTCCAGCGTAGCAACCTCCCATTCGTCCCAGAGACCGTGTGTAACCAGCTGAGGGGGTTGTGGTCTGTTTCCACGGTGAATTGGCGTCCGTACAAGTATGGCTGCAGACTCTGCAGGGCCCACACAATTGCCAGACATTCCTTCTCCATCGTGGAATAGGCCACTTCCCTCGGCAGGAGCTTCCTGCTCAGGTACAAAATGGGGTGTTCATAGCCCGTAGTGTCAACCTGGCTGAGCACAGCACCGAGGCCGAAGTCGCTGGCGTCGGTCTGCACTAAGAATGGCCCCGTGAAGTCGGCTGCCTGTAGTACAGGAGAACTAGAAAGGGCGGTCTTGAGCGCCTGGAAAGCTGTCTCGCAGGCGACTGTCCAGTCGACTGCGACTGGCAGCCTTTTCTTGGTGAGGTCTGTCAGGGGCTTGGCCAGGGCACTATAGTGTGGAACAAACCTCCTATAGTACCCAGCAGTACCCAAAAAGGACATCACCTGCTTCTTGGTCCTGGGGGTGGGCCAGGATGCGATGGCATCCACCTTCCCGGGCTCTGGCTTCAGAGCTCCCCCACCTACCCGGTGTCCCAGGTAGTGGACCTCACTCATACCCAGCTGGCATTTTTCCGGCTTAATGGTCAAGCCTGCTCGCTGGATCCGCCCGAGCACCTGCGCCAGGTGCTCTAGGTGATCCTCCCAGGTGAGACTGAAGATGGCAATGTCATCCAGGTACGCGGTCGCATACCCTTCCAGTCCCTCGAGCAGCGTGTTGACCATCCGCTGAAAAGTGGCAGGGGCATTCTCCATGCCGAAGGGCATCACCGTGGACTCGTACAGTCCGAATGGGGTGATAAAGGCAGAGCGTTCCCGTGCCCCAGGGGTCAGGGGAATCTGCCAATACCCCCTGCTCAGATCCATGATGGTCAGGTACTTGGCCCGGCCAGCTGGTCGAGCAGGTCATCGATGCGTGGCATTGGGTACGCATCGGTGACCGACACAGCGTTGAGCCCCCTCTAGTCCACGCAGAACCGCGTAGTTCGGTCCTTTTTAGGAACGAGGACTACAGGCGAAGTCCATGCGCTGTTGGACGCTTGGATCACCCCCAGCCTCAGCATCTCGTCTATCTCTTGGCGCATCTGCTGCTGCACCTCAAGAGAGACCCGATATGCTGAACGCCGGATTGGGGGGTGGTTGCCAGTGTCCACGTCATGGACTGCTGCCTCAGTCCTTCCGGGCAGGCTGCTGAACAGCTCCCGAAAGGGGTGCAGGGTGGCCCCCAGCTGGGAACGTTGGTCCTCCGAGAGCTGGTGGCCAACCCCCACATCCTCGATGGATCCACCCGCCTTGGCTTGGGTGAGCAGATCGAGGAGGGTTTCTGCCTCTCCTTCCTCTGGAAGGTTGCACACTGGGTGAGCATAAGCCTCCCGCTCATGATGGGCCTTCATCATGTTCACATGGAAGGCCTTCCTCCTTCCACGGGCGTGGTCCAGGGTGACCAGGTAGGTGACGGCGTTGAGCTGCTCGTGCACGAGGTATGGACCCTCCCTGGCCGCCTGAAGCTTGTTTTGTGGTACGGGGACCAGTACCCACACCTTTTGACCCACCTGGTAGGTCCGCTCACAAGCATTCTGGTCGTACCATCGCTTCTGGTCAGCCTGAGATTGGGCCATATTGTCATGCACCAGCCGCGTCAAGGCCATCATTTGGTCCCGGAAGCGCACGACATACTCAATGACCGACACTCCAGGGGTGGCTAAATCCCCTTCCCATGCTTTCTTCACCAGAGCAAGGGGCCCCCGTACACGTCGCCCGTACAGGAGCTCAAAGGGGGAGAACCCCGTTGAGGCCTGTGGGACCTCCCGGTAGGCAAACAGCAGGTGTGGGAGATACCGCTCCCAGTCTCTCCCGTGGGAGTCGACCAACATCTTCAGCATCTGCTTTAAGGTGCCATTGAACCGCTCACACAAGCCATTGGTCTGTGGGTGATACGGGCTGGCCACCAGATGTTGCACCTGTACCTGCTTACAGAGAGACTCCATCAGCTGCGACATGAACTGGGTCCCTCGGTCGGTGAGCATTTCCTTGGGAAACCCCACTCTGGAGAAAATCTCCAGTAAGGCAATGGCCACTTTGTCGGCCCGAATGGACGACAAAGCTACCGCCTCCGGGTACCGGGTGGCATAGTCCACTACCGTTAGTATGAAGAATTTCCCGGAGTGGTTGGGAGTGGACAGAGGTCCAATGAGATCCACAGCCACCCTCGAGAAAGGCTCTTCGATGATGGGCAGAGTTACCATTGGGGCTTTGGGGCGTGGCCCCGCCTTCCCCACCCTCTGACAGGT
This sequence comes from Oophaga sylvatica, assembly GCA_033576555.1. NCBI lineage: Eukaryota > Metazoa > Chordata > Amphibia > Anura > Dendrobatidae > Oophaga > Oophaga sylvatica. The sequence continues at coordinate 68,008,382 of JARQOD010000004.1, read as the reverse complement.
GTCACACGAAAGGCAGTAGGCTATCACCTCGGTCCTCATTCCAGGCCAGTAGAAATGCTGAGCTAGCCTGGCCCTGGTTTTAGTGATCCCTAGGTGTCCGGCCATTGGAATCTCGTGTGCAATCCGCAACAATTCCGCCCTGAACGGATGGGGTACCACTAACTGTCGGTCCCTGGGCCACGCCTCCGGTGAACCCTGCTGGACCGTTACCCGGTACAGCCGTCCCTGGTCCCAGACCACTCGCTCGCGGTCGGACTCCAGGGGAGGCTGTGCCGCCTGTTCCTTGAGAGTCTTCAGGCTAGGGTCAGCTTCCAACGCTGCCTGAAATCCCTGACTTGATGTGGCAAGAATTGATGAAACTGCCATGTCCTCTGTCAGTTCCCCGGGATCTGTCTCCTGGCTACTGTCTGACTCGGCAGCCACTTGGTCAGAGAGGGGGAAACCGTCGGACCTCTGCGAGGCTCCTTGGGCTTCAGCGCTCCCACTCCTGGTAACAGCAGCCACGACCGCTGAGACCATGGGTAGCGCCTGCTTTCCCTTGTCCCCTGACCAAGTCGCCGGGTCAGGCAGACTTCCCTGACTTCCTGACATCCCGGATGTGGGGAACTCCTGCCCTGGGGTCTTACCTGGTGGCTCCTCTCCCGGGACGCCCCCTCCCCCCATGGCCTGTTCCTTTTCCTGCAGGGGCCCTAGACTCAGCAGGCTGGATTCACTTAGGGGCCCTACACTGCCCATAGCAGCCCCTCCCCCCACCTCTGAGCTCTCCCGTGCAGCCTCCTCACCTGTCCTCACTGTGAGCCCTGTGTGTGTAGTGTCAGTGCATGGCTTACCATCAGGTTTCACTCCCTCCTCCACTGTTGGAGGCACATTCAATACATTAACAATTGCATTCACAGTGGAGTCATGACATTCTTGGGGAGCCGAACTTGGGGGTTCAGTGGCCACATACTGGGACACTAGCCGCCCCAAATCGGTCCCAAGCAACACATTTGCAGGAATATTTGGCGTTACTCCCACCTCCCGCATCCCCCTCCCGGCGCCCCAGTCCAAATACACCTTGGCAACGGGCAGCGCCGGTTCAACGCCTCCAATTCCAGAGACGGAAAGGGTTTTCCCAGGTACCAAGTCTTGAGGGGACACCACCTCAGGGCGTACCAGGGTTCGTTCAGCGCCTGTGTCCCGCAGTCCCATGACCGCTGAGCGGCCGATGGTGACGGGTTGGTAATTGTCTAGGGACCTCCCACCACCCCCTCCCACACACAAAACAGTGGTCGGTTTCTGGGACAGGGATGGGGCCTTCTGGCGCTGGGGAGACGCAGCCTTAAAGTGTCCTGGCTGATTGCAATTATGACAACGTCTGGGTTCTGTTCCTGGCCTGGAGAGGGCAGCCGGGGGGTACACCCCTTGCACTCTGGGGGCTGGATATGGGGCTGGGGCAGGATTGGGCTTACCCCCTCTCCAGGTGCTGCTGGCAGGCTTCTTTGGCTCCGGCGCCCTGTTGTTGGCATACTCGTCTGCCAGGGCGGCTGTAGCAGAAGCCCCCTTTGGTTTCCGGTCACGGAGGAACTGCTGGAGGTCCTCTGGGCAGTTCCACAAGAATTGCTCCATGAGAAACAGTTCCTGGACCTCCTGGCGGGTAGCGAGCTCTAGACCCGAGGTCCAGTGCTCCGCAGCTCTCAGCAGGGCCCGCATGTGGTCGGTCCAGATGTCCTTTGAGCCCCGCTGCAGGCTCCTGAACTTCCTGCGGTACGACTCCGGGGTGAGGTTGTAGTGCTGAATCAGGGCCCGCTTGATGCTGTTGTAGTCCTGCTCCTCCCCGGCAGGAAAGTCCCCCAAAACTTCCAGGGACTTACCCTCAAACGGGGGGTCAGGTACCTTGCCCACTGATCCGGGGCCAGATGATGTTGGAGGCAGGTCCTCTCAAAAGCCAGCAGAAAGGAATCCAGGTCTCCATCCTTTTCAAGTAAGGGAAAGTCCTCCGCCCGGACCTTGGAAGCCCTTGTCTCCGGTGGGCCTGGTGCGTCCAGCGGGGGCCCGTGCTGAGCCATCTCCAGTCGGTGCCTGCGCTCCGCAGCTTCACGGCGTTCTGTAGCCTGCAACACACATTCTGTATGCTCCCGCTCTGCTGCTTCACGGCGTTCTGTATGCTCACGCTCTGCTGCTTTCTCTGCCGCCACCAGGAGTCTGTCATAGGCGGCGTCATTTCCAGCCTCGAGCTGTGCCATAGCCGCTTGGAAAAGGGCCTCCGATCTGGACAGGCTGGGACGGGCAGGGGGTGGACAGTCCACTGTGAGACTGAGCACGGGGGTCGGGCTCCTTGGGGAGCCCTGGCTGAGCTCCCCCTCGCCTCCGTCGGTATCGAACCCATCATAGACCATAGCATTGGCCTCCCCCTTTGCCTTACTCCTGGTGCCTTCCGCCATCTTGGGAACCTTTGGTTACTGACACAGCTGCAACCCTGACCTTGCACACAACTTGTTATATTTACACTCTGACCGTCTAGTGCTGGGCTGACCTTAAGACCCCAGCAGTGAAAGTACCGCTGGTAGTCTCTAGTGTCTGGGAGTAGGGGTCCCACGCACACTATTACTCTGATCCCACCGCTGCCACCAATTTGTGAGGAACTAAGCCGACCGCCACACGGTAGCCCGGGTATCACAGCTTCTGATCCCACCGCCGCTACCAAATGTGAAGGACGACCCCTGTCCTCCCACGTCACCAATGGGACGTAACTCCACAGGTACAGCTCTCCGGCGCCCCCTTTGTCTCGCAGGTCAGTAAGGGAACTGCACCTAGAGCAAATGGCCGCCGGGGAGGTTATCCTGTTACCCACTGGGTATTCTAAGATTCGTGATCAGAGTAAAAGCATCAGCCCAAGATTAATTTTATGGTTTAATCGCCTTAAGGGCGCACTAGATAATTACAGAAATATACAGTAAAGCTATACAACGTAATTACAATGGATTTGCAGTCAGAGAAAAAATACAACGATAATGTACAAGGCTTAAAGGTATAAGCTATAGATCAATATTACCGGGTAGAATGGTCATGGGGAGGCGGGAGCTCTGCCATCCCCAGGTAAGTCTTCAGTTGCTGGACAGTCCCCACAGCATGTGCTGCTGCTCCATTTGGCAAGGCAAATCAAATCTGTGTCTTGTGCTTCTTGTTGCTGTGAGAAAATGGAATGCCCTCTGCCTGTTCATGGTTACAGTTCTTAAAACTGCTAGGCCCTTCCCCTTTGCTTTGAAGCACGCATACTAACTGGCCTGCAATTCATATGGAGCAGGAAACACTGGCCTGAGTCCGAGCCATTCAACATACCAATGACCATCCCATTCAGACACTGGCCTAAACCAATTAGCATGTTAAAGCCCAATTGATTCATAGTGGACATCAAAACTGGTCGTACTGAATATGCTAATAGGCACTGTGTAGTTAGCAGTCTGTGGCTCTGTGAACTGACAAAATGGAGGCTGGTACAGGCCCTATACAAAATGGCGACGTCCCTTTCCTTACACATATAAAGACAGTCACAGACAAAGTCCAAAATACCTGAGAGAGATGGATAATACAAAAATATCCAGAGAGTCCAGACAAAAAGTAATCATATATAAGGTGGGGGAGCCCAAAACAGGACAATGTGCAGCTGAAGGGCAATAGCAGAAATCAATAGTGCTAAATATGTAAAGTGCCTTTAGTGCTTCACTGCAAAAACATACTGCCCTATACAATTACAGCAATATCATGACACATAGTTATAATTACATACATGTCCCATAAATGCTCTTACCCATAGTACCTCAGTCCAGACTACCCGTGGAGCGAGCCCCAACGCGTGTTTCGAGTTGGCTTCTTCGGGTGGCCGTGTGTGTATGTGCGCACACTCGGACTAAAAATAGCCCACATCACATATGTCCCACATTACGGTGATACACTGCGGCGCACACGTCTCATACCCCAGACAGGAAATCACGTCATCACCAGTAGTCAGAGACAGTGCGGGTCAGGGGAAATCCTCCCAGCTGACGTCAGTGACCCGCACGTGTCAGGAGCAGACGCCGGAGGTGACATGTCGGCACTGAATGCAATGAGAGGCGCGCGTACCAATCACAGTTCGCATATGCTGGAACTATGTGTGTTACATATAAGGTATAAGGAAATAGGAACGAGCAATGAATATGTCCCAAATATATGGATATAATAAAGGCCGTGAATTAAAGATAATACAACAGTACCAAAGTGCACAATGAGCATAACAATATACGTGCATCACATGAAATACATCATAAGGGAACCAAATGGCCCATATATACAGAATCGTATGTCACTAACATGTGAAATCTAAGAATATACGTACAACATAGCAGATATACAGTACAAAGTGCAAAGTGCAAATAAAGTGACAGTGCAAGGCATCAGAGAAAATATCTCATGTACATAATGATAAAACTCTGTACAAATAATATGTCTAAAAAATGATAGAAAAAAGAAAAAAATACAAAAATAAGAAACAATATTGAGCACAATCAGTGATGGTGTAGAGGAAAAAAGAAGCTTTTGTTTTGGAAGAATTCCATAGTTCCGAGACATAGACATACCCATATATATAACTATCATGTTGATAAAGACGAAAAGCTGAAATAAAATCAAGAAAAAAGACACATTAACCCTTAAGTGACAGAGCCATTTTGCAGCTTAATGACCGGGCCAATTTTTACAATTTTGACCACTGTCACTTTATGAGGTTATAACTCTGGAACACTTTAACGAATCCCGCTGATTCTGAGAATGTTTTTTCGTGAAATATTGTACTTCACGTTAGTGGTAAAATTTCTTTGATATGAATTGTGCTTATTTATGAAAAAAACGGAAATATGGGGAAAATTTTTAAAATTTAGCAATTTTCAAAATTTAAATTTTTATGCCCTTAAATCAGAGAGATATGTCACACAAATTTCTTAGTAAATAACATTTCCCACATGTCTACTTTACATCAGCACAATTTTGGGAACAAAATTTTCTTTTGTTACAAAGTTATAAGGGTTAAAAGTTGACCAGCGATTTCTCATTTTTACAACACCATTTTTTTTTAGGGACCACATCACATTTGAAGTCACTTTGAGGGGTCTATATGATAGAAAATACCCAAAAGTTACAACATTCTAAAAACTGCACCCCTCAAGGTGCTCAAAACCACATTCAAGAAGTTTATTAACCCTTCAGGTGCTTCACAGGAGCTGAAGCAATGTGGAAGGAAAAAATTAACATTTAACTTTTTTTGCAAAAGCTTTACTTCGGAACCAATTTTTTTTATTTTCACAAGTGTTAAAAGAAAAAATGAACAACAAAAATTGTTGTACAATTTCTTCTGAATACACTGATACTCCATATGTGGGGATAAAACCACTTTTTGGGCGCATGGCAGAGGTCGCAAGGGAAGGAGCGCCGTTTGACTTTTTCAACTCAGAATTGGCTGGATGCCATGTCGCGTTTATATAGCCCCTGATGTGCCTAAACAGTGGAAATACCCCACAAGTGACCCCATTTTGGAAACAAGACCCCTTAAGGAACTTATCTAGATGTGTGGTGAGCACTTTGAACCTCCAAGTGCTTCACACAAGTTTATAACGTAGAGCCGTGAAAAAAAAAATCATTTTTTTCCACAAAAGTGATCTTTTCACCCCAATTTTTATTTTCCCAAGGGTAAAAAGACCACAAAAGTTTTTGTGCAATTTGTCCTGAGCATGCTGATACCCCATATGTGGGGGTAATCCACTTTTTGGGCGCACGGCAGAGGTCGCAAGGGAAGGAGCGCCGTTTGACTTTTTCATCGCAGAATTGGCTGGATGCCATGTCGCCTTTAGAGAGCCCCTGATGTGCCTAAACAGTGGAAACCCCAACAAGTGACCCATTTTGGAAACTAGACCCCTTAAGGAACTTTCATAGATGTGTTTGTGAGCACTTTGAACCTCCAAGTGATTCACACAAGTTTATAATGTAGAGCCATGAAAAGAAAAAATCATAATTTTTCCACAAAAATGATCTTTTCACCCCAATTTTTATTTTCCCAAGGGTATCAAGACCTCAAAAGTTTTTGTGAAATTTGTCCTGAGCAAGCCGATACCCTATATGTTGGGGTGAACCACTTTTTGGGTGCACGGCAGAGGTCGAAAGGAAAGGAGCTCCGTTTGACTTTTTCAATGCAGAATTGGCTGGACGCCATGTCGCATTTGTAGAGGCCCTGATGTGTCTAAACAGTGGAAACCCCCCACAAGTGACCCCATTTTGGAAACTAGACCCCCTAAGGAACTTATCTAGATGTGTGGTGAGCACTTTGAACCCCAAGTGCTTCACAGAAGTTTATAACGCCCGGGCGTGAAAATAAAAAATCATATTTTTTCCACAAACCTGATCGTTTAGTCCCCAATTTTTTATTTTCCCAAGGGTAATAGGAGAAATTAGACCACAAAAGTTGTTGTCCAATTTGTCCTGAGTATGCTGATGGGGGGGACCACTGTTTGGGCGCACGGCAGGGCTTGGAATGGAAGCAGCGCCGTTTGACTTTTTCAAACCAAAATTGGCTGGAATTGAGATTGGACACCATGTCGCGTTTGGAGAGCCCCTCATGCGCCTAAACAGTGGAAACCCCCACAAGTAACACCATTTTGGAAACTAGACCCCCTATGTAACTTATCTAGATCTGTTGTGAGCACTTTGAGCCCCCAAGTGTTTCACAAAAGTTTATAATGCCTGGGTGTGAAAAAAAAAAAAAACAATTTTCCACAAAAATGATTTTTTAGTCAAAATTTTTTTATTTTTCACAAGGAAATTGGACCATAAAAAGTTGTTGTCCAATTTGTCCTGAGTACGCTGATACCAAATAGTGGGGGGGGAAACTGTTTTGGCGCAAGGCAGGGCTTGGAAAGGAAGTAATAAAGTTTTGGAATACAGACGTTGATGGGGTCATGTTCCGTTTGCAGTGCCCCAGATGTGCCTAAACAGTGGAAAACCCACACAAGTGACCCCATTTTGGAAACTAGACCCCCTAAGTAACTTATCTAGATCTGTGGTGAGCGCTTTGAACCCCCAAGTGTGTCACAAAAGTTTATAATGCCTGGTTGTGAAAAAAAAAAACTATTTTCCACAAAAATGATTTTTTTAGTCCCAAATTTATGATTTTTCACAAGGAAATTGGACCCTAAAAGTTGTTGTCCAATTTGTCCTGAGTACGCTGATACCAAATATGTGTGGGGGATACTTTATAGTGGGGAACTTATCTAGATGTTGTGGTGAGCACTTTGAACCCCAAAGTGCTTCACAGAAATTTATAAACACAGAGCCGTGAAAATAAAAATTTTTTTTCTTCAAAAATAATTTTTTTTAGCCAGCTACTTTTTATTTTCCCAAGGGTAAAAAGAGAAATTAGAACCCCAAAATTGGTGGGCAATTTGTCCTGAGTGCGCTGATACCCCATGTGTTGGGGTAAACCACTGTTTGGGCGCACGGCAGGGCTCGGAAGGGAGGGAGCGCCATTTGACTTTTTGAACGTCACGTCATGTTTTGAGACCCCCTGATGTGCCTAAATAAGTGGAAACCCCTCAATTCTAGCTCCAACCCTAACCCCAACACACTCCTAACCCTAATCCCAACCCTAACCCTAATCCTAACCCTAATCCAACCCTAATTCCAACCCTAATTGTAACCCTAACCCTAATTGTAGCCCTAACCCTAATTGTAACCCTAACCCTAATTGTAAGCCTAACCCTAATTATAACCCTAACCCTAAGGCTGGGTTCATTTTGCGTTTTACCAGCCCTTCAGCACATAGCGTTGATGGGCTGGTAACGGTATAGCATAACGTGATCGCGCTATGCTATACCCGCTAGCGCAAAGGAATCAGCAGATGATTCATCTGCGCTAGCGGTGACGGAGCCCAGACGCTTCAGTCCGCATCTCAGGCTCCATCACTGAATGATGGCACGTCGCGAACGCATGCCGCTTTACGGCATGCGTCGCGATGCGCCCTCAAATGGGGGTGAATGGCAGCGTTAATGGACTGCGTTATACCGCATTGTACCACAGTGTAACGCAGTCCATCTAACGGACTGCCATAGCGCAGTATGAACCCAGCCTAACCCTAACCCTAATTAATAACCCTAACCCTAACCCTAAGTTTGTGTACATAAATCTCCCTTAAAAAGTATTATTTTATTAAATTTCTCTAAAAAAACACCAAAACCCAGTGTAAGTAGTTATAAAAAAATGATAAACCAAACAAATAGAAAAAAATAGACCAATCCTACCTGTTCAGACCCTATAATATGCCTATTTCTTACCCCTTCCTTGCCGTGGAGGTTGGCACCCTAAGATACGATGTTTTGGCGCCCCCACTCAACGTCGACTGTCCCTCACTTCCCTAATAATACCCTAGATGCAAAGGTGGGAAAACAATATAGTGAAGGGAAGTTATGAAATCGATAGATCCTTATATTAATACATATCATGACATAGGGGTGTGACACTTAATAATATCATGGCATATGGGTCTGACAGAGCAAATATTAGTCTCACTAAAAATCACACAGTAGGAGGGATAATACCCATATACTTAAACATGGATGCATTGATATTAGGGGTATAATCCATAGGCTACTTGATTCTTAGTATGAGCCTCCAAAAGCTATATTAATGGTATAATAAACAACATGACAATGCATTGGTTGTCCCCTAAATCCTAAGTGTGCGCCTCACAAAGCGATAACATTGATGCAGTGAAACAGCATATTGAAAATAAGATCGTGAGACTTAGCATTAGTTGTCCCCGACGCGTTTTCCCGTCATCACGGTTCATCAGGAGGAAAAGATACTGTGGATGCCGGATATCATGATGCTAGGCATAGCCGTCGGTCCAGAAATGGGGGATTTAAATAACCCCCTGATCATACCATCATGATAGATACCGCCCCCTCAATCGTCGGCGGTAATACAGGGTCAAAGCAAATTAGCAGTCCCCCTTTCTCACCTGCTGCACTCCGGCGTGCGTTCCGTTGCCACTGCTGTGCGTTCCACCGCCAGCGTGTCGGCATACAGGAAGAGCAAAGATCACGTGACTAATCACATGATCGCCGGTACTTCCGGTTCTACGATCTCTATATGCGATCATAACAAAGAGCTCAGTGCATTGGAATTATAGCGCCTGCGATATAGGCTGATGTAATCAGTACTGGGATCCATACTTATTAACATGAAACAGATAGTGATCTATACTTATTATGATAAATAGAAGTATATGTGTGTATGGATGAATAATAATAATATGGCAACAGAAAAAAAGGGGGAAGTGATGTGGATATGACGTTATGGATATTCTAAAGATATAGATAAATATATAATACCAGTATAATGAACATCAGCAATAGGTATATTGGTATGCATCTGCGACGATCAACCCATAAATAAGGCCCAAGTGCCATGTGGTAAAAAACAAGCAGAACAACTAAATAAAACAGGTATAAGAGAGACATTCATTAAGTCCTTTGGGGGTCAAAGATTGCAGTCTGAATATCCATTCTGCCTCCCGTCTTTGAATTAATCTATCCAGATCTCCCCCTCTAACTCTAGGCTGAATCAATTCCACCATGCAAAAGGAAATTTCCTTCATACAGCCATTATGTACTTCATTCGTATGCCGGGCTACGGGTGTATCTCTTTTGTTTCTGATATCACCTAAATGTTCTCCCACCCTAACCCTCAATTCTCTAATGGTCTTACCAATGTAATCCATTGGGCATGTGCAGGTGGCTTTATATACCAAGCCCATACTTCTACAATTTCCAAAGTCTCTAATCTTATATATCCTCCCATTATATGAGCTACTGAAGGTTTTAGTCTGGGACATCATCCCACATTTTGAGCAGTTTCCACATCTAAAGAAACCCAGTGGTTTTCTATCAAGCCAAGTACCTACCCCTTTTGGTCTTTGATACAAACTATGAACTAAATGGTCTCCAATGGATCTACCCCTTCTATATGTGACACTAGGTTTTGGGGCCACAAAATTCTTTAGGTTGGGATCCGTTAATAAGACTCCCCAATGTTTTTTGAGAAGATGGAAAACCTGCTCAGATTGTATATCATAGGTACCAATTAGCCTGACCATCTCATTCGAATCCTCAGTATTTCTCTTTCTAAGAAGGGGTTGTCTATCGGCGAAAAGTGCCTCATTCATTGGACCATCCAAAACCTCTCGGGGATAGTCTCTCGCTATGAATCTATCATAAAGGTCACTGGCTTGTCTCCTGTAAGTACCCAAATCTGAGCAGTTCCTTCTTAATCATAAGAACTGCCCCTTGGGTATCCCCCTCTTCAAGGGGGCAGGATGATGACTCGTCCATCTCAGGAGATTATTAGTGGAAGTGGGCTTTCGATATGTACACGTTTTAATACTGCCATCTGGTTCCTTTGAAATGGTTAAGTCCAGAAAGTTAATACTTCTGTCATGATGTTCAGATGTGAATCTGAGTCCAATGTCATTGATATTAATTGCCTCAACAAAGCGGCAGAAATCCAACTCTGAGCCAGACCAAAAAATCAGAATATCATTGATATATCTGGCCCTAATTATAACCCTAACCCTAAGGCTGGGTTCATTTTGCGTTTTACCAGCCCGTTCAACACATAGCGTTGATGGGTTGGTAACGGTATAGCATAACGCGATCGCGTTATGCTATACCCGCTAGCGCAAAGGAATCAGCAGATGATTCATCTGCGCTAGCGGTGACGGAGCCCAGACGCTTCAGTCCGCATCTCAGGCTCCATCACTGAAAGATGGCACGTCGCGAACGCATGCCGCTTTACGGCATGCATCGCGATGCGCCCTCAAATGGGGATGAATGGCAGCGTTAATGGACTGCGTTATACCGCATTGTACTGCAGTGTAACGCAGTCGATCTAACGGACTGCCATATCGCAGTATGAACCCAGCCTAACCCTAACCCTAATTATAATCCTAACCCTAACCCTAACCCTAACCCTAGTCCTAACCTTAACCCTAGCCTTAATCCTAACCCTAACAGAAAAATGAAAAAAAATATAATTTCTATATTTTATTATATGTCCCTAACTAAGGGGGTGATAAAGGGGGGGGTTATGTACTGTTTTTTTTATTTGATCACTGTGATAGTTTATTTTTTTTTTGTTGCGATCGCCGTTATAGGGTTAATAACGGCGATCGCAACATCGGGTCGGTAAAAACCGACCCGATTCATGTTCTCTGGGGTCTCGGCTACCCAAGGTAGCCGAGACCCGGAGAAAATGCGCCTCTGGGGGGCGCTATTCACTTTTTCCACAGCACCGTTAATTAACGGCGCTGTGGTTTAAGTACCCTTAATGACCGCCGTTAAAAGGCGTATCGGCGGTCGTTAAGGGGTTAAAACACAAAACAATAATAAATAATTACTCCAGGGAACAGAAATGATGAAATAGAGCATTTAAAGAAAAGGAACAAAACTAAGTTGTTCATTAAGTCCAGCTGGTACCATAGTGTCGAGGATAGAAATCCATCGACACTCCCGTTGTGCCAAAACCTTTTTGTAGTCACCCCCTCTAATACCCAAGTGGACACAATCGATACTCCATACCTTCTGTTAGGGATCGAGTTCCCGCTTCTGCACAAGGGAATCTCGAACCATCCCTGCTGCGGTTTCCCATCCGTCTCCAGCCGCAGTGGACTCTGCTCAGCAGAGACATCAGTCCCAGCGTCTCGCCCAGTCTAACACGGTGCAGAGGATTACTGCTGCCTCTCCAGGTTCTGCTATTGTAGCCAGTACTGGTCAGCGGCGAGCAGACGTCTTTGGGACTAAGTTCCTGTGTTTCTCCGCCTGAGCATGCCCAGGGCAAGATCTCCATTGGAGATCAGGGGTCACATGCTCGTTACAGCAGCGACTCCCATTGGTTCACCAGGAAGGTCCTGAAACTGCTTGTGGTCTGGAACAGTTTCTCATTGGTCCTTTTCTGGAAGGTCCTATAGCTGCTACTACTAAAAGGTGCGCATGACCGCTCGGTGCGCCATGTGATCATGCACGCATGTGGTTAGGGCTCGGCTGAAATAAGCCCCTAGAATACCGGCACCTCCGGTGAGGAGATTTGTATGCACGTGTTCAGGGCTTGGCTGAAACAACCTCTAGAATACAGCTACTCCGGTGAGGAGTTGCTTGTTTGCGTTGCTGACTGCATGACCACGGACTGCTATCCGCACAGCAGTTATCTGTGTAACCCTGTGGTGTTAACAGGACACAGTCTCTATCTCTGCGTCTCTACCTCAGCGACTCTGTGGTGTAACAGGGTTCGCTTATACCGCCATATAGTGCCACAGCATCTATGTTTGCGACTCTGTGAAGTAACAGAATTCGCTTATACCGCCATCTTACTAGCAGCAGGCTCTGCCTGCACGGAGGACCCCGGGCTGCGAACGCACCTATTATTTAAATTTATTTGGTGCATTCCGCCAGCCCTAACATAATACTAGTGCCAGGGTCTGGCTAATAAAATGGCGGACGACCAGCATCTACAGCGGAACATCCAGCAACTGGAGGGTAGGTTGGCGACCCTTGAGCGCACAACCTTAGCTGTGGATGTTACCGCAGTCACTGTTCAGGCTGCTAGCGTGGCTGCAGCCAGTGTGTCCACTGCCACCTCTGCCCCTACATTATCCCACCTTCCACATCCAGACAAGTTTGCTGGTGACAGCAAGCAATGTCGGGGATTCGTGAGTCAGTGCTCTATACAGCACAGAGCTTCTGGCTGCACGTTTCTCCACGGATCGGGCACAAGTGGGTTTTGTAATATCTCTCCTGTCGGGCAGAGCGTTGGAGTGGGCCGGGAGCGTGACGACCATGTGGTGCGGAGTGCTCCTCGTTTTCTGGAGGCTCTAAAAAAGGTCTTTCTAGGACCTCATGTCACCCAGGATGTGGCGCTCCAACTGCTGGTAAGTTCACAGGGTTCGTCCTTGGTCAGCTATTTTGCTGTCCAATTTTGGACTCTGGCCTCGGAGTTAGACTGGCCAGATAAAATCCTCATTCCCGTGTTTTGGAGAGGACTGGCGGGCCATGTTAAAGACGCCTTGGCTACCAGGGAGATTCCCGCCACACTGGAGAAGCTTATCGCCATATCTACCCGCATCGACCTCCATTTTCACGAGCGGAGGTTGGAGTGGTCCCAGTGTAGGCAGAGGTTCCGGCTGGCCCCCACCTTCGCCAGACCTCTAGAATCTTTCAGTCAGGCGTCCGACTCCCATGAAGCCATGGAGGTTTCTTGAGTGGGACCTAAGTCCCGGGCCGCTCGTGTACCAGTGGCTTTCAGAAGTTAGGACATTATGCCAACAAATGTCTACAGCGGTCGTGAAAACGGTCGAGTCTAGTGACCCTGGGAGGAGGTTCACTAGACACAGAGGCATTTACCACCAAGTTGTCCTTCAAAGGGACAATTAATGTAAATCCATTCACTCTCACCGTCGAGCTCTGTGTGGATTCTGGAGCTGAGGGGAATTTCATGTCCTCTGCCTTTGCTCTCCACCACACTATAACTAAGGTGATGCTCGCCAAACCGGTGACTGTGCGAGTAGTGAATGGACGACTCTGCCCTCACAAATCACCCACCAGACAATCCCTCTCACGTTATCTATGTCCCCTTCCCATCAGGAGAGTATTTCCTTTCTTGTCCTGCCCGAGGGAATAGACGAGATTTTGCTGGGAATACCTTGGCTCCATCACCACTCTCCCCATATTGAGTGGTCCTGTGGGAGGATACTGGGTTGTGGTGATTCATGTAGAGGCAGGTGTGACAGGGAGTGCATTCAGGTCACCACCACAGAGATACCCGTAGACCTTACTCCTCTTCCCCAGGGTTATTGGTCATACGCAGACGTTTTCTCCAAGAAGGCGGCGGAGACTCTTCCGCCTCATCGCCCCTACGACTGTCCTATTGATCTCTTGCCTAGAGCAGAACCTCCTCGGGGAAGTGTCTATCCCCTCTCTCTTCCTGAGACAGAGGCCATGTCCCAGTATATTCACGAGAATCTGGCAAGAGGGTTTATTAGGAAGTCGGTGTCACCAGCAGGGACGGGGTTCTTCTTCGTGCAGAAGAAGAAAGGAGAATTACGTCCGTGTATTGACTACAGGGGACTTAACGCCATCACCGTCAAGAATAAGTACTCGTTGCCCCTAATTTCTGAGCTCTTTGATAGGCTCAGGGTAGCAAAGGTATTTACTAAGCTAGATCTACGTGGTGCCTATAACCTAATTCGCATCCGTGAAGGGGACGAGTGGAAGACAGCTTTTAATACAAGGGATGGGCATTATGAATACCTGGTGATGCCTCTCGGGCTCTGTAATGCTGCCGCTGTTTTCCAACACTTTGTCAATGACATCTTCCGGGATATGCTCTCCACCTCTGTAGTAGTCTATCTGGATGATATTCTCATCTTTTCACCAGATATAGACTCTCACCGGAGTGATGTCAACAAAGTCTTTGACTTCTTACGGGCAACCTCCCTCTATGCCAAGCTGGAGAAATGTGTGTTTGAGCAGGAGTCTTTACCTTTCCTGGGCTATATCATCTCCGCCCAGGGATTGGCTATGGATCCTGCCAAACTACAGGCTGTAATGGACTGGTAAGAACCCCATTCTCTTAAAGCGGTGCAGCGCTTTATGGGGTTCATTAATTATTATCGCCAGTTCATTCCCCATTTCTCGACTTTGGTAGCTCCCTTGGTAGCCCTCACCAAGAAGGGAGCAAATCCCAAGTTGTGGTCTGAGGAGGTCTCCATCAAGTCGCAGTTTGCCAGTGCTCCCATATTACATCGCCCTGATGTTGATAAGCCATTTATTTTAGTGGTGGACGCCTCTTCTGTTGGTGCTGGAGCAGTCCTTTATCAAAAGGATGGTTAAGGTCGGAAGCATCCCTGCTTCTTCTTTTCTAAGACCTTTACACTACCAGAGAGGAATTATTCCATCGGGGACAGGGAGTTGCTGGCTATGAAGTTGGCCTTCTCTGAGTGGAGACATCTTCTGGAGGGTGTTCGTTTTCCCTTCCAAGTTTTCACTGACTACAAAAACTTGGTATATCTGCAAACGGCTCAGCGGCTAAATTCTCGCCAGGCCAGATTGTCAGTATTCTTCTCTCGGTTCCACTACACCCTCCATTTTCTCTCCAGTGGGAAGAATATTCAGCCCGACGCTCTTTCTCGCTCCTTAGTGTCTTCAGAGGAGGAGGATGAGGAGCCTCGGCCTATTGTCCCCGAAGAGATATAACCCAAAGAGAAGGCCAAATATAAATATCCTCATCCATATAATGAACAAAAACCCAAAAAAATCATGGACTAAGAGTCATAATAAAAAAGTAAATTTTTATTTATACACATATCAATTGATAAAACCAATAAAGTCAAGTAAAAATCGTAGTAAACAAAACAAGGGAAAAAGCAGCATCTAAATCTTAATCAGTAAGTCATGTGTTATAATAATTAAATGATTTTATACAACAATACAGACAATACATACAGTCCCTTGTTTTGTTTACTACGATTTTTACTTGACTTTATTGGTTTTATCAATTGATATGTGTATAAATAAAAATTTACTTTTTTATTATGACTCTTAGTCCATGATTTTTTTGGGTTTTTGTCCCCGAAGAGAGCCTGAGAACGGTAGCCCCGGTTTCGCTAGAGTCTGTGCCTCTGGGCTAGACTTTTGTGCCCACTAATTTGCGACCGGAGGTACTCTCTTGTGCACACTCGTCCAGGGTGGGTGGACACCTTGGGGCAAAGAGGACAACTGAATTATTGGCAAGGACATACTGGTGGCCAATATGGTCTGTGACGTCAGGGAATATGTTCAGGTGTGTGTCTCCTGCGCTAAGAACAAGTCCCCTCGACAACGGCCAGCTGGGTTACTTTTCCCTTTGCCGGTGGCAGACAGGCCCTGGGAGATGGTTGGGATGGACTTTGTGGTGGGCTTACCCAACTTGGGGTTGCACCATCATTTGGGTGATCACTGACCACTTCTCCAAAATGGTGCACTTGGTGCCGCTACCACTATTACCTTCTGCACGGGCCTTGGCAGCATTATTTATTAGACACATCTTCCGTCTACACGTTATGCCAGACAAGATTGTCAGCGATCGAGGTCCCCAATTTGCGTCTCGGTTCTGGAGAGAGCTGTGTTATCCACTCTGCATTGAGTTAAACCTCTCCTCTGCAAATAATCCCGAGACGAATGGGTTGGTAGAGAGGGCCAACCAGACTTTGGTCACATACTTGCGACATTTTGTCTCTGCCAGGCAGGATGACTGGGCATCCTTGCTCCCGTGGGCAGAGTTCACGCTAAACAATGCTGTGGCTGACTCCACCGACAGACCCCATTCCTCTTAAATTACGGCCAGCATCCTCGGGTACCGGTGCCCATGCCCGTGGCTTCCGCCGACTCTAGGGTGGCAGACTGGGCTGTGGAGGCACGGGACATAT
The DNA here is from genome assembly GCA_033576555.1 of Oophaga sylvatica. Classification (NCBI taxonomy): domain Eukaryota; kingdom Metazoa; phylum Chordata; class Amphibia; order Anura; family Dendrobatidae; genus Oophaga; species Oophaga sylvatica. The sequence continues at coordinate 67,991,863 of JARQOD010000004.1, read as the reverse complement.
GGGACCGCACTCAAGATGCCATTCAGGCTTCCAAGGAGAGGATGAGGTGTTCTGCCGATACCCATCGGCGTCCCGCTCCGACATTTGCTCCTGGCGACCTAGTGTGGTTCTCCGCCCGAAACATCAGGCTGCGGGTGGAGTCCACTAAGTTGGCACCCCGTTATTTGGGTCCCTTCAAAGTCCTCAAGCAGATAAACCCTGTGGTTTACCGTTTAGCCCTTCCGCCTCGCCTTGGAATCTCCGACACCTTCTATGTGTCCCTCCTAAAACCCGTGGTCATCTCCCGGTTGCCTGAGTCATCTGCTGGGACGTTGGGTTCGTCTACGGACGATCACGAGGTGAACGCCATTGTAGGGTGCAAGGTGGTACGGGGCAAACATTTGTTTTTGGTGGATTGGAGGGGTTATGGGCCTGAGGATAGATCCTGGGAGCCTGCCGAGCATATTCATGCTCCGCAGTTCATCGCTGCCTTTGAACATAGCGAGGCCCAAAGAAGGGAGGGCCCTAGGAGGGGGTAATGTTAGGGGTCGAGTTCCCGCTTCGTTATACAAATCGCTGATGAGTTGTGTTTGGAATCACAGATCGCTGATGAGTTGTGTTTGGAATCTAACTAGCGATCACATAGCGATCGCACTAGCGATCTCGCCAGGTTAAGTCGTTGTCGTGATCGCTAGTGCGATCGCTAGGTGTGGCAGTGCCTTAGGAAGCATCATTGTCAGAAGCTCCCTGTCCTCCCCAACAGCTGCAGGAACCTTTCCTTGCAACCAGAAGAAATGCAAAACCTGCCCATTTATAATGACAACGGACAAGATAAAGATCCCCAACTCCCATCAGGACTACAAGATCCCAGTTACTTTCAGCTGCATCACAACTAATGTGGTGTACCTAATTATATGTACTAAATGTCCAACTGGGGGTCTGTATGGGGGGAAACAGGGCAAAAACTGAGAACAAGGATGAATTCCCATCTCCACACAATAAGAGAAAAAAGAATGGTTCTACCTGTAGCAAAACACTTTTGTATGCCCGGGTCATAGCATGATGGCATGAAATAACTTGTATTAAAATCTAACTTTAAATCTGAGAGAGATAGAAAGGTTTGGGAATATAAGCTCATGATGACCTTTGACACTCTTAAGCCCGGGTCTCACATAGCGATATACCAGCGATCCCGACAACGATCAGGATCACTGGTGTGTCGCTACCTGATCGCTGCTGAGCTGCCAAACAGGCAGCTCAGGGCAGCGATCAGCACAGCGACACTGCGGATAACATAGTTACCCGCAGTGTACTTTGGATACCACCGCCCTGATGCAGGGAGCTGGTAACCAAGGTACACGTCGGGTTTCCAGGCGCTGTGCGGTGCCTGGAAACCCGCTGTGTACCTTGGTTACCAGCTCCCTGCATCAGGGCGCTGGTATCCAAGGTACACAGTGGGTTTCCAGGCACAGCCTCGCGCCTGGAAACCCGCTGTGTACCTTGGTTACCAGCGGATTGCTGGTCTCCCACCTGTCACACGCAACGATGCGTGCTGGCCAGCGGGAGACCAGCGATCAAAAAAATGTCCAGGACATTCAGCGACGATCAGCGATACCCAACAGGGGGCTGATCGTTGCTGAATGTCACACACAGCGATATCGCTGGGAGATCGCTGCTGTGTCACAAAACTAGTGACTCAGCAGCGATCTCGCTAGCGAGATCGCTGTGTGAGACGGGGGCTTTAGTGCTGGAATGAATATATCCCAAGGATTCATGTCCTTCTACATCAATTAAGGAATCTGCTTCTCTGACCTTCTAGGGGCATCAAAACACAATAGCAGACTCCAATCAGAGGGCAATAAAACTTTCACACTCCTTATCTATGAACTGTTCCAATATTTATGTTCATCCCTCTGCCATAATGACAGTTCTGCTTCACGTCACTTGTCTTATCTTATTGCATTATTTCTGTGCTGTGTTGTGTATAAATATGTGATTCTTCAGCTTTTTTTTTAGTCTTTCCCTGATGAAGAGACCTGAGTAGTCTCGAAAGATTGCAATTTGCTACCATCTTTTCAGTTAGGCATTAAAAGATATCAACCACTGAGGACTCTCAAGTCTAAATATTTTAGTAATGCCAATTACCTATAAGACATATGGCCAGAAATGGGTGAGATGACACAATATAACTTAATGTGGCGATAAGGCAGTGCCTGTGTTCTAAGACTGACCTGAACCAGCTGTGATAGTGATCATAGAGAGTAGATGTCTCAGTAATGCTGGTAGCCTGCAATTATATGACCAGTAGTGAGTAAGAAAAGCAATATAAAGCGCTGTAGCGATAAGGCAGCGCCAGGGATCTCAGACTGACCTGATCCGGCTGTGAGGAGAGATCTTTGTGTGGGACGCGGCATCCACCGCAAGTCTAAGATAGATGTGAGCTGAAGGCAGCGTGTATAAGAAGGGAAGGGGCGGGACTAGAGTGTCAGTCAGAGATTAGGACGTCAGACAGGAAGTGAAGTGGCCGGATATGAATGGCCGTGTGTTCCACTACTAAATATTTGCGTTCCAAGAGAGTGCTGAGAGCCAGAGGCAGTCCTATTAGGTGGGAGGAGTAGAAAAAGACGGTGTGTTCATAAGGAGGAGGAATATAGCCATCAGGACGGCGTGCACAGCATGTTATAGTTAATACAGGCGGCTCTAGGAGTAAAAGAGAAATATGTTAATGGAAACGCAATATTAAATCAATATGGAGACATCTTACTGTTATATTATTAAAATAACTGGTCATATATGTACATCAATTTGGCAAAGTGATCGCCTAAAATATTACAATATTATAGTGCATCTGAATAGTATGAGTTATATAACCCATTTGGTACATTTTAATAGGCATAATTATGATAAATATGTCAGGTAAGGCATTAACAATGAAGGCACTACATGCAAAAGTAAATATGACAATGATGTATGTTAGTCACTAATAAGGGAGGAACAAAAGGATTGGCCTTTTTGTGGGAGGAAGTAGGAGTTACATGAAGGAAAGTAAGTCATATTCGCGGTTGAGGCCCTTGGGGGATAAGGTATCCAAGGTGTGTATCCAATATGCCTCACGCCTTTTCAGTTGTCGTATATGGTCACCGCCTCGTCATGAATGGGGTACTTGCTCCAGGATCTGGAATTTTAGTTGGGCTATAGTGTGACCTGTGGTGATAAAGTGGTATGGGATAGGAAGTAATGTATTCTTGCATCGTATGGTTGATTTATGCTTTGAGATGCGATGTTTGATGGGTTGGCTTGTCTCTCCAACATATAATAGCCCACACGGACACTGACTTGTTCAGAAAACCTTTGCCAGTCTCAAATTAGGCACGAACGTAGCACATTCGTTTCATGTTCGGTTTCACAAGCATTTTTACTTAAAGTCGACAAAATTCGGTCACAGTCTTGTAATCATCACATTTCCACTAATACTTTAGTTATGACTTTGTCTAGGATAGTGGTGCTGAATGATGAACAATGGGGACTGGAGGACAGGCTTGATGAGAGGAGGGGCTGTGTCTAGGTCAGAGGAGCTGCAGAGTGCATTTTTTTTCATTTTTTTTCTTTAATAACTTAAAATGTGTACATATCAGCAGCAAATCAGGGCACAGAAACCATCCAAAACGTTATGACACAAGGTCTTCTATGATTGCCTGCCAAAGTCATATGCCCCTGGACATAAAAAAAGCGGACATCTTGTTTTGCTGGTGCCATTTTCTCAATGGCATAGTGTAGAGAATCCGCTTCTAATAGTGCTGCAAGGAAACTTGTCAATTAGCCAGATAGGATCCTGTTTTGTGTGTAATAGATCTTCCAGCAACTAACTAGATTGTGCAAAAACTGTGTTGGAGTCTCAGGAGGCCCCATTTGCTAATCCAAATTGTTTGTAAAAAAAACTATGTTGCAGAGAGAAATAAGAAGGCCAGATTTTCACTTAAAAATCGTTAGGTATAACCAGTGTTGTTCAGGAACACTATCTACGAAAATAAATAGTGATTGTTCATTTAGTGACAGGTGACTGACAGGTGTTGGCCTAAGGTTGTGACACAGCAGGTTTATAAGAGGGTAGGGTACATACAACATGTGTTGGAAAATTTGAATTTGTGGTGAAAGGGGAAATAGGCTTGGTGTTCTATGTGTGCGTGGATTAGGTATTAATGTAAATGAAAGCTCAACTGAACAAACATTATATCGTCCTATCCAAAAACCACTGACAACATCTGTTACTGAATGGGCTACACCACTCCCTTACTTTGGCAGTCACACATCAGTACACATTGTAGATGAGGGCTAGAAAACACACATTCTATTCACACATTCTATTCCCTAGGCATCAGAGGTCTGCTAAAAAGAATCACAGAATTCAGAAGCGAAAAGCATCTGCACAGATGCGCAAATTTTTTTCAAGTTGGATCCGGGTCTAGCAGAATCCCGACTCTAATCATCAGATGTTAACCACCAAGGGTGGAGGTGATCCTGATAAAACTCAGATTCCAGAGATGCATGCAGACTACTCTGGTTAAAAGGAAGGAAGAGGAGGAGGGTGATTCTCGGGTGAGAAGTGTGATCACAGAGAGGATGATGATGAGGTTGTAAATCTCACTTGGTGTGAATCCAGAGGTATGCAGCTGAGTAACTTAGCAGAGGAGGAAAACAAGGAGATTATGTTGCAGCGTCCCACAAAAAAACAGAGTGATGTAACCATGACAAGAACTGTATCCTCAGCCCGAAAATTGCAATAATTTGACTACTACATGTATGAACCAGTGTCACAGATGTGGTTTGTGGAAACACTGTGCTACAGACCACGGAAAGCCTGGAGGGTCAAGACAAATCGAGCACCAGACTGTTCAGTAGAGCCTCTGATGGTGAAGTGAGACTTGGCTCCTAATGAACGCCAGGTGCCACTCCAGGACAGACCAACAGACGTGCAGCAGTTGAACCCAGTCGGAAAGACTGGATGGTGCAGCAGGCAGAGTTTGTATCAGAGTGCAGCAGGCAGAGTTTGTATTAGAGTGCAGCAGGCAGAGTTTGTATCAGTGCAGTAGGAAGGATTTGCACCAGGGTGCAGCAGGCAGGATCTGAACCAGAGTGCAACAAGGACTGGTACACAACCTTACACAACATAGACTGCATGGTTACTCAGTCACCTTCCCAGTGAGGAAGAAGCAATATATACATAATGCATCTCAGCCATTGGCTGGGGAGGAAACAGCAAGTGCACGCACTGGCCCTTTAAAAGGGAGGGAGCGCACGTGTGCGTGCCCTAAAGATATGGCTGAAAGCCCAGCTGGAAGCTCTGCTGGAATAATGCAAAGCATAGGGAAGGGAAAAACTCACTGCAGAGTGGGTGAGTGAAGTGACACGCCAGAGACCCTGCCTATCAGAGCAGGGATCCGGTGTGGTGCTAACAGTACCCGCCTTTATGCCCCCTCCTCTTCAGGCCATTGAGGAACTTCTGGAGGAGAATCAGAGCATGAATGTTCTTCTTAGGCTCCCAGGATCTTTCTTCAGAACCAGGAAGAAGTTCTTGCCTCTCACCTTCTTCATGGCCAAGATGTTCTCCACCTCAAAAGCATCATCCGAGGAAGTTGGCACTGGCGTGGTACTGGGATCCTTGAAGACGGGGCTCAGGATGACGGGCAACTTCAATTTATAGGAGACCACTTTGATCCACTTCAGTACTTTGAAAGGCCCGATAAAACGAGGACCCAACTTGTAAGAGGGAACCTTCAGCCAGACGTACCTGGACGAGAGTCATACCTAGTCGCCGGGGTAGAATCACTGAGTGTCCAGACGTCTTTTGTCTGCATGTATCTTCATACAGGCAGAGGATGCTTTTAAAGTGGCTTTGGTGTCCTCTCACAACTTCACAAAATCCTTGGAGAGGACATCTGCCGCAGGGACATTAGAAGGAACCGTCATCTTGAGGGGAACCTCAGGTTGCTGACCGAACACAATGTAGAAAGGAGACACTCCCGAGGCTTCACCAACGTGATTGTTGTACGAAAACTCTGCCCAGGAAATGAATTTCATTCAATCATTGTGGTGGACATTGACAAAGTGTCGCAGGTACTTGTCCTAGACCTGGTTGACATGCTCCACTTACCCATTGGACTGAGGGTGATAGGCCAAGGAGAAATCCAAGTTGATATAGAGATGTTTACAGAGAGCTCGCCAGAATCTGGAAGTGAACTGTGAAACTCCATCGGACACAATGTGACGAGGAAATCCGTGCAGGCGGAAAATATGTTTGATGAAGCTTGAAGCTGTCAGCCAGTTGAGGAACGGATGGAAGAGCAGACAAGGGGGTAAAATGCTCCTTTTTGGAGAAGTGATCCACTACTACCCAGATGACTGTGCAACCCTCGGATACTGACAAATCTGTAATGAGGTCCATTATTCTGTGCTGCCATGGACCGGATGGCATGGGTAACGGCAGGAGAGAACCGGTAGGAAGTTGTCTGGGGACTTTATTGCGGGCACAAATCGTACAGGCAGTCACGTAAACATAGACCTCCCTCTTCATGGATGGCCACCAATAGTGGCGAGACATCAATTGCAGTGTCTTCCTTTGTCCCGCGTGACCAGCCACCTTGGACGAGTGATCCCATGACAAAGCTCACTTCTTCTCGATTCAGCCACAAGTGTTTTTCCTGGGGGAATTTGCAACAGGCTCACTGGAGCGACAGTAACCATCTTGGATGGTTCGATGATAAATTGAGGATCCTCCTCTTGGTCCCCAGACAGAAATGAGTGAGAAAGGGCATAAGCTCTGACATTCTTGTCACCGGACTGGAAATGTAATAAAAGTTAAAGCGAGCAAAAAACAAAGACCACCTGACTTAGCGTAGATTGAGTCTCTCGGCGGACTGGAGTTACGCTAGGTTCTTATGGTCCATGTAGATGACCACTGGATAGACTGCTCCCTCCAGCAGGTATTGCCACTCTTCCAAAGCCATCTTAATGGTGAGTAACTCACGGTCACCAATGGAGTAGTTGCGCTCTTTAGCAGAGAAGGCCTTAGAGAAGAAACCGCAGGACATGCAGCGATGAGGGGTAGATTTCTGAGTGAGCACAGATCCAGCCCCTAACAAGGTTGTGTCCACCTCTAGGAAGAACTGTTTGTTCAAATCCGGAAAATGCAGAATGGGAGCAATGGAGAAGTACCATTTAAGGGAGCGGAAGGCTTCCTCAGCCTCGGAGGACCAGTTCTTTGGATCGGCTCCTTTTTGGTTCATAGCAGAGATGGGAGCGGTCAGAGTGGAGAAGTGAGGAATGAATTGTCGATAATAGTTATCAAAGCCAAGGAATCTCTGTATTGCTTTGACTCTAACAGGCAGTGGCCATTTAAGGATGGAAGAGACTTTCTCAGGATCCTTCCTGAGTCCGGTATCTAAGATAATGTAACCCATGAAGGGAAGGGTTGACTGTTCAAAAACGCCTTTCTCATACTTGGCGTAGAGTCAGTTCTCCTTAAGACGCTGAAGAACTTGCTGAACTGCTTGTCTTTGGGAGGCCAAATCCGGATAAAATACCAAGATATCGTCCAGATAGACAACAACGCAGGAATAAAGTAGTTCCCGGAAGATATCATTGATGAACTCTTTAAAAACTGCCGGTGCATTACTGAGACCGAAGAGCATCACTCAGTATTCATAATGTTTGTCCCTGGTGTTGAAAGCCGTCTTCCCGTTGTCTCGGCGAATGCGGATTAGATTGTAGGCGCCTCTTAAATCTAATTTGGTGAAGATTCTGGCACCTCTTAATCGGTTAAACAACTCAGGGATCAGTGGGATAGGGTATTTATTTTTCACCGTGATCTGGTTGAGACCCCGATAGTCTATACAGGGTCGGAGTGATCTGTGTTTCTTTTTAACTAAGAAAAACCCGGCCCCAACAGGAGAGGAGGACTTCTGAATGAACCCCCTGGCCAAATTGTCCTGAATGTAGTCCAACATAGCTTGAGTCTCAGCTGGGGACAGAGGGTAAATTCAAGCTCTAGGGGGTGTACATCCGGGAATCAAGTTGATAGGGCAGTCATACGGCCTGTGGAGCAGCAAAGTCTCTGCTTCCTTTTTGTCAAAGACATCGGCAAAGGACCAATATGTGGCAATAGACATTAAACCGGGCAATAATACTGGAGAGGACGGGGCCTTAGCCGGTCGTACTAGAGCCAGACACTACTCATGACAGGAATGTCCCCAGCAGAGCACCTTTCCAGTTCTCCAGTCCAACACAGGTTCATGCTGTCTTGGCCATGGTAGGCCTAAGAGAAAGGCCTGAGACATGTGGGAAGGACATAGAAGACTATCTTCTCAATATAAATAATCCCAATACGGACCTCAAGTGGCTCAGTAGCCAGACAAGCTGTCTCCCGAAGAGTTCTCCCATGTACAGATGTTATAGCCAGAGGGTTTTGGAGCGGACGAACTGGGATTTGGAAGCGATTCAATACAGCCTGGAAGATAAAATTTCCTGCTACCCCAGAATCCAAATACGCTGTCTCAATACACTGGGATTCACCGGTTGTCACGGCCACAGTAAGAGTCAGGAGTAGAGAGAGGTGTCTTTTCCATCTATGGAGGCCTCTCCTACCGACCGGCTTCACCAGAAAGGCACGAATGAAATGGCCCATGTCTCCACAATACAGGCATACAGGCACTGGCCTTTAGCATGGTGATCCCTCTGTCGCTGACTGGCAAGGGCAAAGCGGTCGACCTGCATGGGTTCAGGTGAGACCTCGACAGGGGAGGGCAAAGGAATAAGCGGCCTTTAAAAAGACGGAGCCAGGCTCCTTGGTCCTCTTTCACGTGCCACCTCACAGGCACGCTCTCGGAAACAAAGGTCTATACTGATGGCGAGGGAGATCAGGTCGTCGAAGGCAGTTGGTAGGTCTTGACCAGCTAGCTAATCCTTAATATCTCCGGAAAGCCCCTCCCTGAATGTTGCCACCAAAGCTTCATTATTCCATCCGAGTTCGGACGCCAGATTGTGAAAGCGTACCGCATATTGTCCAATAGATGAAATTGGACGGACGTAAACGGACAAAAGAGGAAGCTGAAGAGATGGTTCATCGAATACTTTACAAAAAGCCTCCAAGAATGCAGGAAAATTCAACATGCGTGACTCTGGAGAGATGTTTAATGCCTTCAACTTGGTAGTGAGGGACTGCAACTGTATGGACAGCTGCTCCTACATGTCTGTCAGGAATCGAACCCAGTGTCTCTTGTCCACCGGCCAGCAGCTCTACCATCTGAGCTATTCTGCTGGCTACAAAGTTCCTTGCTGAACCCGGATAACATTGACTGTTCTTCCTGATCGGCTTCACCCAGTGCTCTCTCGTTTGGCCTCTGATTACCAATTACACGCCCTATATAAACCTGGCCCTGTGGGTGTGTCATTGCGAGATTATTGTGCTTCCAGCCTTTAGTCAAGCTCTTTCTCCTGCTGTTCCTGCTGCTACAAACACTGCTCTGCTGTGAACTGACCTCGGCCTGCCACCTGACTACGTTATCTGCCTGCTCCTCTGCTACCGAACTGCCTTTCCTGTGTACCGACCTCCGGCTGCCACCTGACTACGTTATCTGCCTGCTCCTCTGCTTCAAACACTGCTCTCCTGTGAACTGACCTCGGTCTGCCACCTGACTACGTTATCTGCCTGCTCCTCTGCTACCGAACTGCCTTTCCTGTGTACCGACCTCCGGCTGCCACCTGACTACGCTACCTGCCTCTGCTTCCCCTAGTATTTGCAGTAACATCGGCTCCAACCCAGACGGGATCCTGACAATGTCTTTCTGTCAGCAGACCTCTTGGTACGTGGTCCGAACAGGCAGGATCCAGGGTCCAGAGGCGTCCATGGCCTGAGCAAACTATCATGGATGTGGATGTGGAACCACTGTGCCACGGATCGCGGAAGAGCCTTGAGTGTCGAGACTAAGCAAGCACCGGACTGTTCACTAGAGCCTCTGATAGTGAGGTTAGACTTGGCTCCCGATGAACACCAGGTGCCACTCCAGGACAGACCAATGGATCCACAGCAACTGGACTCAGTGGGACAGACTGAATGATGCTGCATTCAGAGTTCGTATCAGAGTGCAGCATTCAGAGTTCGTATCAGAGTGCAGCAGGCAGAGTTCGTATCAAAGTGCAGCAGGCAGGATCTGCACCAGAGTGCAGCAAGGACTTGTGTGCAACCTTGCACAACATTGACTGCAGAATAGAAAGGCTGCTCAGACACCTCTCCAGTGAGGAGGAAACAATATATACATAATGCATCTCAGCCATTGGCTGGGGAGGAAATAGCAAGTGCACGCGCTGGCCCTTTAAGAGGGCGGGAGTGCGCATGCGTGTGTCCTAAGGACATGGCTGGGAGGTCTGCTGGAAGCATGCAGAGCATGGGGAAGGGAAGAGCCGAATTCAGCACGGGTGAGTGAAGTGACACTCAGGAGACCCTGCCCTGCCTATCATAGCAGGGATCCAGCGTGGTGCTAACAACCGGTACATGAGCAATAAACATGCCTTAGTGTGGAAATCTCACTGCACTAAAATGCCGACACACCACTCTCCAAACATCACAACCTTCCATCCCACAATTTTAAATATCAAGTTCCTGATCTCTCTGTATACCTTTGACCATACAGAAACCCTGTTAGAAAATCCCTCTTTGTGGTTATTTCTATGATTGGTCTGATATAAACTATATAACCATGCTCCTGTTGGTTTTATGCCATCATCCAGAAGAAGGCAATAGCCAAAACGCGCGTAGGGGCAGGCACCATCAGCCACATAATGTAATCTTTGTACTTTTTGACTTTTTGTCTTTATACTCCTTCACACCTCTTTGAGAGTTATCCTTGTGACGAACGGGCAGAGGGGATATGGTTTATGATCCCACCTCTGCCACCAAATTGTCACGAAAAAGGGGGGGTGACCTTTTGCCATACATGGCTATCACATGTGCAGGGGGCTTATCTTAGTTATCCCGCCGTTGCTAACAATGTGATGAAAACAGCAAGCTAGTGTTGACCTATCAATTTACCGCAGGGGCTTATTTTAGTTATCCCACTGCTGCCAACAGTATGTCACGAACTGCATTGATTTATGTTTATCCCACTTTCTAGTTCTGCTTTGGAACTCGCAGCTCTCCAGTGCCCCCCCTACCCTCAGGTCAGTCAGGGAACTGCACCTAGGATAATTAGTTGCCGGACGGGACGCTTCAATGTGGACTGGCTATTAAGCATGCTGCAGCGAGGGAATTATAACTAGTCCTAGCCGCAGCCAGGCAAGAGCTTATAAAACCCGTTTCGTCACTGCCAGCGTTGCCCATCAGCCCAGATCACACTTAGCTGATTTCTCTATTAATATTTCTAAATTAATAAAAGGGGTCCGAAGCCAACCCAAATTAGTAGCGTAATTCACTTCAGGCACATGCAAATTCGTTATAGAGCATAGAGACGAACTAGTAATTCTACATATTTTACTTCAAAAGGGTAGGCAGTGTTTACAGAAGGTATAAAAAGATTTTACAATATGAGACAATTAGTGTATCTACAAAGCAATTACTAAATAAAAAGATTAAAAACAGAAACACTCACATGTGGCTTAGTTCATTCCCGGCTAACCATGGTGGCGGGGGATGGGCGATACATCAAAATGCATGGAGGGTCTTGGTGCAACAGCTCCCAGCCAACAACTCAGGGCTGGGCTACCGGACAGTAACTTATACTTGTAGGCTGTGACATCAGTAAAGGGGGTTGAGTTACCACCGCCCTCCCCTGTGCTCAGAGTTACAGATTTGCTAACAAAACTTATAATTATCATAACTCAGAGATGGAATCTCTTACAGAGATGCACAGCATACCATTTTACTCCGCATGAGGTTGGCCTGCATTTAAGTCTAAACACTGGGTACCTGGGTGGATCGGCTAAGCAGGAATCTGTTTCTTGGATTCTGCTGGTGCCAGCGCTTAGAAAATTCACTACGTGTTGGTTCCACCGATGGACATGCAGATATATGTTTTACACTTATATCTCTAATAGGGGCAACATTATTACATCTGGAATATCTCTATCATACACAAAGGACAAGGCCATGTGCTTTAGAGCTGCCAAACCGGTTTTCAGCTGGTCTTAAGCCATTAAGGGGGAGAAAGGAGGATGCTAGCAAACTAGTATCACATTACACAGAGTGTGTAGTGAGCTGGAGAGAGAGGAGGGGGTCGAAGCCCACAGCATGAGGCTGTAAAAACATAATGAATGTATTAGAGGTTACTATGTGCGGAGGGGACTTTGAATGTGGGCACAAATTGGGGTATCATTACAATCCTATTTGGATTCTTGGTCCTTTAATTGTTCATATTATGCTGTGAAGTATTGTACTTTATTTTACTTGCATGTACAACCTCTATATGTCATGCAGTGGGTGCATGGTGCCAATTCTCTGGTTTCCCATTATTTAAAATTTTGTTTGTTTTTGTCTTTATTTTGTTAACAAAAAATGTTGTGTTTTTTTATTATAAATGGTTCTAGTGTACATTTTTTTCTGTCTGATTCTCCTCTATTGTACTGAACCCTATACATGTCCAATTTTTTTTTTTTTGGCATTACATTGGAATTCTGTCGTATGTAACACTGGGTGTGTTTTGATTTTTGACATTTTTTTGACACAACCTCCTTGTATCTAATTATGTTTCTATGTAATTTCACAGCATGCATTGCAGTCAAAAGCACTACAAGGCCAGGGATTCGTTCTGGCGAACTAAACTCCTATTGATTCTAATATCATAGAATTACAGGAAAACACCAAACGTTTACTGCAAAGACGCATGAAAATTTGGTGGAATAGAACATTTTTAGAGCATTATTTAAGTAAACAAATGATCCCACGTGGTCTCAGGGTCCAGGTGTTGCCCTTGTTTCCTATTGAGGATGACAGTTTCTTATCCAAATGGGAGATAGTATGTACCAGTAGTTTAATCAAATTTATGGAACTATTGATTTTGCGGAATCAAACAGTGATTGAAAATATAGAAAAGGAATTAGATGCTTCATATTCACTTCTTAACGATTCCATCCCCAATGACAAATTAATAGCCTTTAACGAACAGATGGATACCTGCTCTGATACCTGGGAGAAACAAATCCAGGACATTCAATCCAAAAAACTTATGAGGGACACCCTCGATTACACACACAAAAAAAGTATACAAGTGGTGGAAGCCAACCTCGAATCCCAGGCCCAACAGGTCAGCATCTGTTTCATCCCTGCCATTAGTCAGTGGACAATTGGATATCTCCCAATTCTCCGGTATCTACATTAACACCAGACTGGGAAAGAAGAAGACTGCGCAATAAACCCAAACAATCTAAAAGTGAATCCGGTCACTTGAAGGTAATAAATCTCTCTGACAATGTTCTTTCCGCAAATGATTTATCATTGTAATCAAAGGGCCTCACTTTTTCACCCAGTTTACATTTTTACCTCTTTACAGTAATTAAGAATCTACATATTTTTGGCTGTGTGCTAATATTCAAGAAATGGTTTCACAATGATGATTTACAACGGATGTTTCCAACAACTGAGGATCAACTAGCTCTACAAACGTTGAAAGGAGTTTCTAAAGAACACAATGAAGCAGACTTGGATAAGAAACCTGATTGTCTTTATCAGAGATCAAAAAATGTCCACCCTTGTCCACGTGCCCTAATGTAGAATTGTTTGTCAAATTAGTCTCTGAGGAATTGGAAAATATTCCAACCAGGATTTACAGAGACAATTTGACATTAAAGGAAAGAAATAGCCTAAATAAACGTAAAGACATGCAAGACGTAGTATTTAAGCCCTTGGACAAGGGTGGAAATATAGTGGTTTGGCTTTGTAAGCTCTATGAGGCTGAGGACCACCGTCAGCTGCGTGATAAACAATGTTACCTGAAACTGACATTTCACCCATTAACAACTTATGCAGAGCCTCTACTTAAGATTTTGGATACAGCATACAATAATCACATTATTTCTAAACAACTGCGTGATCACTTAGTGTAGTAAAAGCCAGGGTTCCAACTTTGTACCTCTTACCAAAGGTGCACAAGGACTGTAAAATACCTCCTGGTAGACCCACCATATCAGGTGTAGGAAACTTCCTTGAGAGGTTTGTAAATATATTGATGCAGAATTAAAACCCTCTAGTGGAGACCTTACCGTCATTCATTCGAGATACAGGAGATTTTTTACAAAAAATAGACTCCATAAATATAGATGAGGGAGCAATCCTGGTCACCTGCGATGTAGAGGCACTAGTGTTGAGCGATACTGCTCGATATCTAAAAATATCGGATCGGAATGGTATCGCCGATATCACTAACTATCGGCAATATCCGATTCCGATACGGAAGTCCCATGTAAGTCTATGGGAACAAAATATCGCAACTAAAAAAACACTTTCTTTCCTTGTAAACACAAAATATACACACTTAGAATACATATATATATATATATATATATATATATACATGTCATTGTGACATATATATATACATATATTCATAGTTTATTCACTTCTACATAGTAAAATAGCCTCTGATTCAATTGCCGGGTAAAGCCGGCATTTGTGAAAAGACAGAAGCACCCGAGGGTCCAGTCGCCACAGAGATGTTGCATCGCACCCAGCGAACAGGATTCAGAAGCTCGCTATAAGCGAGTCCTGTGTGCCTTAATTGAACTGTTTTTTTGCTTGAGAATTGCAAAAATCATCATAGACTGTATTTGCCATTTTTCCGTCATATCTGCGCCACGAGGCACAGGTGAAGAATAAGGGGGTGCTCTCGTGGGCGTACACTCACTCCGTGGCGCGAAAACGATGTCCGCACACTCTAAATGTTACTGCAATGTAAGATCGTGCCCCACAGCTCTGGAGTTCCGCCTCCTCATCCTCCTCAGTGGGCGTAAACGAACCGAAGGTCCCGCCTCCCTACAAAAGATGTCGCCTCTCCTGATGCTAATGACACATGTGACTTTGCTGAGATGGCGAATGGACATGAGCAGAAGTGGGAAGGGATGGAGGAGTCAGAGCTCTCCCCCCACGGAAGCGACCCGATCGCCACGGAGCCACCGTTTGGCACCCGGCCTGGAAACCCTCCTACGCTGGAAGAAGCGGAGGATACCCTGAGAGACCTGGCCCGGCACCGGGAGGAGGTCGCCAGGATGGAAGCGAGCTGGCGGGCCCTAAAACTACAATTGGAGCGGCGCCAATCCCTCTTACCCCCTGAAGTGTCTGTACCGGAAGGTGAGGCACCCGTTCCAGTACAGGAGGCCGTGCAGGAATCCCAGCCCTTGCAATCTGAACCGGTTGCCTGTATCTCAGTGGAGGCACCCGTTCCAGTACAGGAGGCCGTGCGGGTATCCCAGCCCTTGCAATCTGAACCGGTTGCCAGTATCACAGTGGAGGCACCCGTTCCTGCAGAAAACGCCGCACCAGCACCCCAGATCCCGCTGTCTGCCCCCGTCGCTGAGGCAGAAGAAGCGACACCCGTCCTCATGGAGGAGGCCGCGCAGGCACCAGAGCTCTACCTGCCTGTACTGGAGCCCCGACCGTCATCTGTTCCAGAGCCGGCTGCTTCCGCCGCAGGTGAGCGCCGCCAGGACTGGCGGGCGCCAGGAGAGCTGCCACAAACCGTACATCGTAAGCTGGCATTTGATGGTGGAGACATGGAGATGCTGGTGGAGGAGAATTACAACCGGCGTCAGGAGGAAGAGTGGAGACGTTGGGAGCGGGAAGCAGAGCGACAAAGGGAGCAGCGAGAATCCCAAAAGCTTCGGCAACGTCACCTGGAGAAGGACCTGGCAGAGAAGGCACGTATGAGAAAGGATAAAAGTACGGTGAGGGAGCCGCGGCGTAAGGGTGCAGTACGGAACTTTAAGTTAAAAGGTGGTTGGGGCTTCATCCAGGAGCCTGGACTTTATTTAGAAGTTTTTGTAACCCGGCGGGATGTGGAGGCTCACCTCCCAGAAGGACACCCGGGAGGGACCTGTTGCCAAGAGACTTGGTGACTTACACCCGACACTGGGGTTACAATGGATGGTACGCCCTAAATGTTACCAGGTGCGACCCCTACTCCCCAGAGTGTCAGGAAACTGACAGACCCTACGAGCCTTCAGCCTCCCCCAACCAGGCCTCTGCACAAGTGCCCACCCCACGCCGTAAATCTCCCCAGCCTCCCTCAGTGGTCTCCTCAGCAGCCCCAGCTATGGACATGATAATGATAGCTGGCCCGTACCCGGCGCCTGTTAGGCCCCCTGGGGTTCGTTCAGTCCGGGACATAGGGTCCAGACCCGGAGGGAGATGAAAGAGGTGGCCACACAGACCCAGATAGCGGGTCACGACGTCACTGTACAGGTCACACGACGTCATCAGGTCTGGGTGGAGCCTCCTGTCACGGATGTTTGGCAAGCTCCAGAAGAGTACCAGGTGGTACCTGTAAGAGGCCAGCCAAAGAAGTCTAAATAACCCGGACAGGGTCTCTGTATGTAAATAGTTAAATTATTGATGTACCCGGACGGGTGAATGTTCATAAAAAGAAGTTTATTGCCTTAATATACCCAGGTTGGGTAATGGTTTGATGTACCCGGACGGGTGAATGTTCAGAAGAACAAGTTTATTGTTGCCTTAATATACCCAGGTTGGGTAATGGTGTTTCACTGTAATGAAAATGTTGAACTTTGAAGCCATGAACTGTACTGGCTCACAAATTTTTCTGTAAATAGTTGGCACTTCGGTGCTCCATCTTGGTTTTACAAAAAACTTTACTGTGCACTATTTTCAACTACCTCAGAAACTAAAAACCCGTTTGGTGTGGCCGAAAGTGAGGTCTGCTCAAGGAAAGTCTTGCAGCCCACCCAAGACCACAGTTGGAGGTTTGGAGCGGGTCCTCCACAAGCACAAGTAAAGGACACTGTGAAGTTACCCCGGTGGGGTTGTAGTCCTAAGAAGTCTCCACGAACTTCGGCACTAATGCTATTTGCACTTTTGTTGAATATGTATTTATTAACACACATGTATAACACATATCAAGGGTATGAACAGTAACAAAACATGTCACATAATATAAGCCATTTGCACTTTTGTAATGTTATTATTAAAAATTTTATTATGCAACGTTTAACTTGAAGTGTTTCCTGCTTTCTTACTACGTCGCATAGTCCACTCTGCTACATCACTTTGCACCATTGCTCTATCTCACATCTATCTGCCCTGGAAGGATAGCGTGTTACCTGTAGAAGACTTTTCACCTACCTGCACTACACCATCCCTTCCAGAGGACCTGCACAGCAGCGCTGGACACCCTGACCAGGTACTACAGGTGGCGTCACGACAAACTACACGAACATTCTATCATCCCCTGGAAATATCCCACATTCCAGTGATCGCCCAGGTCACGGACCGAGCTGTGCTACTCGTGACATCCCCCATAGAAGTCGACGTGATCGATGCCGAGTACCCCCAAAACCCCTGTCTCTGTGCGACTCAACTTCCCTCACTGTGCTGGCACTTTACATTTACAATGCCTCTGGGTTTTTTTTTTGGGGGGGTGGGGAACATTCAGACTTTTGCTATGGGGCCCCATGATTTATATGTACGCCCCTGCTGCTGAGGCATGCTATTTAAGGCTGTTAAGGAGCCAACATACATGGACCTTGCCAGCAGCGTTGGACTGGAGTACCTTGGGCCCACCAGAGAAAATATATTCTATACAAGTGGTGGAAGCCAACCTCCAATCCCAGGCCCAACAGGTCAGCATCTGTTTCATCCCTGCCATTAGTCAGTGGACAATTGGATATCTCCCAATTCTCCGGTATCTACATTAACACTAGACTGGGAAAGAAGAAGACTGCGCAATAAACCCAAACAATCTAAAAGTGAATACGGTCACTTGAAGGTAGTAAATCTCTCTGACAATGTTCTTTCCGCAAATGATTTATCATTGTAATCAAAGGGCCTCACTTTTTCACCCAGTTTACATTTTTACCTCTTTACAGTAATTAAGAATCTACATATTTTTGGCTGTGTGCTAATATTCAAGAAATGGTTTCACAATGATGATTTACAACGGATGTTTCCAACAACTGAGGATCAACTAGCTCTACAAACGTTGAAAGGAGTTTCTAAAGAACACAATGAAGCAGACTTGGATAAGAAACCTGATTGTCTTTATCAGAGATCAAAAAATGTCCACCCTTGTCCACGTGCCCTAATGTAGAATTGTTTGTCAAATTAGTCTCTGAGGAATTGGAAAATATTCCAACCAGGATTTACAGAGACAATTTGACATTAAAGGAAAGAAATAGCCTAAATAAACTTAAAGACATGCAAGACGTAGTATTTAAGCCCTTGGACAAGGGTGGAAATATAGTAGTTTGGCTTTGTAAGCTCTATGAGGCTGAGGACCACCGTCAGCTGCGTGATAAACAATGTTACCTGAAACTGACATTTCACCCATTAACAACTTATGCAGAGCCTCTACTTAAGATTTTGGATACAGCATACAATAATCACATTATTTCTAAACAACTGCGTGATCACTTAGTGTAGTAAAAGCCAGGGTTCCAACTTTGTACCTCTTACCAAAGGTGCACAAGGACTGTAAAATACCTCCTGGTAGACCCACCATATCAGGTGTAGGAAACTTCCTTGAGAGGGTTTGTAAATATATTGATGCAGAATTAAAACCCTCTAGTGGAGACCTTACCGTCATTCATTCGAGATACAGGAGATTTTTTACAAAAAATAGACTCCATAAATATAGATGAGGGAGCAATCCTGGTCACCTGCGATGTAGAGGCACTAGTGTTGAGCGATACTGCTCGATATCTAAAAATATCGGATCGGAATGGTATCGCCGATATCACTAACTATCGGCGATATCCGATTCCGATACCGGAAGTCCCATGTAAGTCTATGGGAACAAAATATCGCAACTAAAAAAACACTTTTTTTCCTTGTAAACACAAAATATACACACTTAGAATACATATATATATATATATATATATATATATATATATACATGTCATTGTGACATATATATACATATATTTATAGTTTATTCACTTCTACATAGTAAAATAGCCTCTGATTCAATTGCCGGGTAAAGCCGGCATTTGTGAAAAGACAGAAGCACCCGAGGGTCCAGTCGCCACAGAGATGTTGCATCGCACCCAGCGAACAGGATTCAGAAGCTCGCTATAAGCGAGTCCTGTGTGCCTTAATTGAACTGTTTTTTTGCTTGAGAATTGCAAAAATCATCATAGACTGTATTTGCCATTTTTCCGTCATATCTGCGCCACGAGGCACAGGTGAAGAATAAGGGGGTGCTCTCGTGGGCGTACACTCACTCCGTGGCGCGAAAACGATGTCCGCACACTCTAAATGTTACTGCAATGTAAGATCGTGCCCCACAGCTCTGGAGTTCCGCCTCCTCATCCTCCTCAGTGGGCGTAAACGAACGCGAAGGTCCCGCCTCCCTACAAAAGATGTCGCCTCTCCTGATGCTAATGACACATGTGACTTTGCTGAGATGGCGAATGGACGTGAGCAGAAGTGGGAAGGGATGGAGGAGTCAGAGCTCTCCCCCCACGGAAGCGACCCGATCGCCACGGAGCCACCGTTTGGCACCCGGCCTGGAAACCCTCCTACGCTGGAAGAAGCGGAGGATACCCTGAGAGACCTGGCCCGGCACCGGGAGGAGGTCGCCAGGATGGAAGCGAGCTGGCGGGCCCTAAAACTACAATTGGAGCGGCGCCAATCCCTCTTACCCCCTGAAGTGTCTGTACCGGAAGGTGAGGCACCCGTTCCAGTACAGGAGGCCGTGCAGGAATCCCAGCCCTTGCAATCTGAACCGGTTGCCTGTATCTCAGTGGAGGCACCCGTTCCAGTACAGGAGGCCGTGCGGGTATCCCAGCCCTTGCAATCTGAACCGGTTGCCAGTATCACAGTGGAGGCACCCGTTCCTGCAGAAAACGCCGCACCAGCACCCCAGATCCCGCTGTCTGCCCCCGTCGCTGAGGCAGAAGAAGCGACACCCGTCCTCATGGAGGAGGCCGCGCAGGCACCAGAGCTCTACCTGCCTGTACTGGAGCCCCGACCGTCATCTGTTCCAGAGCCGGCTGCTTCCGCCGCAGGTGAGCGCCGCCAGGACTGGCGGGCGCCAGGAGAGCTGCCACAAACCGTACATCGTAAGCTGGCATTTGATGGTGGAGACATGGAGATGCTGGTGGAGGAGAATTACAACCGGCGTCAGGAGGAAGAGTGGAGACGTTGGGAGCGGGAAGCAGAGCGACAAAGGGAGCAGCGAGAATCCCAAAAGCTTCGGCAACGTCACCTGGAGAAGGACCTGGCAGAGAAGGCACGTATGAGAAAGGATAAAAGTACGGTGAGGGAGCCGCGGCGTAAGGGTGCAGTACGGAACTTTAAGTTAAAAGGTGGTTGGGGCTTCATCCAGGAGCCTGGACTTTATTTAGAAGTTTTTGTAACCCGGCGGGACGTGGAGGCTCACCTCCCAGAAGGACACCCGGGGAGGGACCTGTTGCCAAGAGACTTGGTGACTTACACCCGACACTGGGGTTACAATGGATGGTACGCCCTAAATGTTACCAGGTGCGACCCCTACTCCCCAGAGTGTCAGGAAACTGACAGACCCTACGAGCCTTCAGCCTCCCCCAACCAGGCCTCTGCACAAGTGCCCACCCCACGCCGTAAATCTCCCCAGCCTCCCTCAGTGGTCTCCTCAGCAGCCCCAGCTATGGACATGATAATGATAGCTGGCCCGTACCCGGCGCCTGTTAGGCCCCCTGGGGTTCGTTCAGTCCGGGACATAGGGTCCAGACCCGGAGGGAGATGAAAGAGGTGGCCACACAGACCCAGATAGCGGGTCACGACGTCACTGTACAGGTCACACGACGTCATCAGGTCTGGGTGGAGCCTCCTGTCACGGATGTTTGGCAAGCTCCAGAAGAGTACCAGGTGGTACCTGTAAGAGGCCAGCCAAAGAAGTCTAAATAACCCGGACAGGGTCTCTGTATGTAAATAGTTAAATTATTGATGTACCCGGACGGGTGAATGTTCATAAAAAGAAGTTTATTGCCTTAATATACCCAGGTTGGGTAATGGTTTGATGTACCCGGACGGGTGAATGTTCAGAAGAACAAGTTTATTGTTGCCTTAATATACCCAGGTTGGGTAATGGTGTTTCACTGTAATGAAAATGTTGAACTTTGAAGCCATGAACTGTACTGGCTCACAAATTTTTCTGTAAATAGTTGGCACTTCGGTGCTCCATCTTGGTTTTACAAAAAACTTTACTGTGCACTATTTTCAACTACCTCAGAAACTAAAAACCCGTTTGGTGTGGCCGAAAGTGAGGTCTGCTCAAGGAAAGTCTTGCAGCCCACCCAAGACCACAGTTGGAGGTTTGGAGCGGGTCCTCCACAAGCACAAGTAAAGTACACTGTGAAGTTACCCCGGTGGGGTTGTAGTCCTAAGAAGTCTCCACGAACTTCGGCACTAATGCTATTTGCACTTTTGTTGAATATGTATTTATTAACACACATGTATAACACATATCAAGGGTATGAACAGTAACAAAACATGTCACATAATATAAGCCATTTGCACTTTTGTAATGTTATTATTAAAAATTTTATTATGCAACGTTTAACTTGAAGTGTTTCCTGCTTTCTTACTAAGTCGCATAGTCCACTCTGCTACATCACTTTGCACCATTGCTCTATCTCACATCTATCTGCCCTGGAAGGATAGCGTTTACCTGTAGAAGACTTTTCACCTACCTGCACTACACCATCCCTTCCAGAGGACCTGCACAGCAGCGCTGGACACCCTGACCAGGTACTACAGGTGGCGTCACGACAAACTACACGAACATTCTATCATCCCCTGGAAATATCCCACATTCCAGTGATCGCCCAGGTCACGGACCGAGCTGTGCTACTCGTGACATCCCCCATAGAAGTCGACGTGATCGATGCCGAGTACCCCCAAAACCCCTGTCTCTGTGCGACTCAACTTCCCTCACTGTGCTGGCACTTTACATTTACAATGCCTCTGGGTTTTTTTTTTGGGGGGGTGGGGAACATTCAGACTTTTGCTATGGGGCCCCATGATTTATATGTACGCCCCTGCTGCTGAGGCATGGTATTTAAGGCTGTTAAGGAGCCAACATACATGGACCTTGCCAGCAGCGTTGGACTGGAGTACCTTGGGCCCACCAGAGAAAATATATTCTATACAAGTGGTGGAAGCCAACCTCCAATCCCAGGCCCAACAGGTCAGCATCTGTTTCATCCCTGCCATTAGTCAGTGGACAATTGGATATCTCCCAATTCTCCGGTATCTACATTAACACTAGACTGGGAAAGAAGAAGACTGCGCAATAAACCCAAACAATCTAAAAGTGAATACGGTCACTTGAAGGTAGTAAATCTCTCTGACAATGTTCTTTCCGCAAATGATTTATCATTGTAATCAAAGGGCCTCACTTTTTCACCCAGTTTACATTTTTACCTCTTTACAGTAATTAAGAATCTACATATTTTTGGCTGTGTGCTAATATTCAAGAAATGGTTTCACAATGATGATTTACAACGGATGTTTCCAACAACTGAGGATCAACTAGCTCTACAAACGTTGAAAGGAGTTTCTAAAGAACACAATGAAGCAGACTTGGATAAGAAACCTGATTGTCTTTATCAGAGATCAAAAAATGTCCACCCTTGTCCACGTGCCCTAATGTAGAATTGTTTGTCAAATTAGTCTCTGAGGAATTGGAAAATATTCCAACCAGGATTTACAGAGACAATTTGACATTAAAGGAAAGAAATAGCCTAAATAAACTTAAAGACATGCAAGACGTAGTATTTAAGCCCTTGGACAAGGGTGGAAATATAGTAGTTTGGCTTTGTAAGCTCTATGAGGCTGAGGACCACCGTCAGCTGCGTGATAAACAATGTTACCTGAAACTGACATTTCACCCATTAACAACTTATGCAGAGCCTCTACTTAAGATTTTGGATACAGCATACAATAATCACATTATTTCTAAACAACTGCGTGATCACTTAGTGTAGTAAAAGCCAGGGTTCCAACTTTGTACCTCTTACCAAAGGTGCACAAGGACTGTAAAATACCTCCTGGTAGACCCACCATATCAGGTGTAGGAAACTTCCTTGAGAGGGTTTGTAAATATATTGATGCAGAATTAAAACCCTCTAGTGGAGACCTTACCGTCATTCATTCGAGATACAGGAGATTTTTTACAAAAAATAGACTCCATAAATATAGATGAGGGAGCAATCCTGGTCACCTGCGATGTAGAGGCACTAGTGTTGAGCGATACTGCTCGATATCTAAAAATATCGGATCGGAATGGTATCGCCGATATCACTAACTATCGGCGATATCCGATTCCGATACCGGAAGTCCCATGTAAGTCTATGGGAACAAAATATCGCAACTAAAAAAACACTTTTTTTCCTTGTAAACACAAAATATACACACTTAGAATACATATAATATATATATATATATATATAATATATATATATATACATGTCATTGTGACATATATATACATATATTTATAGTTTATTCACTTCTACATAGTAAAATAGCCTCTGATTCAATTGCCGGGTAAAGCCGGCATTTGTGAAAAGACAGAAGCACCCGAGGGTCCAGTCGCCACAGAGATGTTGCATCGCACCCAGCGAACAGGATTCAGAAGCTCGCTATAAGCGAGTCCTGTGTGCCTTAATTGAACTGTTTTTTTGCTTGAGAATTGCAAAAATCATCATAGACTGTATTTGCCATTTTTCCGTCATATCTGCGCCACGAGGCACAGGTGAAGAATAAGGGGGTGCTCTCGTGGGCGTACACTCACTCCGTGGCGCGAAAACGATGTCCGCACACTCTAAATGTTACTGCAATGTAAGATCGTGCCCCACAGCTCTGGAGTTCCGCCTCCTCATCCTCCTCAGTGGGCGTAAACGAACGCGAAGGTCCCGCCTCCCTACAAAAGATGTCGCCTCTCCTGATGCTAATGACACATGTGACTTTGCTGAGATGGCGAATGGACGTGAGCAGAAGTGGGAAGGGATGGAGGAGTCAGAGCTCTCCCCCCACGGAAGCGACCCGATCGCCACGGAGCCACCGTTTGGCACCCGGCCTGGAAACCCTCCTACGCTGGAAGAAGCGGAGGATACCCTGAGAGACCTGGCCCGGCACCGGGAGGAGGTCGCCAGGATGGAAGCGAGCTGGCGGGCCCTAAAACTACAATTGGAGCGGCGCCAATCCCTCTTACCCCCTGAAGTGTCTGTACCGGAAGGTGAGGCACCCGTTCCAGTACAGGAGGCCGTGCGGGCATCCCAGCCCTTGCAATCTGAACCGGTTGCCAGTATCTCAGTGGAGGCACCTGTTCCAGTACAGGAGGCCGTGCGGGCATCCCAGCCCTTGCAATCTGAACCGGTTGCCAGTATCACAGTGGAGGCACCCGTTCCTGCAGAAAACGCCGCACCAGCACCCCAGATCCCGCTGTCTGCCCCCGTCGCTGAGGCAGAAGAAGCGACACCCGTCCTCATGGAGGAGGCCGCGCAGGCACCAGAGCTCTACCTGCCTGTACCGGAGCCCCGACCGTCATCTGTTCCAGAGCCGGCTGCTTCCGCCGCAGGTGACCGCCGCCAGGACTGGCGGGCGCCAGGAGAGCTGCCGCAAACCGTACATCGTAAGCTGGCATTTGATGGTGGAGACATGGAGATGCTGGTGGAGGAGAATTACAACCGGCGTCAGGAGGAAGAGTGGAGACGTCGGGAGCGGGAAGCAGAGCGACAAAGGGAGCAGCGAGAATCCCAAAAGCTTCGGCAACGTCACCTGGAGAAGGACCTGGCAGAGAAGGCACGTATGAGAAAGGATAAAAGTACAGTGAGGGAGCCGCGGCGTAAGGGTGCAGTACGGAACTTTAAGTTAAAAGGTGGTTGGGGCTTCATCCAGGAGCCTGGACTTTATTTAGAAGTTTTTGTAACCCGGCGGGACGTGGAGGCTCACCTCCCAGAAGGACACCCGGGGAGGGACCTGTTGCCAGGAGACTTGGTGACTTACACCCGACACTGGGGTTACAATGGATGGTACGCCCTAAATGTTACCAGGTGCGACCCCTACTCCCCAGAGTGTCAGGAAACTGACAGACCCTACGAGCCTTCAGCCTCCCCCAACCAGGCCTCTGCACAAGTGCCCACCCCACGCTGTAAATCTCCCCAGCCTCCCTCAGTGGTCTCCTCAGCAGCCCCAGCTATGGACATGATAATGATAGCTGGCCCGTACCCGGCGCCTGTTAGGCCCCCTGGGGTTCGTTCAGTCCGGGACATAGGGTCCAGACCCGGAGGGAGATGAAAGAGGTGGCCACACAGATCCAGATAGCAGGTCACGACGTCACTGTACAGGCCACATGACGTCATCAGGTCTGGGTGGAGCCTCCTGTCACGGATGTTTGGCAAGCTCCAGAAGAGTACCAGGTGGTACCTGTAAGAGGCCAGCCAAAGAAGTCTAAATAACCCGGACAGGGTCTCTGTATGTAAATAGTTAAATTATTGATGTACCCGGACGGGTGAATGTTCATAAAAAGAAGTTTATTGCCTTAATATACCCAGGTTGGGTAATGGTTTGATGTACCCGGACGGGTGAATGTTCAGAAGAAAAGTTTATTGTTGCCTTAATATACCCAGGTTGGGTAATGGTGTTTTTCACTGTAATGAAAATGTTGAACTTTGAAGCCATGAACTGTACTGGCTCACAAATTTTTCTGTAAATAGTTGGCACTTCGGTGCTCCATCTTGGTTTTACAAAAAACTTTACTGTGCACTATTTTCAACTACCTCAGAAACTAAAAACCCGTTTGGTGTGGCCGAAAGTGAGGTCTGCTCAAGGAAAGTCTTGCAGCCCACCCAAGACCACAGTTGGAGGTTTGGAGCGGGTCCTCCACAAGCACAAGTAAAGGACACTGTGAAGTTACCCCGGTGGGGTTGTAGTCCTAAGAAGTCTCCACGAACTTCGGCACTAATGCTATTTGCACTTTTGTTGAATATGTATTTATTAACACACATGTATAACACATATCAAGGGTATGAACAGTAACAAAACATGTCACATAATATAAGCCATTTGCACTTTTGTAATGTTATTATTAAAAATTTTATTATGCAACGTTTAACTTGAAGTGTTTCCTGCTTTCTTACTAAGTCGCATAGTCCACTCTGCTACATCACTTTGCACCATTGCTCTATCTCACATCTATCTGCCCTGGAAGGATAGCGTTTTACCTGTAGAAGACTTTTCACCTACCTGCACTACACCATCCCTTCCAGAGGACCTGCACAGCAGCGCTGGACACCCTGACCAGGTACTACAGGTGGCGTCACGACAAACTACACGAACATTCTATCATCCCCTGGAAATATCCCACATTCCAGTGATCGCCCAGGTCACGGACCGAGCTGTGCTACTCGTGACATCCCCCATAGAAGTCGACGTGATCGATGCCGAGTACCCCCAAAACCCCTGTCTCTGTGCGACTCAACTTCCCTCACTGTGCTGGCACTTTACATTTACAATGCCTCTGGGTTTTTTTTTTGGGGGGGTGGGGAACATTCAGACTTTTGCTATGGGGCCCCATGATTTATATGTACGCCCCTGCTGCTGAGGCATGGTATTTAAGGCTGTTAAGGAGCCAACATACATGGACCTTGCCAGCAGCGTTGGACTGGAGTACCTTGGGCCCACCAGAGAAAATATATTCTTGCGGCCCAACATCATACTTCCCAACCTTTGAATAAGGGAAAGAGGGACAAAGGCTGTGGCACGCTGTGCATGCTGCAGAAAATTTTAGGCCATGCCACGTTGCACCACAGACTGTCCAGGAGTTGGTGGATGCTTTAGTCCAGGTGTGGGAGGAGATCCCTCACGAGACCATCAGGAGCATGGCCAGAAGTTGTAGGGAGGTCATACAGCATACCTCCCAAATTTGGAAGACAGGAAAGAGGATTAAAGGCTGCGGCGCGTGTTGCGCGCCGCTGAAAATTTTAGGCCACGCCCCGACAACACCCATTTCACAGCTAATCACACCCATATCCTCGCCCCAAGCGTAACCATTTAGCACTGCTGATCACACTGACTGGTAATGAGGGCACAGTGGCTGGTACTGAGGAAAAGAAAGAAAGAGCAGCGAGAGAGAAAGAACAAACAGAGAAAGAAAGAAAAGAGAGAAAGAAAGAACAGAGAGAAAAAAGAACAGAGAGCGAGAAGGAAAGAACAGAGAGCGAGAAAGAAAGACTAGAGAGAGAGCCATAGGCGTAGCTAGGGTTTTGGTTTAGTGGGGGCAAAACTTCTGAGTGGGCCCATCATCAGAGAACCTCAGCAAATGACCGCGCTGTTGGCCAAAATAATCTCTATATAAAAAGACCAATATTGATATTACCGCCATATGGTCTGTGTTAAATAATACCAGTCCTACAGAACATATAATAGATTACAGCACAGGTACAGATAATGACTTACCGCTGATGTTCTTTCTAATGGAATTGTTCACTTTTCATGTCTTTTCCATCTGGCCCACACCGACATGACGACTTCTCCAACTCGACTGCACCCCCATTAAAAAAAAAAAAAAAAAAAACTCACCTCCCGGCTCCTGTGCTGCTCACTGGTCTCCCTCTCAGCGTCTGACAGCGGGCGCCGGCAGGTGATGTTATTGCGACCGCTGTCATACGCTGAGAGGGGGATTATGGGAGAGTAGGAGCGCTCGCTCCTTCTCTCTCAATGCGGTCAGCTTTATCGGCTGGATGCCGATACAGCTGACCCTCCGATGACGGGTGGGGGGCCCACTGCTGGCACCGGGCCCCCCCAACGCCTGTTCAGGCCCCATAGCTTCCGGGCGGCAGAGCAGGGAGAGCGATTCTCCCTGCTCTGCCGCAGAATGTAACTGTATCGTAGCTCCGGGTGGGCCCCTCAGAGCGCGGGCCCCGGGGCCACCACCCCCTCTGCCCCGCGACCTATCCTTTCAAATCAGGGCCCACCACGCAGGAGTTGGGGCCCACCGTAGGTTTCTCCGGTGTCCCGGTGCCTCAGTCCGACCCTGCTTGCCAACCTGATAATACCAGGCCACAGCAGTCTGCATATCTTGGCTGGTTAACAAAAATAGGGGATCCCCTCGAAAAAAAATTTGGCGTGGGGTCCCCCCTATTTTTGTTAACCAGCCAGATGAAGCAGACTGCTGAGGCCTGGTTTTTCAGGCTGGTAAGGATCCAATATCCATGGACCTTGCCAGCCTGATAATACCAGGCCACAGCAGTCTGCATATCTTGGCTGATTAACAAAAATAGGGGATCCCCTCGAAAAAAATTTGGCGTGGGGTCCCCCCTATTTTTGTTAACCAGCCAGATGAAGCAGACTGCTGAGGCCTGGTTTTTCAGGCTGGTAAGGATCCAATATCCATGGACCTTGCCAGCCTGATAATACCAGGCCACAGCAGTCTGCATATCTTGGCTGTTAACAAAAATAGGGGATCCCCTCGAAAAAAATTTGGCGTGGGGTCCCCCCTATTTTTGTTAACCAGCCAGATGAAGCAGACTGCTGAGGCCTGGTTTTTCAGGCTGGTAAGGATCCAATATCCATGGACCTTGCCAGCCTGATAATACCAGGCCACAGCAGTCTGCATATCTTGGCTGGTTAACAAAAATAGGGGATCCCCTCGAAAAAAATTTGGCGTGGGGTCCCCCCTATTTTTGTTAACCAGCCAGATGAAGCAGACTGCTGAGGCCTGGTTTTTCAGGCTGGTAAAGATCCAATATCCATGGACCTTGCCAGCCTGATAATACCAGGCCACAGCAGTCTGCATATCTTGGCTGGTTAACAAAAATAGGGGATCCCCTCGAAAAAAAAACGGCGTAGGGGTCCCCCTATTTTTGTTAACCAGCCAAGTAAAATGCAGACTGCTGCGGCCTGGTATTAAAAGACTGTCAAGGCCCATGGATTTTGGCCCTCAACAGCCTGATAATACCAGGCTACAGCAGCCCCACATTTGGCGCATCAAAAGATGTGCCAATTGTGGCACTTTACCCGGCTCTTCCCACTGCCCTGTAGCGGTGGCAAGCGGGGTAATAAGGGGTTAATGTCACCGTTGATTGCATGGTGAGAATAAGCCCGGTTAATAATGGAGAGGTGTCAATAAGACACCGATCCATTATTAATCCCAAAGTTTTTAAATGTATAAAAAAAAAGACACAGCAAGAAAAAAGTATTTTACTGAAATAAAAAAGACAACACAGTTTTCATTTCTTTTATTATACTCTCATTCCTGCGACGCCATCGATCTCCTGTAAAAAAAGAAAAAAAAAAAACCAACAGTATACCACCTGTCCGACGCAGTCCATAGTAACGAGGGTCCCACGACGATCCAGCTCTGCTACATCGCAATGACAGGCAGAGCCTGTCATCTCGACGCAGCACAGCTGATTACCTGCTTCCCCGGCGGTGACGTCATCGGACTGACTGCTTTACGGCCGGGATTACCCAGCAGTCACTGCAGTTATCGCGAGAAACTGCATGTGACCGCCGGGGAAAGATGATGGCGGCCATCAAGCAGTCCAGCCCGTGACCGCCGGAGATCTTCTGCCAGGTAAGTGCCGCTGACTCCTGACAGACCCGACTGACTGACAATGACAGTGACAGTGACAAATCCGATTCCGGTATCCGATAAGACGAAAATATCGGAACTAAGTATCGAAAGTCCGATAGAGCTAATATCGGCCGATACCCGATACTTGCGGTATCGTATCGCTCAACACTAAGAGGCACATTACACCAGCATTCGGCATGATTATGGCCTCAAGGCAGTGGCCTACCATTTGTCCATAACCACTTTGGCAGGGGAGGAAGTCCAATTCAGTTTGGACCTTTTAGGATTTGCATTGAAGCATAACTTTTTCTTTTTTGATGGATCCCTCTACCTACAGCTCCAAGGGACAGCCACGGGAGTGGCCTTTGCACCTTCCTATACTAATCTGTTTCTGGAGCTGTGGGAGAAGGGGCCTTTTCCTGTCAGATCGACACCTATCAATGGACCGTGTTCTTTTTTGGGCTCGGTACATTGACAATATGTGTTCTTGATTTGGCAGGGAAGTCCACAAGAACTAGCAATCTTTTTTGATGACCTCAATTCAAATTATCTAAATTTGCGCTTGACATACAAATTTCACCCAGATGCAATAGATTTTCTAGATGTAATGGTTAAGCATGATAGTAATGGCATTTTACGAATGGATCTCTTCCGAAATGAGATGTAAACTCTGTCTTACACGTAAAATCAGCCCATTCCCTACAAGTTATAAAATCAATACCAACTGGACAATTTCTTATATGCTCATCGGAGGCCGATAAATATAAGGTAAGAATGATCACTAAATATCATTCTCAGTGGAATTGAATGCGGAAAATAGTTGCTAAATACTGGCCCTTCCTCCTGGCCTACCGAACGCTTCAGACATACTTACCTCCTAAACCCAGTATCACTGCAAGACGTGACCTGAACTTGAGGGATGTTTTGGTGCAAAGCCACTACAATAAAAGTGATCAAAGACTTCTTCCCTCCTCTCAGCCTCACAGAGCCAAATGGGTTTGCTCTCCAAGTGGTAAGTGCATAGCATGCCCTAACATCGAGCGGGCCACTGTTTTCTCCTCAGACGGCAGCAAGGAGTTTAAAATTACACAGACAATCACATGTACAATGAAGGCAGTAAGATACTACTCCCGTTGTCCCTTTAATAAGATCTATGTAGGTCTAACAACCAGGGCCTGGAAAATTAGAATAAGGGAATATGTCTGTGACATTGATGCCTCCAAAGAGGAGAGGGACACATACCATCTGCACACTATACCAAGACATTTCAAGTTATTTCACCAATATAACCCAGTGTCCTCTTGGTGAGAGGTATAGATCGCATTGCCCTGGGGGTTAGAGGAGGTGAAATTAGTCGTCCTCTAGCGCATCTGGAGATGAGGTGGAGCAGAACCCTGGGATCAATGCATCTAAATGGCCTCAACGAGGTCCTCAGTTTTGTTCCATACCTCTGAGTCGTCCTCATGTAACATTTTTTGTTTTTATTCTAGAGCATGGCGTTCTTGTATTTTATTCGGACTATATTCATGGGGTATCATCGAGGATATATTGGGCACTTGTATGTCTATGGAGAAGTTGTTGGATTCTGGACTTTCTTCTTTCTTCCCTCTCTCCCTTTCTTCCTCACTGGGGGTTTTCTCTAGTCAGAAATGCCCAGAAATTGATCAAGAACTATGTGGGAAAAAAAAATAAGTTGGACTGCCTAAATTAATATTTTTCAGCAAGTAATATCTCTTGAAGTAAACTGCTATTTATCTCATGGATTTTACAGAGTTTCCAAAAAAACTTTTTAAATATAGTATTAATTACTTTTTATTTATTTTTACTTTTTGAATCCCACTTTCTTTTTTTCTTCTATTTTACATGCATTTATTCCGTATTTTTGTTTATGTTGTCACCTTTCCGTATATTATTTTTATTTATTTTACCTTTCTTCCTTTCTTTTCAGTGTTGTCTTTCTTCCACTTTAGTACACACTTTATTTCACTTTCCTTCACACTTTTATTTTTATTTATTGTGTAATATTATATATATTTATTCCCTTCACTCCTTATACAATGAGAGGTCATATAATCTCATTGATGCAGAGTGGTTTACACTTATTCAAAACTTTAATATATTTAACATATATTTATCTATACTTAATATGCATTGCAATATATACAATATTTTCTTCTTCATACCCCTTGTTCACTTGGTAGGTTAATGTTTAGGTATGTGCCTACATCGCAAGCATGCAAGCTGTTCAGGCTACTTAATCCATTTGTGTCCTGGATTGCAGCCGTGCGCACCCATCTGTCGGTGCGGTCTGGGGGCATTGCGGGGTGTTTTTCGGGCCAGCACTCCAATCATATGACACAATCCATGCTCACGTGGCCATGTGGGCATGGTTTGACTCACTGCCGGACCGCCGTTCTTGACGGTCTCCGCGATTCCCCCTTCCCCACTTGCCTGTGCGACGTGCGCCATCATAGTGCAGCACTCCAGAACATATACTAAATCTATTTTGGTCCAGTAAACAGCGAAGTGTAGGCACTACTTTTTAGGCACTACTTTGCTTTAAAGGTAGGTTCCTCCATATGGTAAATATAGGACATGTGACATGACTCAAAGAAGCCCCTTGGAACACGAGATTCTGAATCTACTGCTCCTTTAAATTTTTTCAATTACTTACACATTTGATACTCTTCATATGTATTTTAGCAGTTTTTGTAATAAGTGGTCGCCCTCTTATGAGATACGGAGGTATAGAGATTCGTTTAGTGATGCCCTAAGCCATATGATTGGTTGGAAACACACACGACTCCCCAAACACCACAACCTTTCATCCCACAATTTTAAATATCAAGTTCTGGATCTCTCTGTATAACTTTGATCATACAGAAACCCTGTTAGAAAATCCCTCTTTGTGATTATTTCTATGATTGGTCTGCTATGAACTATGTAACCTGTTGGTTTGATGCCATCCCTCGGAAGAAAGCAATAGTCGAAACGTGCGTAGGGGCAGGCACTATCACCCACATGAGGTAATCTTTGTAATTTTTGAACTTGTTGACTTTTTGTCTTTGTAGTCCTTCACACCTCTTTGAGAGTTATCCTATTTGGGATCTTGGTCTTTTAATTCTTCATATTATGCTGTGAAGTATTGTACTGTATTTTAATTATATGTACAACCTCTATAGAGGGAAACCATGCAGTGGGTGCAAGGTTTCCCACTATTATAAAGTCTGTTTGTATTTTTTATTATAAATGGTTCTAGTGTACATTTTTTTCTGTACTATTGTACTGAACCTTATACATGTCCAATTTCTTTTTTTTGCATTACATTAGTATTCTGTTGTATGTAACATTGGGTGTGTTTTGGTTTCTGACATTTTTTGACATAACCTCCTTGTATAAAATGCTGACTAGCAGGTCTCGAGAACCACCGATCGTCTTATCAACCACATCTGCTTCTTCCTTCTCCATTACCATGCCAAGTCTTCTCACACAGGCCTCCAGCTACAGAAAGTCTACTTGTTTATCTCATGCATTCACGGTGAGTGAGAGCCTGTCAGCAGTTATGGAAGTAGACAAGACTGCTGTTTTTGTGCCACCTAGCACAACACATCTTTCTCAATCCACCATAACTTTGCCGTTTGCACCATACTCACAGTCCATCAGTGTTGCCTGTTCTCCATACTTCACCCTCTTTCAGCACAGCAGCCAGCCCTCAGGCCCACAATTGTGGTCATGTAAAATAATGTTTGCCAAAGGTAAGAGCTTGAACTACACATCTCCAATCTGTTGGCCACGGAAATGCTGACTTTCCGCTTGGCGAACACAAACTGTTTCCGAAAGTTGATGGCCTTCGCAGTCCCCTAGTACCAGCTGCCATTACTTCTCTAAGAAAGCTGTTCCTTGCTCTACACCAGCATGCAGCAGATAACATCACCCTTTTCCTGCAAAAATCTATGTCTGCAATGGTGCATTTCACCACTGACTTCTGGACGAGCAAACATGGGCAGCAGCATTGCATCTCACTGTCTTGGCACTGGGTGACACTGGTGGCTGTGGGGGCAGAACGCCAAGGGGCTTCTCCATAAGTCTTGGAATCCCAATGCTGGCGAGGCAAACCTATGTATCTAACAGTTCCTCCACTGCTTCTGACTCTTCCACCTATTCTAGAGTTCTAGAGCCTCCACCTCTGCCCTCATCCTCTCCCTTAATCAAACATATATTCCAAAGGGGCAGATAGAATAACACCCACCTCCATACTGCGCTGCCATGACTCACCACAGTCAGGCAGTATTAAATTTAACATCCCTTGGAGGTCGCAGTCAGACAGGTCAAGAGTTTTGGACAGGTATCCAGGCCAAATTAGAGCAATGGCTGTCTCCACTGAACATGGAGCTAGGGATAGCCGTGTGCAATAATGGTGCAAAGCTGGTGGCGGTCCTATGATGGGGCAACCTCACACATGTGCCTTGCATGGCTCACATCCTCAACCTGGTGGTACAGGAATTTCTTTGCCACTAGTCCGGCTTAGACGCACTGCTGCTGCAGAAAGCACGGTTGCTGTGTGCTCACTTTCAATGAGTGCACCCCGCAGGTCATTGACTTGCATCACTAAATAGGGATTCCAGTTTGAGAACCCCCCTTTCCTTTAAATAATTTGCTTTTTCGGCTACTGGTTGAATCCTCTTTTTGTATATATATATATATATATATATATATATATATATATATATATATATATCTTGATTGTGTTTATTGGTGACTGGTGTTTATTTTCCAATAACCTTATATCCCTGAACTGCTCTAGTACATTCGACTAAGCATTGTGGTTATCTAGCGCTATTGTTTTTTTGGTTTATTGATGTCTGTTCTTGAGAACAGGTTTAATAGGGTGATTAGGGACAGCCGCCGTGGAGCGGGGGCGCCATTTGCGTCTCAAGAGGGTGTCAACCTCTGCTGTTAGGTAGGGGTTATTGGTAGGCCCCAGGAGGGTTATATAGGTCCTTTTTCCAATATCCCCCATTTACCATTTTTTGGTGCAACGTATTTTGCGTGATTTTGATCAGCAATTGGTTGCTTGTTTTTTTTCTACACTTTTTTATGGTTTTAAATTGACTAATAAAGGATACTTTTTTGTTAGGGCTGGCGGAATGCACAAAATAAATATAAATAATAAGTGCGTTCGCAGCCCGGTGTCCACCATGCAAGCGGAGCCTTCTGCTAGTAGGATGGCGGAATGGCGAACTCTGTTACTTCACAGAGTCGCAACTATGGACACTGTGGCCCTATATGGCGGTATAAGCGAACTCTGTTACACCACAGAGTCGTTAAGGTATAAACGCAGAGATATGGACTGTGTCCTGTAAGCTTCACAGGTATGCACAGACAACTGCTGTGCGGACAGCAGTCCGTAGCAACGCTATCAGCAACGCAATCAGACAATCTCCTCACCGGAGAAGCCGGTATTCTAGGGGCTTATTTCAGCCGAGCCCTAAACATGTGCATACAATCTCCTCACCGGAGGTGCCGGTATTCTAGGGGCTTATTTCAGTCGAGCCCTAACACATGCGTGCAAGATCACCCTGGTGCAAAGCACATAATGTGATTGATACTAGCGCATTGCGGCATGACCATGCCACCCTTTTATAGTAGCAACTACAGGACCTACCAGATAAGGACCAATAGGAAACTGCTCCAGAACACAAGTGGTTTCAGGACCTTCCTGGCGGACCAATAGTAGCTGCTGCAGTACCTGAGCATGTGACCCCTGATCTCCAATGAGAGATCTACTCTGGGCATGCTCAGAAGGGGAAAGCAAGGACTTTGTCCTAAAGACGTCTGCTAGCCGCTAACCAGTACTGGCTACAATAGCAGAGTCTTGAGGAGCAGCAGTAATCCTCTGCACAATGTTAGACTGAGCAAGACGCTGGGACCGATGTCTAAGCTGGGCAGAGTCCACTGCTGCCGGAGACGTATGGGAGACCGCAGCAGGGACAGCTCGAGATTCCCCTTGTGCAGAAGCGGGAACTCAAACCCCTAACATTACCCACCCTCCTAGGGCCCCCCCTTCTTTGGGCCTCGCTGCGTTCAAAGGCAGCGTGAACGTGCTCGGCAGGCTACCAGGACCTATCCTCAGGCCCATACCCCCTCCAATCCACCAAATAAAATCTTTTGCTCCATACCACCTTACACCCTACGATGGCATTCACCTCATGGTCATCCGTAGACGAACCCGATGTCCCGGCAGATGACTTGGAAAACCGGGACATGAGCACGGGTTTCAGGAGGGATACGTGAAAGGTGTTGGAGATACCCAGGCGTGGTGGAAGAGCCAAACGGTATACCACAGGGTTAACCTGCTTGAGGACTTTGAAAGGACCCAGGTAGCGGGGTGCCAACTTACTGGACTCAACTCGCAGCCTAATGTTACGGGCGGAGAGCCACACCAAGTCCCCAGGAGCAAATGTTGGAGCGGGGCGCCGATGTGCATCGGCAGAGGACCTCATCCTATCCTTGGACGCCTGAATGGCATCCTGGGTACGGTCCCAAATTTCCCGTGCCTCCACAGCCCAGTCTGCCACCCTGGAGTCAGCAGAAGACATGGGCACCGGAACCCGCGGATGCTGACCGTAGTTTAGGAGGAATGGAGTCTGTCCGGTGGAGTCAGCCACAGCATTGTTCAGTGCAAACTCAGCCCATGGTAGCAAGGATGCCCAGTCATCCTGCATGGCTGAAACAAAATGTCGTAGATAGGTGACCAAGGTCTGGTTTGCCCTCTCTACTAACCCATTCGTCTCGGGATGGTATGCTGAAGAGAGAATTAACTCAATACTGAGTAGACGACAAAGCTCTCTCCAGAACCGAGACGCAAGCTGGGGCCCTCGGTCACTGACAATTTTGTCCGGCATGCCGTGTAGATGGAAGATCTGCCTAATAAATAACTCTGCCAGGGCCTGTGCAGAAGGTAACCGTGGTAGTGGCACCAGGTGCACCATTTTGGAAAAATGATTGGTGATTACCCAAATAATGGTGCAGCACCGAGACTTGGGTAAGCCCACCAAAAAGTCCATCCCGACCATCTCCCAGGGCCTGTCTGCCACCGGCAAAGGATAAAGTACCCCAGCTGGCCGTTGTCGAGGAGACTTATTCTTGGCGCAGGAGACACACGCCCGAACATAGTCCCCAATGTCACGGACCATATGCGGCCACCAGTATGTCCTCGCCAGCAACTCAGATGTCCTGTTTGTCCCAAAGTGTCCACCCACCCTGGACGAGTGTGCCCAAGAAAGTACCTCCGGTTGCAAATTGTTAGGCACAAAAGTCTTGCCCGGAGGCACAGACTCTAGCGAAACCGGGGCCACAGTTCTCAGGCTCTCTCTGGGGACAATAAGGCGAGGCTCCTCCTCTTCTTCCTCTGAGGATACCACAGAGCGAGAGAGAGCGTCGGCATGGATGTTCTCTCCCGAGAGAAAATGTAAGGTGAAATGAAACCGGGAGAAGAACAAGGACCATCTGGCCTGGTGAGAATTAAGCCGCTGGGCTGTCTGAAGATACACCAAATTCTTGTGGTCGGTGAAGACTTGGAAGGGAAAGCGGGCCCCCTCCAACAGATGTCTCCACTCAGAGAAGGCCAACTTCATTGCTAGCAACTCCCTATCCCCGATGGAATAATTCCTCTCCGCTGATGTGAAGGTCTTAGAGAAGAAGAAGCAAGGATGCTTCCGACCCTGAGCATCCTTTTGGAAGAGGACTGCTCCAGCACCAACAGATGAGGTATCCACCTCCAATAAAAATGGCTTATCAACATCGGGGCGATGTAGGATGGGAGCGCTAGCAAAATGAGACTTAATAGATGTGAAAGCCTTGGAAACCTCTTCCGACCAAAATTTGGGATTTGCTCCCTTCTGGTGAGGGCTACCAAGGGAGCTACCAAGGTAGAGAAATGGGGAATGAACTGGCGATAGTAGTTAATGAACCCCATAAAGCGTTGCACCGCTTTAAGAGAGTGGGGTTCTTGCCAGTCCATCACAGCCTGTAGTTTGGCAGGATCCATAGCCAATCCAAGGGTTGAGATGATATAGCCAAGGAAAGGTAAAGACTCCCGCTCAAACATACATTTCTCTAACTTAGCATAAAGGGAATTTGCCCGTAAGAGGTCGAAGACCCTGCAGACATCTTTCCGGTGGGAGTCAATATCTGGAGAGAAGATGAGTATATCATCCAGATAGACTACGACCGAGGTGGACAGCATATCCCGGAAGATGTCATTGACAAAGTCTTGGAAAACGGCTGGGGCATTACAGAGCCCAAAGGGCATCACCAGATATTCGTAATGCCCATCCCTGGTATTAAAAGCCGTCTTCCATTCGTCCCCCTCACGGATGCGAATCAGGGTATAAGCACCGCGCAGATCTAGTTTAGTAAATACCCTTGCTCCCCGGAGCCTATCAAAGAGCTCGGAAATCAGGGGCAACGGGTACTTGTTCTTAACGGTGATGGCGTTAAGACCCCTGCAATCAATGCATGGACGTAATTCTCCATTCTTCTTCTGCACAAAGAAGAATCCCGCCCCTGCCGGTGACACCGACTTCCTAATGAACCCTTTGCCAGGTTCTCCTGGATATATTGCGACATAGCCTCTGTCTCAGGAAGAGAGGAGGGATAGACCCTTCCCCGAGGAGGTTCTGCTCCAGGCAAGAGGTCAATAGGACAGTCATAGGGGCGATGAGGCGGAAGAGTCTCCGCAGCCTTCTTGGAGAACACGTCTGCATATGACCAATAGCACTTGGGAAGTGAAGTAAGATCTGCGGGTAACTAAGTAGTGGTAACCTGAAAGCAACTCCTGACACATCTGCCTCTACATGCATCACTCCAACCCAGTATCCTACCCGAAGTCCACTCTATATGTGGGGAGTGGAAACGGAGCCCATGTATTCCAAGTAGGATCTCGTCTATTCCCTCGGGAAGGACGAGTAGGGAAATAAGCTCCTGATGGGAAGGGGATACAAACAATGCAAGAGGAACAGTCTGGTGTGTAATTTGTGAGGACAATGTCGACCCATTCACTACCCGGAGAGTCACTGATTTGTCAAGCGCCACCAGAGGTATTGCGTGACGGCGAGCAAAGATAGAGGACATGAAGTTCCCCTCTGCTCCTGAGTCCACGCAAAGGTCAACTGTAAGAGTGGAAGTGCCTACAGTGATTGTCCCTTTAAGTGTCATCTTGGAGGAAAATGCCGCTGTCTCTAGTGAGCCTCCTCCCAGGGTCAATAGACGTGATCGCCTCTGCGATCGCTGTGGACATCTGTTAGTGTAGTGTCCTACCTGTTGGCAAAAATTACAGACCACCGTTACTGGAGCGGTCTGGGACTTAGGTCCCGCTCGAGAAACCTCCATGGCTTCGGAGGAGTCGGACGCTTGAACGGAAGATTCCAGAGGTTTGGCGAAGGTGGGAGCCAACCGAAACCTCTACCTGCACTGGGTCCGCTCTAACCTCCGCTCGTTTAAAACGGAGATCAATGCGGGTAGATAAGGAAATGAGCTCCTCCAGTGTGGCGGGAATCTCCCTGGTGGCCAAGGCATCCTTCACATGATCCGCCAGTCCTCTCCAGTACACCGGAATGAGGACTTTATCTGGCCACTCTAGCTCAGAGACCAGAGTCCGAAATTGGACGGCGAACTGGCTGACCATGGATGAACCCTGTGATATTGCCAGCAGTTGGATTGCCATATCGTGGGTGACACGAGGTGCTAAGAAGACCTGTCTCAGAGCCTCCAGGAAGAGAGGAGCACTCTGTACTACACGATCGTCGCACTCCCACAGCGGCGTTGCCCACTCCAATACCCTGCCCGACAGGAGGGATAAGACAAAACCCACCTTCGCCCGTTCCGTGGGAAAACGTGCAGCCAGAAGCTCGAGATGAATGGAGCACTGACTCACGAATCCCCGACATTGCTTGCTGTCACCAGCAAACTTGTCTGGAAGCGGGAGACGGGATAAAGTCGGAGCAGGGGTAGCAGAGGACAAACTGGCTGCAGCCACGCTAGCAGACTGAACAGCGACTGTGGTAACATCCACAGCTGAGGTTGTGTGCTCTAGAGCCACCAACCTACCCTCCAGCTGCTGGATGTACCGCTGTAGATGCTGGTCGTCCGCCATTTTACTAGCCAGACCCTGGTGCTAGTATTATGTTAGGGCTGGCGGAACGCACAAAATAAATATAAATAATAAGTGCGTTCGCAGCCCGGGGTCCACCGTGCAGGCAGAGCCTGCTGCTAGTAGGATGATGGAATGCCGAACTCTGTTACTTCACAGAGTCGCAACTATGGACACTGTGGCCCTATAAGCGAACTCTGTTACACCACAGAGTCGCTAAGGTATAAACGCAGAGATATGGACTGTGTCCTGTAAACTCCACAGGTATGCACAGACAACTGCTGTGCGGACAGCAGTCCGTAGCAACGCAATCAGCAATGCAATCACACAATCTCCTCATTGGAGAAGCCGGTATTCTAGGGGCTTATTTCAGCTGAACCCTAACACATGCGTGCAAGATCACCCTGGCGCAAAGCACATAATGTGATTGATACTAGCGCATGGCGGCACGACCATGCCACCCTTTTATAGTAGCAACTACAGGACCTGCCAGATAAGGATCAATAGGAAACTGCTCCAGAACACAAGTGGTTTCAGGACCTTCCTGGCGGACCAATAGGAGCTGCTGCAGTACCTGAGCATGTGACCCCTGATCTCCAATGAGAGATCTACTCTGGGCATGCTCAGAAAGGGAAAGCAAGGACTTTGTCCTAAAGACATCTGTTAGGGTTCGAGTTCCCGCTGCTGCACAAGGGGAGTCTCGAACCAGTCCCGCTGCGGTCCCCTATTCATCTCCGGCCGCAGTGGAGCCTGCTCAGCCTAGACGTCGGTCCCAGCGTCTCGCCCAGTCTAACAGTGTGCAGAGGGTTACTGCTGCTTTTCCAGGCTCTGCTATTGTGGCCAGTACTGGTTAGCGGCGAGCAGACGTCTTTAGGACAAAATCCTTGTTTTCCCCTTCTGAGCATGCCCAGGGTGAGATCTCTCACTGGAGATCAGGGGGCACATGCTCAGGTACTGCAGCAGCTCCAGTGTGGTCATGCGTGTGTGTGGTTAGGGCCCGGCTGAAATAAGCCCCTAGAATACCGACTTAATTGGTGAGGAGTTTGGTATGCTAGCTGGTCAGGGTCAGTGTCCTAGATGCCCTAGATTACCGACATAACCGGTGAGGAGTTTGATTGCCGTATTCAGGGCCTGGCGTTCAGACGCCATAGATTGCGGGTTTCTTCCGCGAGGACATTAGCGCATGATCACGTTCTATGTTCGCTTAGCAGTCAACTGTGTACCTGGGTGCCTGACAGGACACAGAAGTTTGTCTCAGCGGCTCTGTGACGTAACAGGGTTCGCTTTCAACGCTAGACAGCGCCAGTACACCAGAAGAATAGAGTACAAGTCTGATACGTTGTGAACGAGTGGAGAGGATGGTTCAGGAGTATCTGGAGCTCAATGTCAATAACATCAGGTGGTGTTTGGACCCTTTTGCATTTTGCTCTTCTAAAATGGTCTTCACTGCTGGTTAGAGAGCTGCGGTTCCCACGCTGTCAAAAGACAGCGTGAGCACTCAGTTGTGACTTAACAGCAGATAACCATGAGAATTTCTCACCGTGATGTACGGTGATGTCACTGAGCTCTAACTGCGGTGACCTCATCACTGACTTTTTCCCACAATGCTAAGTTCAACCCTGCAGGGGACGCAGCCTCAGAGATAACATGATGACATCATCGCTAGTCACTGAGGCTGCGCTTGCAGCAGCTCATTCATCAGTGGTTCTCAGCCTGGACGGTTGCATCTCAGCACGGTCCAGGTTGAAAACTATTTCTCCCCAGACATGGATTATGGTGTGGACAGAATGACCAACAGTTAAGGGATATCATTGTTTTCTTATTTTAGTTTTGTTACACAAGAATGAGAGCTTTGCTGGAATTAGGCGTTAAATGAGTATAACTGTTTGTTATTTTTAAATAAAATGTAAAACTATGTTTAGTCTTTTTTCTATTAAAGAACTTTATTCTGGATGTGTCTTTTTTTTTTACCATGTAACTATAGGATTAGTAATGGAGAGGTGTATTATAGACACCTCTCCATTGCTAAGCCATGGGCTTGATGTCACCTGACAATACAAAGGTGACATCAACCATATAAATATGAACCCCACTTATCACCGCTTCAGGGCAAGTGGGAAGAGCAGGGCAGAGCGCCAGAATTGGATAGATGTATCTAGATAGACGTAGAGATGTAATAGATGTATCTTTTCTGGGTGGCTGCGGGCTGCTAATTTTAGGTTAGTGTGGGCCAATATCCATGCCCCCTTACCAGCCTGGGAATTCCAGCCCCCAGCTGTCTGCTATAGCAAGGCTCGTTGCCAAAAATGGGGGGACCTCATGCCATTTTTTTCAATGATTTATTTCAATAATTAAAAAATACGATGTTGGGACCCCTCTAGTCGAAAGAGTGCAGTGTGGCACTTTTTTGACCAAAATCCTATTGATGAGGCAAAGGTTATCTGTAAGAAGTGTGGAAGAACCTTTAGCCGAGGGAAAAATCTCCGAAATTTGAATACCAGTTGCATGCTTAGACATTTAAACACCATGCACTTGCAAGCGTGGACGGACTACAATACCTCAGGTAGCACATGTGCAACTGCTCCAACTGAAGGTAGCCAGCAACGCTACATTGCTTCCCCCACTGTAAGCCCACTGGTTAGCACACCACCAGCAAGAAATGTTGAGGTGTCATCGCAAGGCCAAAGCAGTCAGGGAATCACAATGTTTTTGCAACCAAAGACTGAATCTAGGCCATTACCACCACCACCACAACTATCACCATCACCAACTCCCTCTCAGTCCTCCATGTCCACCGCTAGTTCCCCCATATGCAGCTCTCAAGTCCAGCTCACCCTAGCATACACTCTGAGTAGGACAAGAAAGTACTCATCCTCTCATCTGCATACACTGGCTTTGAACGCCTACATTGCCAAACTGAACTCATTAGAGATGATGCCCTTCCGTTTGGTTGAAAGAGCAGCGTTCCTAGAGCTTATGACCTAGGCTGTCCCATGCTATAACCTACCCAGTCGGCACTTCTTTTCTAAAAAAGCAATCCCTGCCCTCCACCTGCATGTGAAAGACCACATTGTCCATGCACTCAAACAATCAGTGAGTGGAAAGGTGCACTGTTGTGAATGGGTTTGAGATGAGTTCTGAGCAGAGACTCCCTCTGGTGGTTACAAGCGGTACTGGTCTGTTCAGTGAAGATTGTGAGGACTGGGAATCAGGTGTTACTGATTGGTCTTATATAAGGGAGTCACCTTCCCATCAGGGTTGCCGGTGATCAATTGTTCTGGTCTGAATCCTTTATTCCAGTTTCCCTTGTAGCCTGCTGTGTCGTGTCTGCATCTCCTGCTAACAGATAAGACATTTTCTTCTTTTGTGTTTGTGCTATATTTTTGCATTTTGTCCTGCACTTCTGTGGGGGCCTTCAGGGTCCCCTCCGGGGGCTTCTGCCCTCTCAGTTTTGTTCAGCCACTGATGTTTGTACTTTTGCTTTTTCCAGTTTTTTCAGTGGCTGCTGTTTTGATTTTGTTACACCAGAGAACTAATTTAGGTGGTAGAGTTCGTGTGATCTCAGGTATTTTTGAAATTAGTAGAGTTGGCGCTTTTCGGGGTTTTCTGGGATTGCAGTAAGTACCCTTCCTATCCTTTTCTGTTTAGTTAGTTTGGGCCCCGACGTTTGCTCATACTATTTTCTTTCTGTGTCAGTGTTTCATCTTGTCTGGCCGCCATTACATGTTTGGGGCTTTCTATTATCTTTGGGGTTCTGCTCCGGGGCAGATAGCTTTCCTATATCTGTCTTTAGGTGTAGTTAGTTTCTCAGGCTGTGACGAGGCGTCTAGGACCAACGTGGGAACGCTCAGCGGCTGCCTCTGGTTGTGGTGGTTGGTCAGGGTGCTGCAGTCTCATAGATTCCAACTCCTCTGGTGTATTTCCTTTTTGCCTGCACTCCTCAGCTACCGAAACATAACAGTGCACCTCACAACAGTTGCATGGGCCAGTAGGCAT
The DNA here is from genome assembly GCA_033576555.1 of Oophaga sylvatica. Taxonomy (NCBI): domain Eukaryota; kingdom Metazoa; phylum Chordata; class Amphibia; order Anura; family Dendrobatidae; genus Oophaga; species Oophaga sylvatica. Next base: position 67,947,961 of record JARQOD010000004.1, on the reverse strand, counting down.
GGCCAGGGCCGTTACGTATCCATCACTGTGCATTGGGTTAATGTGGTGGATGCAGGGTCCACAGGGGACAGCGGCAGGGGGACAGTGCTGCCTAGCCCATGGTATAGGCAACAGTTGGCTGTAGGCGTTCGACCCTCCTCCTCCTCCTCCAGAAGCGAAAGCTCGTCAACAGAGAACAGTCGCACGAGCACTCCATCCGCATCTGCCAGTGTTGCACACGAGGTGTCCCACTATCGAACAGCTAGTGGTAAGCATCAGCAGGCTGTTTAAAAGATGATTTCTTTGGGTGACAACAGACACACCGCTGAGGTACTGGCCGACTACTTGCAGCGAGAAACTGAGTCATGGCTGGGCAGTCTACATCTTGAGCCAGGCAAGGTAGTCAGTGATAATGGCCGTAATTTTGTGGCGGCCATAGCCCTGGCAAAACTCAGACACATACCTTGCCTGGCTTACACCTTGAACCTGGTGGTGCAGTGTACACACGTTTGCCATGAGCTGTCATTTTCTTTTCCTGCGATGCACGCCATTGTAGGATCTTTGTAGCGTTTCCATCTGCTGTTGTTCATATTTCATTCTACATTTTATTTTATGCCTTTACATAGCCATTTTAGTATTACTGTTGCCTCCACCTCCGCCATTTGGATCTCTGTAGCGTTTCCATTCATAGGTCAGCTATCAATTATACTTTTTTCCTTTTTTTTTCCAGATGGCCAATAAGCAAGAATTAATTCGTGAATTTATCTACACGTATCACTCCCTGCCCTGTCTGTGGAAAATTAAATCTGCAGATTATAGTAATAAGTACAAGAAAAAGGAGGCTTATGAGCAGCTTGTCGAGTGGTATAAACTTCACAATCCAACTGACACGGTGGATGAGGCTGTAGTTAAAAAAAAAATTCAGGCCCTCCGCACGGTCTATAAAAAGGAACTAAACAAAGTGGAGAAGACGAGGAACCCTGGGGCCGGAAATGATGAGATCTATGTACCCAAACTGTGGTACTATGATTTGATGGGTTTTACCAGAGACCAGGGGATGACACGCCAAATGACTGACATGTTGTCTGAAGAGCCGGCGATCCGGCCTGAATCCCCTGTTGGAGATGTAAGTACCCTATTTGATCCCCTCTAAATAGCATTGTAATGTATGTACATGGCATAATTGAATAGAAAATAGTAACTTCGGTTTCACATGATTAATTTTTCAGATGACAAGTGTTATCCCTTCCTGTACAGATAAGTATACTACTTTACCTGTTTAGGCCTGCTCATTTCTCACACCGTTGAATACGATTTCATATCCCGTAATACTAGTCCAGTCCTAACATTCTTTTCCAGTTAACGTGCACGCTTGTAACTGCTGCTCATGATATCCATGCTACCGCATTATTTTGGTGTTGGTGTCTGCTGAACAATAACTTTTGTTTTTGACTTTAAGGCCGGGATCACACATGCGATGAAGACGTTCGAGTCTCGCATGTGAAATCCCAGCTCTGGGGCCGGCATTCATGAGTGGAGCGAACAGCTGCATAGAAATACATGCAGCCGCACACTCGACTCCCGAGTATCGGCACCAGAGCTGGGATTTTGCATGCGAGACTCGGACGCCTTCATCACATGTATGATCCCGGCCTAACATGCATTTTATGTTCTCGCAGGAGCATGATGAAGCAACATTCACGCCGACTTCTGCCACTCCAGACATCTGCGCAGAGGATGATGTGGAAGAAATAACATCTACTACAGTATCTCGTCGATGCCACTCTTCCGGGCGCAAAAGAAAGGCACCCACCTCTGCTGCGCCTGAGTTTGTGCAACTGGCCAAACAAATTATAAGTTCGCAGCAAAAACTGCCGGAAATAAGCGGTTTAGGTATGTTCGTTACAGAAAAAAGGTTACACGCTGAACGTGTCATACTGGAGACATTGAGCAAAGCGGGAACAGATAAACTCAGTGACTTGTGTGGAGTCACTGAAATACATCCGTATCCTCAGTACCCCAGGCCACAGACGCAAGAGACTCAGCAAACCCATAACCTTGGACCCCCCCAGATTTTACACCGCCAACTCTATGACTCAGACCCATATTACCACCAGTTGTAATAGGAGTGTTTCGTTAATACTTTTCTTTTCCCGTTTGTGTTTATTAGATTTTGTACATATTGTTAACTTTAATAAAACTTTTATTTTTCTTAAACATTGTTGTCAGCTTTACTCATAGACTTATTTGCTGTCCTACTAAGCCGGGGGAATAGGATGGGTTGAGGGCAGGTCGGGTCCGCCATCAGGGTATTACTCAAGCTCAAGATGCCCAGATATAATGGATGTGTTTTTAATTTTGTAGTTTTTTTATTTTGTTTATCAATTTAGAAAAAGTGTTTTTACAATATTTTTTGGTTTTTACATTTTTTTCGTTTTTTTTTTCATTGCTGAATTTTGGGCTTTGGAAAAAAGTTGACACTGCAACGGTTATAAACTATAACTTTCTATATTTCTGGCTGTATACATATGATAGGGGACGAGTTCTCGCTTCTGCACAGGGGGAATCTTGAGCCATCCCTGCTGCGGTCTCCCATCCGTCTCCAGCCGCAGTGGACTCTGCTCAGCATAGACGTCGGTCCCAGCGTCTCGCCCAGTCTAACATTGTGCAGAGGATTGCTGCTGCCTCTCCGGGTTCTGCTGTTGTGGCCAGTACTGGTTAGCGGCGAGCAGACGTCTTTGGTGCAAAGTCCTTGCTTTCCTCTTCTGAGCATGCCCAGGGTAAAATCTCTCATTGGAGATCAGGGGTCACATGCTCAGGTACTGCAGCAGCTCCTATTGGTCCGCCAGGAAGGTCCTGAAACCACTTGTGTTCTGGAGCAGTTTCCTATTGGTCCTTATCTGGCAGGTCCTGTAGTTGCTACTATAAAAGGGTGGCATGGTCGTGCCGCCATGCGCTAGTATCAATTACATTATGTGCTTTGCGCCAGTGTGATCTTGCACGCATGTGTTAGGGCTCGGCTGAAATAAGCCCCTAGAATACCGGCTTCTCCGGTGAGGAGATTGTCTGGTTGCGTTGCTGATTGCGTTTACTACGGACTCCTGTCCGCACAGCAGTTGTCTGTGCATTCCTGTGGAGTTAACAGGACACAGTCCATATCTTTGCATCTCTACCTTAGCGACACTGTGATGTAACAGTGTTCGCTTATACCGCCGTATAGGGCCACAGTGTCTAAATTTGCTACTCTGTGAAGTAACAGAGTTCACCTTACCGCCCTCTTACCAGCAGCAGGCTCAGCCTGCACGGTGGACCCCGGGCTGCGAACGCACTTATTATTTATATTTATTTTGTGCGTTCCGTCAGCCCTAACACATATATCTTGTTTTTTATAACTTTTCGATATATACAAAATATTAAACTGTACGACAACAACATCAACAAAAACAGAATTATTGGCTGCCCCCCCTTTTGGAGGCCAGCCATGAACTTCTCCAGCATCACCCCATGGTCATGCATAGCTGCCATCATCCGCCTGTGTGATGCAAACAAGTCCTGTGTGGTGGGGTTTTCTGTGGAGGTATAATGGTAAAAGTTAACCAGGGAATTCTGTTGCAACATCAACTTAAGTTACATGTTTGCTGTTTAACACTTACGGTTTTGGGGCGACTGCGCTTCAACAGAGGAGGCGTTTAACGCCCACCCGGATCCTGTGGCACCACCGGCTAGGGAAACACAGAAAAATAGATATATCACGACAGCCCTTGAACATTTTAAGACCTAACAATGTTTTCAAACTTGTCGGGAGCTTATATTATGTGCTTAAATTACCAGAAGGCGAGCCTGCACCAAGGTCATGGAGTGACGCTGGAGAGAATCCAATGGGGGATGGTGTAGATGACCCCAAATGTGGAGGCGGGGTAGCAGCAGGAGAAGGGGTAGCTGCTGGAGATGGGGTAGCTGCTGGGGATGGTGGTGCAGCTGGTGACGGCGGTGCTGCTGGGGATGGTGGTGCTGCAAAAAAAAATCCAATCAAGTGAAATACTCCTACTAACCCCATCACTGCTGGTACTCCCGTCACTACCAATACTCCCGTCACTGCCTGTAACCCCATCACTACTGGTACTCCCGTCACTGCCTGTAACCCCATCACTACTGGTACTCCCGTCACTGCCGGTACTCCCGTCACTGCTGGTACTCCCGTCACTGCCGGTACTCCCATCACTGCCTGTAACCCCATCACTACTGGTACAAAAGCGAAGTTACGCCTACGTTGCAGAGTTCTGAGTCGCCAACGAGGTCGCTTGTCGTTGAAAAAGGGGCGTCAAACACTGCGATACATGTTGGCCAGCGGGACGCCAGCAATCAAAAAATGACCCAGGACGTTCGAGTTAGATCAGCGACATCGCAGCGGGGGTCCCGTCGCCGCTACGTGTCACACATAGCGAGATCGCTGGTAATGTCGCTGGTGCGTCCTAAAATCTGTGACGTTCCAACGATATCGCTAGCGATCTCGCTATGTGTAATGTGGCCCTTAGTTTTTCACGAGCATCCAGCACTTTGGTTGGTTTCCCTCTGACACTCATCTGCTTTCTGTAATTCTGCATCTCCCGAACATGTAGCACTTTCACCTTAATATAGACACGTGCTTCTTTGGCAACATGTCTTAGAAGGGCATTTCTTTGGCTAAGTCTCATACGTGCATCTGTTACACCAATCTTCTCACGGGCATGAAACCGATTCTGGTACTTGATGGTGGCTACATGACGAATGATTGTAGGCTGTATCCTAGCTCTCATACCTCCCATAGCCACAGCTGTAGTTATTCACATACTTGCCCATTCCTGAGATCACCATGCCACCTTTCCTTCCTTATCACTTCATCCAAAGATTGTTCGGCCAAATTGGGCCAAAAGAACCTGCACCTTCCCAGCAGCAACTGTGTAGGAAAATATGAAACAGGTTTGCCAGATGTTTATGATGCCCCCAAAATTAAGATTTTAAACACTATGTTCATATCTACCCCAGGGGGGGAAATCTCTTCCAGCCAGTGTATGGGCATTCCAAGTGTAGGAGGCCCAGTACTTTAAATTGGGCCAAGTTTTGAATCAGGCCTTCCTCAACGTCTCATCAGTCGCTGGCAGTCGATCAGCAGAATTTCGGAATTTTCCATTTTTCTTGTTCACTGGGATAATGTTTTTGTTTAGGTGTATTACTTTTTAACATTCTTGAAGTTCTCTCTTGTATTCAGGAATACATAGCAGCAGCTATTTGTTTCATTTATTGCCTGTAGAAACTGGGAAAGTTGATTGTATTGATTCTCCAGAGTACTCAATGGGTTAAGCTTCAGTTTGTCTTGAAAGGCTGAATTAAGCTATGATTGCTGTTGATAGATATATATTCTCCAGAAAATAATTCTGCATAGAGGGACCCATCGTAGCATAAAAAACAATGAAATGTAGGTCGTCCTTCAATATTGTGCATCCAGTTCTCAATATATTGTTGGTTTCCATTACCACGTGCAATTCAAGAAGGGCTTCAACAGCTTGAGCTTTCAGGGTACACTTGAAAGATGTTTTTAGATTATTTTTTACTAACAGTCTCCTGTCCACAATAAAGTCATTTATACAGCATTGGTGCTTCTTGTAAAAAAAATTAATGAAAGCAGCCATCAATTTATGGCACATAACTTTATAGGCTTGCTAGGATTTTAACCCCTTCACCCCCAAGGGTGGTTTGCACGTTAATGACCGGGCCAATTTTTACAATTCTGACCACTGTCTCTTTATGAGGTTATAACTCTGGAACGCTTCAACGGATATTCGCGATTCTGAGATTGTTTTCTCGTGACATATTGTACTTCACGTTAGTGGTAAAATTTCTTCCATATACCTTGCGTTTATTTTTGAAAAAAATGCAAATATGGCGAAAATGTTGAAAATTTTGCAATTTTCAAACTTTGAATTTTTTTTCCCTTAAAACAGAGAAATATGTCATACAAAATAGTTAAGAAATAACATTTCCCACATGTCTACTTTACATTAGCACAATTTTGGAACCAAAATTTTTTTTTGTTAGGAAATTATAAGGGTTAAAAGTTGACCAGTGATTTCTCATTTTTACAACAAAATTTACAAAGCCATTTTTTTAGGGACCATCTCACGTTTGAAGTCACTTTGAGGGTCTATATGGCAGAAAATACCCAAAAGTGACACCATTATAAAAACTGCACCCCTCAAGGTACTCAAAACCACATTCAAGAATTTTATTAACCCTTCAGGTGCTTCACAGGAGCTGAAGCAACGTGGAACGAAAAAAATGAATATTTAACTTTTTAGCCACAAAAATGATCTTTTACAAACTTTTTTTTATTTTCACAAGGGTAAAAGGAGAAAATGGACAGATAAAGTTGTTGTGCAATTTCTCCTGAGTACGCCAATACCCCATATGTGGGGGAAAACCACTGTTTGGGCACACGGCAGAGCTCGTAAGGGAAGGAGCGCCGTTTGACTTTTTCAAACTAAAATTGGCTGGAGTTGAGATTGGACGCCATGTCGTGTTTGGAGAGCCCCTGATGCGCCTAAACAGTGGAAACCCCCACAAGTGACACCATTTTGGAAACTAGACCCCCTAAGGAACTTATCTAGATCTGTTGTGAGCACTTTGAACCCCAAAGTGTTTCACAAAAGTTTATAATGCCTGGGTGTGAAAAAAAAAAAACAATTTTCCACAAAAATGATTTTTTAGTCCCAAATTTTTGATTTTTCCCAAGGAAATTGGACCCCAAAAGTTGTTGTCCAATTTGTCCTGAGTACGCTGATACCCCATATGTGGGGGAGGGAAACTGTTTGGGCGCATGGCAGGGCTTGGAAAGGAAGCAGTAACGTTTTGGAATGCAAACATTGATGGGGGTCATGTTCCACTTGTAGTGCCCCAGATGAGCCTAAACAGTGGAAACCCCCACAAGTGACCCCATTTTGGAAGCTAGACCCCCTAAGGAACTTATCTAGATCTTTGGTGAGCACTTTGAACCCCCAAGTGCTTCACACAAGTTTATAATGCCCGGGCATGAAAATAAAAAATCCTATTTTTTTCCCACAAAAATTATCTCTTAGTCACTAATTTTTTATTTTACCATAGGTAACAGGAGAAATTGGACCTCAAAATTTGTTGTCCAATTTGTCCTGAGTACGCTGATACCCCATATGTGGGGGGGAACCACTGTTTGGGCGCACGACAGATCTCAGAAGGGAAGGAGCACCATTTGACTTTTTCCAACCAAAATTGGCTGGAATTGAGATTAGACGCCATGTTGCATTTGGAGAGTCCCTGATGTGCCTAAACAGTGGAAACCCCCCACAAGTGACCCCATTTGGGAAACTAGACCCCCTAAGGAACTTATCTAGATCTTTGGTGAGCAATTTGAACCCCCAAGTGCTTCACACAGGTTTATAACGTAGAGCCGTAAAATTAAAAAATCATATTTTTTCCACAAAATTGATCTTTTCACCCCAATTTTTATTTTCCCAAGGGTAACAAGACTCCAAAAGTTATTGTGCAATTTGTCCTGAGTACGCTGATACCCCATATGTGGGGGTAAACCACTGTTTGGGTGCATGGCAGAGTTTGGAAGGGAAGGAGCGCCGTTTGACTTTTTCAACGCAGAATTGGCTGGATGCCATGTCGTGTTTGGAGAGCTCCTGATCTGCCTAAACAGTGGAAACCCACCACAAATGACACCATTTTGGAAACTAGACCCCTCAAGGAACTTATCTAGATGTGTGGTGAGCACTTTGAACCCCCAAGTGCTTCACAGAAGTTTATAACATACAGCCGTAAAATAAAAAAATCCTTTTTTTTTTACAAAAATGATTTTTTTGCCCCCAATATTTTATTTTCACAAGGGTAACAGGAGAAATTGGACCCCAAAAGTTGTTGTCCAATTTGTCCTGAGTACGCTGATACCCAATATGTGGGAGTAAACTACTGTATGGGCGCACGTCGGGGCTCGGAAGGGAAGTAGTGACGTTTTGGATTGCAGACTTTGATGGATTGGTCTAGGGGGCGTCATGTTGCATTTGGAGAGCCCCTGATGTGCCTAAACAGTGGAAACCCCCCACAAGTGACCCCATTTTGGAAAATAGACCCCACAAGGAACTTATCTAGATGTGTGGTGAGCACTTTGAACACGAAAGTGCTTCACAGAAGTTTATAACGTACAGCCGTAAAATAAAAAATCTTTTTTTTTTTTTTTACAAAAATGATTTTTTTGCCCCCAATATTTTATTTTCACAAGGATAACAGGAGAAATTGGACACAAAAAGTTGTTTTCCAATTTGTTTTGAGTACGCTGATACCCAATATGTGGGAGTAAACTACTGTATGGGCGCACGTCGGGGCTCGGAAGGGAAGTAGTGACGTTTTGGATTGCAGACTTTGATGGATTGGTCTGGGGGCGTCATGTCGCATTTGGAGAGCCCCTGATGCGCCTAAACTGTGGAAACCCCCCACAAGTGACCCCATTTTGGAAAATAGACCCCACAAGGAACTTATCTAGATGTGTGGTGAGCGCTATGAAGCCCCAAGTACTTCACAGAAGTTTATAACATACAGCCGTAAAAACAAAAAAAATCATTTTTTTTTTACAAAAATGATATTTTCGCCGCCAGTTTTTTATTTTCCCAAGGGTAACAGAAGAAATAGGACAAATTGCACAATAACTCTTGGGGTACAGAGTACGCTGATACCCCATATGTGGGGGTAAACTACTGTTTGGGCGCATGGCAGAGCTCAGAAGTGAAGGAGCACCATTTGACATTTTCAACGCAGAATTGACTGGAATTGAGATCAGACGCCATGTCACATTTGGAGAGCCCCTGATGTGCCTAAACAGCAGAAACCCCCCAATTCTAACTCCAACCCTAACCCAACACACCCCTAACCCTAGTCCCAACCCTAACCACAAACCTAACCCTAACACACCCCTAACCCTAATCCCAACCCTAACCCTAATCCTAACTTTAGCGCCAACCCTAACCCTAACTTTAGCCGCAACCCTAACCCTAATGGAAAAATGGAAATAAATAATTTTTTTTAATTTTATTATTTTTCCCTAACTAAGGGGGTGATAAAGGGGGGTTTGATTTACTATTTATAGCGGGTTTTTGTGATTGGCAGCTGTCACGCTGAAAGACGCTTTTTATTGCAAAAAGTAGTTTTTGCATCACCACATTTTGAGAGCTATAATTTTTGCATATTTTGGCCCACAGAGTCATGTGAGGTCTTATTTTTTGCGGGACGAGGTGACGTTTTTATTGGTACCATTTTTGAGCATGTGACGTTTTTTGATCGCTTTTTATTTTGATTTTTGTGAGGTTAGAATGAACAAAAATCAGCAATTCATGAATTTCTTTTGGGGGAGGCGTTTATACCGTTTCGCGTGTGGTAAAATTGATGAAGAAGTTTTATTCTTCGGGTCAGTACGATTACGGTGATACCTCATTTATATCATTTTTTTATGTTTTGGGGCTTTTATAGAATAAAAGCAATTTTATCTAAAAAATTATTATTTTTGCATCGCTTTATTCTGCGAGCTATAACTTTTTTATTTTTTTGCTGATGATGCTGTGTGATGGCTCGTTTTTTGCGGGACAAGATGACGTTTTCAGCGGTACCATGTTTATTTATATCCGTCTTTTTGATCGCGTGTTATTCCACTTTTTGTTCGGCGGTATGATGATAAAGCATTGATTTTTTGCTTAGTTTTTTTTTTTTTTTTTAAGGGGTTCACTAAAGGGGTTAACTAGTGGGATAGTTTTATAGGGGGGGTCGTTACGGACGCGGCGATACCAAATATGTGTACTTTTATTGTTTTGTTTTTTTATTTACAGGAAGAAATGAATTTATTGGGGAATAATATTTTTTTTTTATGATTTTTTTTACCACTTTTTATTTTCATTTTTTTAACTTTTTTACTTTGTCCCAGGGTGGGACATCACTGTATTTTAGCAGATCGCTGGTGTGACAGTGTGCACAGCACTCTGTCACACCAGCGATCGCTCTGGCATCGCTGCAGGCTTCTCAGTGCCTGCTCTCAGCAGGCACTGAGGAAGCCGCCTCCCTGCAGGACCCCGGCGCCATCTTGGATCCGGGGACCTGGAGGGAGGACGGACCCTCGGAACAGCGCGACACATCGCGCTGCTCTGAGGGTCTCAGGGGAGCGCGCAGGGAGCCCCCTGCCTGCGCGATCCTCCCCTGTGCCCCGGGTACACCGCGATCATGTTTGATCGCAGTGTGCCAGGGGTTAATGTGCCGGGAGCGGTCCGTGACCGCTCCTGACACATAGTGCTGGGTGTCAGCTGTGATAATCAGCTGACACCCTGCCGCGATCGGCTGCGCTCCCCCTGGGAGCGCGTCCGATCGCACGGGACGTGCTATCCCATCCCCGGTCATACGGGCCCAGGTACCATGGACGGGATAGTACGTCCGATGGCAGTAAGGGGTTAAGGAATCTGTATCACTCATTTTTAGCCAAAGTTTTGATATTTTTGTCATCAACAATTCAACAGTGTTAGCAACTTTTGTTGGAACAGATGCAGATTATTTTCTTCTTTTTCCTTTCAGGCAGTTCTCCTTAACTGTAAAAGATTTCTATGTGATTTTTTATTTGAACAAAGAGAAAAGGATTTTGTAGGGGAAGAGCTAACTTTTCGGATATTAGAAAATAATCTTTTTTGAAGCATGCCTTCTTTTACGTCCAACATCTTGCAATGTACGATCTTTGCCTTCAGTTTAAAAGTTCAGTGAATGTTTTTTTTTGCCATCAGAAGGCAATTTGAGGGAAGGATAAGATGAGTAAACGCTCAGGAGGAGCGCTCGGAACACAAGAAGAATGCAATAGTTTCTTTAGCTCACAATGCGTTTCGACGGTAAACCGGCTTCATCAGGTGACAGTTTATTGTTAAAAGACATGAAGGGGTATATATGCAACAGGCGACCAATCAAATGGTCAGGACAGTTTTACACATGATCAACAAGTCACAGGACAAAGTAAAATTATGAACAAGAACAGACAAGAAGGAGGAAGCAATAAAAATTAAAAAGTACATATAAAATACCTAAAAAAAGATTAAAAATAATATTAAGAACCTGTGTATTATGATACACTAAATAGAGCAAATAAAATAAGCTAATAAAATAAAATAAAACTATCTCCTCACTTTTTCAATGGTTAAATTAAGTCCCTCAGGTGCCAAAGTGCCTAGCTTGAATATCCAAAAACTTTCTTGGTTGATCAAACTGTTGTAACAATCAGGCACAGTGTCCAGTATGTAATCAATAATTATTACTTTAAGAGATATATATATTTTGGTTCTTTCTGATGCCTATGTAAAAAATGCTTGGACAGACGGTGCAATAAGTAGCCATTACGAATGTTCTGCCTGTGATTGTAAAGCCACGCATGCATGGTCTATATAGTGTGCCCTACATATTGTAGCCCACAGCGGCATTCCAATAAGTAAACAACATAGAATGATTGGCATTTTACCAAATGATTGATCTTACAACTGATGCCTGTGGTGATGGATTTGAATTCTTTGGCCCTGTTGGTGATAGTCGAACAACAAAGACACTTTGCAGCTCTGCAGGCAAAACAACCATGATTCTTAGCTGGTTGTAATCCGGACCTAAGTAGTGGGTACAGGGTTGTATTACTTGGTGAGACAAGATAACGGAGGGTGTGATTTATTTGGAAGACCATTCTGGGCGGAGAAAGTATAGGGTTCAATAATAAACCAATACTTCATCAGGAGTTTTTTTATTCTTACATGTGATTGATAAAATGTAGTCACGAAACTTCATTTGCCAGACTCAAAGATGGGGGGACCATTGGTGTTTTTTTTTAATCTTGTCTATACAGTCTTAATGGGAAAAGGTATTAGCCTTTTGAAATGTGTTATGCACTATTTTTTGGGGGTATCCTTTATTTTGAAAATGATGTTTCAAAACGTTGGCTTCAATGTTAAAATCAGAATCCCTAGTGCAATTCTTCCTAATACTCAAATATTGCCCATATGGGATATTACGGATCCACTTGGGGAGGTGGCCGCTGTTAAAACTTAAATAACTATTTATGTCAACAGTCTTGAAATGACTTGACGTAAAAAAACGGCCTACTGAGTCCACATGTACAACTAAATCCAAGAACTGGATGCACGTTTTAGACGTATTGCCAGTAAAGGACAGCCCCCAATGATTCAGGTTCAGGCCTTGCACAAACCCCAATGCTTCTGTCTCAATACCAGTCCAGATTATGAACAGATAGTCAATGAAATGACGATAAAAAGCTGTTTTCATGTTAGCCAGGACCGAGTGCGCAATGAAGACAAATTCAAACGCCCCCACATACAAATTTGCATAACTGGTGGCGAACCTCGTCCCCATTGCGCAGCCTTTGACCTGATGATAATAACAATGCTCGAAACTGAAAACATTGTTGTTGAGAACAAAGCTAATGGCCTTCATAATAAAGTCCTTGTTAGAGGTCGAGTTCCCGCTTCTGCAAAGGGAGAATCTCGAGCCTTTCCCACTGCGGTCCCCCATCCGTCTTCGGCTGCAGTGGAGCCTCCTCAGCAGAGACGTCGGTCCCAGCGTCTTGCACAGCATAGTACTGTGCAGAGGTTAACTGCTGCCTCTTCAGGTTCTGCTATTGTAGGCAGAAACTGCTTGTGTTCTGAAACAGTTTCTCATTGGTCCTTTTCTGGAAGGTATTGTAGTTGCTGCTATAAAAGGGTTGCATGGCCGCTCGTATCAATTGTGTTATGTGCTTTGCGCCAGTGTGATCATGCACACATGTGGTTAGGGCTCGGCTGAAATAAGCCCCTAGAATACCGGCACCTCCGGTGAGGAGATTTGTATGCACGTGTTCAGGGCTTAGCTGAAATAGCCTCTGGAATACCGGCTACTCCGGTGAGGAGTTGCTTGTTTGCGTTGCTGACTGCATGACCACGGACCGCTATCCTCTCAGCAGTTATCTGCGTACTCCTGTGGTGTTAACAGGACACAGTCTCTATCTCAGCGTCTATGTCAGCGACTCTGTGGTGTAACAAAGTTCGCTCATACCGCCATATAGTGTCACAGTGTCTATGTTTGCGACTCTGTGAAGTAACAGAGCTCGCTTATACCGCGATATCCTGTCATCATTACTAGCAGCAGGTTCTGCCTGCACGGTGGACCCAGGGCTGCGAACGCACCCATTATTCATAATTATTTGGTGCGTTCCGCAGTCCTTAACAGTATACTAGCGCAAGGGTCTGGCTAGTAAAAAGGCGGACGACCATCATCTGCAGCTGTACATCCAGCAGCTGGAGAGTAGATTGGCGACTCTAGAACGCACAACCTTAGCTCTGGATGTTACCGCAGTCACTGATCAGGCTGCTAGTGTGGCTGCAGCAAGTTTGTCCTCTGCTACCCCTGCTCAGACTTTTTCCCGCCTCCCACTTCCAGACAAGTTTGCTGGTGACAGTAAACAATGTTGGGGTTTTGTGAGTCAGTGCTCCATACATTTAGAGCTTCTGGCTGCACGTTTTCCTACGGAGCGGGCGAAAGTGGGTTTTATCATATCCCTTTTGTCGGGCAGGGCGTTGGAGTGGGCAACGCCGTTGTGGAAGCGCGATGATCGTGTGGTGCAGAGTGCTCCTCTCTTCTTGGATACTCTGAGACAGGCCTTTTTAGGACCTCGTGTCACCCTTGATACGGCGCTCTAACTGTTGGCAATCACCCAGGGTTCATCCATGGTCAGCCAGTTCGCCGTCCAATTTCGGACTCTGGCCTCTGAGCTGGAGTGTCCATATAAAGTCCTTATACCAGTGTACTGGAGGGGATTGGCAGACCATGTGAAGGACGCCTTGTCCACCAGGGAGATTCCTGCCACACTGGAGGAGCTCATTACCATATCTACCCGCATCGACCTCCATTTTAACGAGCGGAGGTTGGACCCAGTGTAGGCAGAGGTTCCGGCTGGCGCCCACCTTCGCCAGACCTCTTGAATCTTTAGTTCAGGCACCCGATTCCCCAGAGGCCATGGAGGTTTCTCGAGCGAGACCTAAGACTTGTGCCGCTCTAGTACCTGTGATTTGTAATGTTTGCCAACAGTTAGGGCATTATGCTAATAAATGTCCACAGCGGTCGGGAAACGACCGCGTCTAGTAACCATTGGAGGGGGTTCACTAGACACAGCAGTACACACCTCCAAGTTGTCCTTTAAGGAGACAATCAATTTAGGCTCATCCACTATAACAGTTACGCTTTGTGTGGACTCTGGAGCAGAAGGAAATTTCATGTCCTCTACCTTCGCTCTCCGCCACTCTATTCCTCTGGTGATGCTCGCCAAACCCGTGACTGTTCGAGAAGAGGTCTCCAAGGCCTTCACTTCTATTAAGTCCCATTTTGCTAGTGCTCCCATCCTACATTGCCCTGATGTTTAAAGCCAATTGTTTTGGAGGTGGATGCCTCATCCGTTGGTGCTGGAGCAGTCCTCTTCCAGAAGGATGCTCAAGGTCGGAAGCATCCTTGCTTCTTCTTTTCCAAGACCTTCACACCAGCGGAGAGGAATTATTCTATCGGGGACAGGGAGTTGCTAGCAATGAAGTTGGCCTTCTCTGAGTGGAGACATCTGTTGGAGGGGCTCGCTTTCTCTTCCAAGTTTTCACTGATCACAAAAATCTGGTGTATTTACAAACTACCCAGCGGCTAAATTCCCGTCAGGCCAGATGGTCCTTATTTTTCTCCCACTTTCAATTCACCATCCATTTTCTTTCGGGAGAGAAGAATATCCGGGCTGATGCTCTCTCTCGCTCCGTCGTGTGTTCAAGGAAGAGGAGGGGGAGCCGGGGCTTATTGTCCCCTCTGAGAGCCTGAGAACTGTAGCTCCAGTGTCGCTAGATTCTGTGCCTCCCGGCAAGACTTTTGTACCATCTAATTTGCGACTGGAGGTTCTCTCTTGGGCCCATTCGTCCAGGGTGGGTGGACATTTTGGGAAAAAAAAGGACATCCGAGCTACTGGCGAGGACGTACTGGTGGCGGCATATGGTCCGGGACGTTGGAGACTATATTCGGGCCAGCTGGGTTACTTTATCCATTGCCGGTGGCAGACAGGCCCTGGGAGATGGTCGGGATGGACTTTGTGGTAGGCCTACCCAAGTCTCGTGGTTGCACCATCATATGGGTTATCACCGACCACTTCTCTAAAATGGTGCACTTAGTACCGCTACCCCGGTTACCTTCTGCACGGGCCTTGGCGGCACTGTTTATTAGACACATCTTCTGCTTACACGGTATGCCGGACAACATTGTCAGTGACCGGGGTCCCCAGTTTGCGTCTCGGTTCTGTAGAGAGCTTTGTCGCCTTCTCAGTATTGAATTAAATCTCTCTTCTGCCTATCATCCCGAGACAAATGGGTTGGTAGAGAGGGCAACCAGACCTTGGTCACATATCTGCATCATTTTGTTTCAGCCAGGCAGGATCACTGGGCATCCTTGCTACCGTGGGCCGAGTTTGCATTAAACAACGCCGTGGCTGATTCCACCGGACAAACTCCGTTCCTCCTTAATTACAGTCAGCATCCGCAGGTTCCTGTACCTATGCCAGTGTCTTCCACCAACTCCAGGGTGGCAGATTGGGCTGTGGAGGCACGGGACATTTGGGACCGCACTCAGGATGCCATTCTGGCCTCCAAGGAGAGGATGAGGTCCACCGCCGACGCACATCGGCGCCCCGCTCCGATTTTTTCCCCTGGCGACTTAGTGTGGCTCTCTGCCCATAACATCAGGCTGTGAGTAGTCCGTTAAGTTCGCACCTCGCTTCTTGGGTCTCTTCAAGGACCTTGAGCAGGTCAATCCTGTGGGTCTATCATCTAGCCCTTCCGCCACGCCTAGGTATCACCGACACATTCCTTGTATCCCTCCTGAAACCCGTATACTTGTCCCGGTTTTCCGAGTCATCTGCCGGGACATCAGGTTTGTCTACGGACGACTATGAGGTGAATGCTATTTTGGGGTGTAAGGTGGTATGTGGCAAAAAGTTTTATTTGGTGGATTGGAATGGTCAACGGCCTGAGGATAGGTCATGGGAGCATGCTCATTGCTGCCTTCGAGCGTAGTGAGGCCCAAGGAAGAGGGGCCGTAGGGGGGTAATGTTAGAGGTCGAGTTCCTGCTTTTGCACAGGGGAATCTCGAGCCATTCCCGCTGCGGTCCCCCATCCATCTCCGGCCGCAGTGGAGCCTCCTCAGCTGAGACATCGGTCCCAGCGTCTCGCACAGCCTCGTACTGTGCAGAGGTTTACTGCTGCCTCTCCAGGTTCTGCTATTATAGCCAGTACTGGTCTGCGGCGAGCAGACGTCTTTGGGACTAAGTCCTGCGTTTCCCCTTCTGAGCATGCCCAAGGTAAGATCTCTCATTGGAGATCAGGGATCACATGTTCAGGTACTGCAGAAGCTCCTATTGGTCCGCCAGGAAGGTCCTGAAACTGCTTGTGTTCTGAAAAGTTTTTCATTGGTCCTTTTCTGGAAGGTCTTGTAGTTGCTACTATAAAAGGGTTGCATGGCCACTCGGCCATGCGCTAGTATTAATTGTCGAAAAATAGAGGGGATGCTCACTAGGTATGCAGGTGCTCAGGAGAACAAGAAATATAATATCAATAATATACTCCGGCACACCAAAAGGTTATTAGATGCAAAGTAGACAGTCTTTATTTCAGACAATGGTAGCTCATTCAAAAAAAATGAATATCCAAGGAACATGCATTAATACAGGTACATAATTTCAACGTTTCGGCATTGCACGTCTTTTTCAAGAAGTACCTCTTACTGTATAAACAAGAAGAAAAAAATACATGAATAAACAGAAAAACAGGCACATATACAAGCCAAAGAAAAGAAAAAGGAATGAGCCATAAAATTAAATGTGCAAAAAAACAAACAGAATTAAAGCACAGAAAAACACAACACACTTAGGTGTAATATGAAATGCTAAATAGAAGATGTCAAAAAATGAGAAGGACTATAAGTCCTAGGACTTTTAGTTGGTCTGACTATAGGATATTTTGTCCCCATATATCTAATAAGTATATTCATTATATTTTTTACAAGTAACTGTAAAATTACAAGCTGAAAATTACTAACCACATATGACTGTTAAATGTTTCTGATTGTCATACGACCGTTGTATTTCCTTTTATGTGTCCTGCTCATATATATGTATGTATGTATATGCATATATATATATATGGAGGACCCTCTCTATAAAATACGTCTTTTTTATTTCTATTTTTATGAAATGCGTCCTTCTCATTTTTTGACATCTTCTATTTAGCATTTCATATTACACCTGAGTGTGTTGTGTTTTTCTGTGCTTCAATTCTGTTTGTTTTTTTGCACATTTCATTTTATGGCTCATTCCTTTTTCTTTTCTTTGGCTTGTATATGTGCCTGTTTTTCTGTTTATTCATGTATTTCTTTTCTTCTTGTTTATACAGTAAGAGGTACTGTCAAGGTAAAATATAATTTTCTACTATACTTTTATATTTATAGTGTGTATATGTATTTTGTAAACACGAAGTTTCCCTTAAATGATATTATTCAGATTGAAACTTATTTTAGGACAATGTTAGTATCTGCTGGTGTTTGTCTCCATCTTGTGTCCTATCACTGTATTACACTAAATTGAACTGGATCTACTGAAATGCCCCACCTTTGGAGAATTGAGGAAACACATGATACACGAGAACAATAGAATCTTTCTTCAAGAAACGAAACTGAGGATGACAACACATCAAGGAGGACTTAGAAGAAGATCTAAGGACCAATTAGGATGACCAGATGCTGAATGTATACATATATGGACATGATTCAGCTTATCTCTTTCTCCTCAATCCCGCCTTTACTCCACCCCAATATTCTGTGTATGTAATCTTATGTACGTGAATAAAAAGTTCAGTGCTTACTGGAGATGGCCGCCTAATAGCACCATTTTCTTTAGGGCACGTTCTGAAGTCTGAACCAGCGTATTGCCTGATTCATTCTCGGTCGACCCGTGCTCTTAGTCTAATTTGGAGTGACTGGAGGATGAGTGGTTTGTCGTTACGACCCCGACAATTGGCGCCTAACACGTGGGGCCGTGGATTGCCGCCCGTCCGGACCCGTCCTGAGGACTTTGCGGTGGTGCCCGCAGTGACTGAGTGCGAGGACTGCAGCCTCCGTTGAACACGGTAAGTTGGGATCATATACTTTATATGCGTCCCACTTGCCTGTGTGTCAGTCACTGTTTGGTCCTGTCGTATTATCCATTTGGGTCTGGAGGGGTGACTGGTTGAGTGGTGAGACCAAGGGCAATCCCACGCCACGAACCAGCAAGTGTGACCGAGTGACATTGCTTCCTGCACGTGCTCGTGAGAATTACCACGTTCCTCCTCCTCCGGTCACTGTACCTTTATGTAGATAATTGCCTCCCGTGACTGTTAGAATAAAGTTGGGACAAATTTTAGATTCTTGAAGTGTTGAGTGGGGTAGAAGACGCACATGATAGTCTAATCAGTGACGAATGGAGCCGGGGCTCTTCGTCTGAGAAGTGACAAATGGAGCAGGGGCTCTTTGTCCAGCACGGGGAGTCTCATTAGGAGAAGCCCAGGTGTCAGCATATGGAGGGGGACTCTGTGCTGTGTAGAGTGTTACGGTGGACTGTGCTGTAAAGTTATCACCCACAGTTAGGGAAGGGACAAATTGAGCAGGGACTTTTTGTCTTGTCAACACATGGAGCGGGACTCTGTATTGACGGGTGGTGACCTGCAAGTGGCACCGGTGGTCTGAGTCGCGACAGATCATTTCACTCTGTTAAATCATGATGCGTCTGTTTAAATCTGAGAGACTCCATAAGTTAGAGGGTGGTGCTTTGGGAGTGGTTGAATTGATGGAATCACGTGGAGGCAAGAAAGCTGTTAAGAAAGTGAGCTTACCGAGTATGAGCAGATTTCAGCCTTCAGTGTAGAAGGATTATGTAGCATAGAAGAAAGGAAAGTTGGGTGATAAGGGACTTCTGCATCAGGCTCAGGCACATTTGAGAGTAGCAAATAATTTAAAAATTGAAGACTGGAAAGAGGTAGATGGAATAAGGAGGTTCGGAAAGTGCTGAGCCTTTGTTCGGATATGTAAAATGCTCTGCATATGATCTTGTTGATGTAACTAAAATGGCCGCTCCAAGCCCTCGGCCACCGCCCTATAATGGTGCCGATCTTAGAACAAAGGGAGGTTGGACCTGTCATGTGTGTGGTGAACAGAATCCGCCCTGGGCGGAGACCTGCCGTGTTTGTGGGGCGGGTCGCCCCTGGTGTAATGCCCAGCCCATCGCCCCTCCCACACCCAGCGGCCATTTTGGTAAACCCAGTGGCCATCTTAATACACCCGGAAATGGCCAACACCCCATCTCCTCCGGCGGCCATCTTGGGACACCCAAGCACACCCAGTCAGGCCTATATCCCTTGCTGATACCAACCAGGGCCTACTACCAGCCCCCGCCCGCACCTGTGCAGGCCACAGCTCCCAATATGGCACCAGATGCAACACCATTGTTCCCTTTCACACACCCCAACCCGGCCATTGCTGCAATGCATGAATCTTCAGTTTTTCAAACAATGATCAGGAGCCGCCGCCATGATATTATGGGATCTAATGAAGGGGAGGAGGATCAGGAGAGAGAAGAGGGGTGGGCCCCTCAACAGCCACCACTATCCCCAGCAGCACCAGTATCTTCTCTTCCCTCCTCCATTCCCCCACCATCATTGTCAACCCCTGGTCCTAGGGCCTATTCCACCCCTACTTCAGAGATAAGGCACCTTCCTCTCCTTCACAAATCCTCAGAGAGGACAGTCGTTCTGTAAGATTCACGGAAACCCCGGTCAGGCCCCCAGCTCCCGGTGTATTTGAAAACTGGTATCCCTGCCATTCACAGCATTACACAGACCGCAACGGAAATCCAGTGACATTATCCATAGGGTACGGTGATATCCTGACACATCGGGTTGGTGCTATAGTTAGTCCTGCCAACTCCAACTGCTCCAATAAAGGGGGTCTGGCTCTATTAATAGCCCAAGCAGGTGGTCCCATCGTCACTGCAGAATGCATGGCTCATATATACAGTCATGGCCCTTTGCCACCTGGACAGACTGACAACCCATGCAGGGGACCTTCCCGCTGATATCATCATCCATGCAGCAGGTCCAGTCCATGATCCTCTAAATTCAAATGAGTCACGGGCCACCCTTCGGGCCACTATACATTCAATACTCCATCATGCTGGTATGTTAAAAACAGAAGACATTAGGCACCAGGAATTATTTGAAACCAATGATAAAGTAGTAAATTTGTGATTGCTTTGTCTAAAGAGTTAACTAACACCCACTCTGCAGTGTCTGCTTCTCTCCCAGAATTTACAGGTGACACGGTGCACGATTTCTCGCCTGATGACCTTATATATAAAAAAAAAAAAAAATTTATGGGAAGAGACTGTCTCCAGCCCAGATTTGAGGGTCCCTACACTGTGATCCTGTCCACCCTACTGCCCGAAGCTCGAGGGCAAGAGCACCTGGATTCACGCCTCCCATTGCAAGAAGGACAAGATTAATCAGCAGTTATGAAGTTTCTGATATACATATCCTTTTGAGCTATATCCTGATCTCCAGTAGTGTCAGTATGCCCACCTTCTGGGTTAATACTACAACCCCTGTGGTTGTCTTTAAGTTCGATTTCTATCAAATATTCAACTGCAATAGGAATGATTTCAAGGGATCAATATATTAAACTTAGGGGAAAAGGGATATTTTATCTCTATGTCACCCGCCCAGGGAATGAAAACTGTTATGATTGGTTAGATGTGGGATAGAAAACAGAAAAAGGGAAAATTGGCAGATGAAGCTAGATACAATAGATTGATAAATGAGATATACAAGTGTTATATTTGTAGGAACTGATCTAAGAATGCAAAAGTCAGTGACAGCAAGCAGAGATAAGTGCTGGCAGCAGCGAGATGGTATTTTGCTGTACACCAAGGTCATTCTACAGATAAGCAACCTGCAGGCTGAGGGAGAGAGGACACACAAACTACGCAGTGGTTTGACCCCTCCCGTCGGGTATTCGTGAGGATGCACAGGAAAAAGTGCAACAATTTTCAAATT
Source organism: Oophaga sylvatica (assembly GCA_033576555.1). NCBI lineage: Eukaryota > Metazoa > Chordata > Amphibia > Anura > Dendrobatidae > Oophaga > Oophaga sylvatica. Next base: position 67,926,761 of record JARQOD010000004.1, on the reverse strand, counting down.
TTGTTGAATATGTTTTTGGAATAGACATAGTACGTAAGAATCGAAGGTCAGAGTATGTGAGAAGCAAATAGACAGGCAGAGAAAGGAAGTTACACTAGAAGACAGAGTTCAGGAAAGAGCCAAAAGATTATTTCTGGACTCTAAGAAAAACTTGGGTGGAAATGGGTTTTGTCAAAGAAAACAAGACTAGTGAGAAAGTTCTGGCAAGTTTAATATGAATGACAAGGAAAAACTGAAAGTAAGTAGACCGGGTTGGAGATCAGTTAAAGCAGAGAATCTAGCCAGAAAAGCACAGGGGGCACAACATGATTTAGCGCAGGCAAAAAGAGGAGCAAGGATACATGCTGTAGGTACTTGTCCTGCAAACAACAGGGAGAGGAGACGTGTGCCAGGAGATGGGCAGAAATTGTGCTACGGGTGCAAGAAACCAGGACATTTCAGGAGGGATTGCAGAACTAACCCATATCCAGCCTGTCCAACTAATCCATATGCAAATGACTCACCTGCAAGAGGCCCCCAAGACCAATTAGAGGCGCTCCCATAGGATAATGGTAGCTTGCACATGAACCCCTTGTCTCCTTACCCCCCATTCCTAATTGCACAGTACAGGTGAATCTACCAGGGGGACATGAGGTTGAGTTCCAAGTGGACACGGGGGCAGACAATTCAGTAGTTACAGAAAAGGACTGGCCATTTGGGAAAAGTGATTTCTCCCACCATGTTATAGCGACTCCTTATAACTCTCTATCTATCCTGCTCCCCGTCACTAAAAAGATTCCCCCGCAAATTCAAGGAACCACTGTACACACACAGTTAATGGTATCACCACGGGGTCAATGTAATCTTTTAGGAAGTGATGTGTTGTCACAATTGCAAGCACATATTGAGTATCATCTTGATGGGACTGTCACTATGACACCAGGATTGAAGCAGAGCACTCTTTGTAAAATCATGTCGCTAGACGTTGCTAGTATAGAGGACATAAATGAATTTCCTTCAATGTTGGAAGGTGTGATACTGCATGATTTCTGGGCTTCAGATAAAACAGATGTGGGCAGATTAAGGGTGCAGCCAGTCATGGTCAAATTAAAAGCCAGGTGCAATCCTGCCCCAACAGATAGTATCCTCTTAGTTTAGCTCAAGAAACGGCTATTGCTCAGCAGATGCAGAAACTGGTAACAAGGGATGTTTTAGTTAAGACCTAGCCCCACCTTCGGCATCTCTGCAGCTAAGAGTAAGATTCCTTATCAATGGCCTTGACAGTACAAATTCCAACCTTCAGCTTCCCCCTTCGGCTACGAGATTTAACCCTCTATGTATTGACTGGTACAATATATATATATATATATACACTTTTGTTCCAGATATCTCGGGATGCTGCTTAGTTTACAGTTATTGATTTTGCCAATGTTATTTTTATAATATGTTGTTTTTGTACCAAGCAGGTTGTAAGCGTTAAAGGATAAACTGCAATTTTGTAAATCTTCAGTTATCTTTTTGGGACATTGCATTACACTGGGGGCGCGACATCTGACCAGCGCTCGCAAAGAAGCTGTACAGAATTTTCCTATTCCTGTTAATGTTGCCGCTCTTAGGACATTTCTTGGACTGGTTTCCTACTGCAGGCAGTGGATTCATGCTGTGTCAATCCTCATGCAGCCTCTCTATGACTGTATCACCATTGTGCCTTTTAAACTAACTCCTGAAGGTATAGACTGTTTTTATTCTCGAAAACAGGATTGTGGCAGCTCCAGCGCTAGGAACCCCCAACTATGAACAGCAGGGACACGCAGCAGGGGTATTGACTCAGTTATATGGTGACAATCAAAGGCCTGTAGCCTATTTCAGTGGAAGACTAGATGCAGTGGCTAGAGGTGCCCCGTCCTGTGTACGGGCAGTACATGCTGTAGGACTATTGCTTCACGAATCGTCAGATATCGTTCTTGATTATCCACTGACAGCACTTACACCTCATGATGTATACACCATACTGAACCAGGTGCAGTCGGCATATCTTTCAGCTGCACGTCATCTTTGATTGCAATGTGCACTTTTAATGCCTCCAGATGTTTCTTTGCAGAGATGTACCACACTTAATCCTGCCACATTGTTGCCTCTCTCGGATCTAGGGGGAGGTCAGGTACGGTATTGTACAAAGAAGATCCAAGAGAGGAGATTCCTTATGATTATGTTCAGCTTATGGCACAGGAAACAGCAGGCCTACCCACAGTGTTTAAAACTGAAAGACGTAATGTTGACTTTAAATCTTTTATAGAACTCGCTACCAAGATGACTCAGGTACCTTCCACACCAGGTATGCCATCGTCCCCCTGAATGCAGTAATCAAAGCAGAACCAATGCTCCCATATCAGTCGGCCCAGGAGGCTGAATTTAAGGCTCTGACCGAGGCCTGTAAGATAGCTGAAGGTAGAATTGTTAACACCTACACAGATTCTAGATAAGCATTCGGTATAGCTCATGATTTGGGTCCAATTTGGAAGTCTAGAGGATTCCTGATGGCAGCAGGACATCCCATTAAAAATGCTGACGCAGTCCAGCAGTTAATTGATGCATTACAATTACCAAAAGAAGTAGCTGTCATAAAAGTTAAAGCACATACCAGATGCACTGATCAGGTGAGTAAAGGAAACGCAATGGCCGATGCAGCAGCAAAAACAGCAGCCAGCAGACCACTCGAAGGGGTAACGATGCACCAGGTAAGCGCTCCCAAAAATCCCTTTGTGTCGGAGGATGCCTTAGCCCAGATGCAGGCTCAGGTGCGCCAGGAGGAAGTGGAAAAGTGGGAAAAAGAAGGTGCATGTCTGAATGCAGCAACTGGGGTATGGGGAAGAGGGATGCGCCGATGCCTTCCAAGAGCGTTGTACCCTGCGGTCGCCCAGATGTTACATGGGCCAACCCACCAGTCCAAAACTGCTGTAATGAGCGTGATGCAGAAGCATTGGGAGGCACCAGGCTTTTCCACCTGTATAGAAGGTTTGATCCAGGGATGCATGGTATGTGCTACACATAATCAGAGAAGGGTAGTCAAGACACCACCCAAACACACCCTCGGCCCTTCTATCCTTTCCAGAGACTGCAGATTGATTATATTCAGCTGCCAAAATCAGGTTCATGGGAGTACGTGTTGGTGTGTTTTTGATTTATTCTCAGGTTGGCCAGAGGCTTTCCCGATTGCCAAGGCTACGGCTGCGGCAACCGCAAAGAAGCTGCTTGCGGAGGTGGTGTGCAGGTATGGAGTACCAACGGTGACCGAAAGTGACAGAGGTACACATTTCACAGGTGAAATAATGAATGAAGTCTTGACAGCGCTGGGAATTCAACAAGTTTTCCACACCCCATATTACCACAAAGCGGTGTAAAAGTAAAAGGACTAAATAGGATATTGAAGTTAAAAAAAAAAAAAAAAAATCTAAAAGGCCATTGCTGAAACAGGGAAATCTTGGCCTGAATGTTTACCATTAGCCCTATACTCAGTAAGGTACACTCCAAATAGAAAAAACTGGACTTTCTCCGTATAAAGTACTATTTGGCAAAGTGCCTAGTTTAGGATGTTTCTTTTCCCAAGCATTGGAAATAAGTAACCATGTATTAAGTTCATATGTAAGGAATTTGCATAAAAGACTCAAGAAAGTATATGATAATGTTTTCAGTTCTCTTCCAGATCCGAACCAGGATCCTGGAGTCACAGCCTGCAGCCTGGAGACTGGGTAGTCATTAAAAGACACGTGAGAAAGAGTCTGGATCCGAGAATATAGCTCCACTGATATCCAGAAAAAGAAGGAGTCTGGGTCAGCTGCACACCGGTTATGCTGAGGATCCCAAAGTTTATATGGATCCCATAGGTGTTCCTAGGGGGGTCCCAGACTAATACAAAGCTCAGAATCAGATCCTGGCGGGTTTCCGTTCTCTCATCCCAACTGTGCAGATCAATTACAATGTAGATTGGATAAAATATATATACTACACCAAGCAAAGATTTATCAATATCAATTTTAGTCAAGATGCTTTCCAGGGTATAGTTGAGAAACTGGGCCCAAAACAAAAGACTGACTCTTCAAAATAGACTGGCCATTGACATGATTCTAGCTGAAAAAGATGAAGTCTGTGGGATGATAGGGGAAGAATGTTGTACTTATATTCCTCAGAATTCTGGAGTCAATGGTAAAACTATAGTGGCCCTTACAGAGATTAAAAATCTGGCTCAGGAAATAAAAGCCAATGCAGAAGTAGATACCTCTTTCTTCTTAAGATGGCTTGGAGGACTTAAAGAATTTCTCCAACAAGCCTGCTTAGTGGTAACAGGACTTTTTGGTACTAGGATTGATAATTCTATGTTGTGCGATATCTATGTATAGGAAAGCTGTGACCAATGCAGCCGCCTCCTCAGGTACTTTTTTCATTAGGAAGTTGTGTCGCTACTATATGAAGACACTGATAAGGGTGATATGGAGAAATATACTCCGCAGGATAAACCTGATAAAACCCCCTATAACAAAATACAAATGGGAATAAGAGATTTAGTTTAGGGATAGTGGGAGAACTCCATGTGCATGTTTGGTAGGGACTTGGTTGTTTGGGGCGGTCCATAAAGGGCCAGTTTCTAAAATGACCAAGCGAAGAAATCCATTACCCCTGTCCCCACACATGGACAGTCTCGAAGGCCGCATAAATTAAGGGAAAAACTTAGTGTTTAGGGGGGATTGTCAAGGTAAAATATAATTTTCTACTATACTTTTATATTTATAGTGTGTATATGTATTTTGTAAACACGAAGTTTCCCTTAAATGATATTATTCAGATTGAAACTTATTTTAGGACAATCCAAAAAAAGGCTGCACTCAAGCATACTAAAGCATGACAACATAGAATATATGAAATTTTGAATAGCAATATGGCTTTGGAATATAAGGAAAAATTTGAGACGCTTAGTATAAACATTTGGCCAAACATTTTAAAGCTCAACAACCATCGTCAAGGTGGTCTCAATTCTGTTGAGTCCCTAACCTAATGTGAACATACCTCTATTAGGCTGATGTCTGAATTTCTGGGCGAATATGCACCTCTGTCAGTAATGCCTGCATTTATGGGTAAAGTAGGGAGCTGGTGTAATTAAAATCACCACCTGGTGGGAGCGGAGTGCTCGGTCAGTAAGCTAACATTCAAAAGACAAAAAACCTGACTAGCACATCCAGACTAATGTGAACTAGGTGCAAACCAAAGGGAGCTACCCTCATGTAAAACATCCAAAAAAAGGCTGCACTCAAGCATACTAAAGCATGACAACATAGAATATATGAAATTTTGAATAGCAATATGGCTTTGGAATATAAGGAAAAATTTGAGACGCTTAGTATAAACATTTGGCCAAACATTTTAAAGCTCAACAACCATCGTCAAGGTGGTCTCAATTCTGTTGAGTCCCTAAGTAATGTTAACATACCTCTATTAGGCTGATGTCTGAATTTCTGGGCGAATATGCACCTCTGTCAGTAATGCCTGCATTTATGGTAAAGTAGGGAGCTGGTGTAATTAAAATCACCACCTGGTGGGAGCGGAGTGCTCGGTCAGTAAGCTAACATTCAAAAGACTAAAAACCTGACTAGCACATCCAGACTAATGTGAACTAGGTGCAAACCAAAGGGAGCTACCCTCATGTAAAACATCCAAAAAAAGGCTGCACTCAAGCATACTAAAGCATGACAACATAGAATATATGAAATTTTGAATAGCAATATGGCTTTGGAATATAAGGAAAAATTGAGACCTTAGTATAAATTGGCCAAACATTTAAAGCTCAACAACCATCGTCAAGGGGTCTCAATTCTGTTGAGTCCCTAACCTAATGTGAACATACCTCTATTAGGCTGCCTTTACCCATAAATGCAGGCATTACTGACAGAGGTGCATATTCGCCCAGAAATTCAGACATCAGCCTAATAGAGGTATGTTCACATTAGGTTAGGGACTCAACAGAATTGAGACCACCTTGACGATGGTTGTTGAGCTTTAAAATGTTTGGCCAAATGTTTATACTAAGCGTCTCAAATTTTTCCTTATATTCCAAAGCCATATTGCTATTCAAAATTTCATATATTCTATGTTGTCATGCTTTAGTATGCTTGAGTGCAGCCTTTTTTTGGATGTTTTACATGAGGGTAGCTCCCTTTGGTTTGCACCTAGTTCACATTAGTCTGGATGTGCTAGTCAGGTTTTTTGTCTTTTGAATGTTAGCTTACTGACCGAGCACTCCGCTCCCACCAGGTGGTGATTTTAATTACACCAGCTCCCTACTTTACCCATAAATGCAGGCATTACTGACAGAGGTGCATATTCGCCCAGAAATTCAGACATCAGCCTAATAGAGGTATGTTCACATTAGGTTAGGGACTCAACAGAATTGAGACCACCTTGACGATGGTTGTTGAGCTTTAAAATGTTTGGCCAAATGTTTATACTAAGCGTCTCAAATTTTTCCTTATATTCCAAAGCCATATTGCTATTCAAAATTTCATATATTCTATGTTGTCATGCTTTAGTATGCTTGAGTGCAGCCTTTTTTTGGATGTTTTACATGAGGGTAGCTCCCTTTGGTTTGCACCTAGTTCACATTAGTCTGGATGTGCTAGTCAGGTTTTTTGTCTTTTGAATGTTAGCTTACTGACCGAGCACTCTGCTCCCACCAGGTGGTGATTTTAATTACACCAGCTCCCTACTTTACCCATAAATGCAGGCATTACTGACAGAGGTGCATATTCGCCCAGAAATTCAGACATCAGCCTAATAGAGGTATGTTCACATTAGGTTAGGGACTCAACAGAATTGAGACCACCTTGACGATGGTTGTTGAGCTTTAAAATGTTTGGCCAAATGTTTATACTAAGCGTCTCAAATTTTTCCTTATATTCCAAAGCCATATTGCTATTCAAAATTTCATATATTCTATGTTGTCATGCTTTAGTATGCTTGAGTGCAGCCTTTTTTTGGATGTTTTACATGAGGGTAGCTCCCTTTGGTTTGCACCTAGTTCACATTAGTCTGGATGTGCTAGTCAGGTTTTTTGTCTTTTTATTTTAGGACAATGTTAGTATCTGCTGGTGTTTGTCTCCATCTTGTGTCCTATCACTGTATTACACTAAATTGAACTGGATCTACTGAAATGCCCCCACCTTTGGAGAATTGAGGAAACACATGATACACGAGATCAATAGAATCTTTCTTCAAGAAACGAAACTGAGGATGACAACACATCAAGGAGGACTTAGAAGAAGATCTAAGGACCAATTATGATGACCAGATGCTGAATGTATACATATATGGACATGATTCAGCTTATCTCTTTCTCCTCAATCCCGCCTTTACTCCACCCCAATATTCTGTGTATGTAATCTTATGTACGTGAATAAAAAGTTCAGTGCTTACTGGAGATGGCCGCCTAATAGCACCATTTTCTTTAGGGCACGTTCTGAAGTCTGAACCAGCGTATTGCCTGATTCATTCTCGGTCGACCCGTGCTCTTAGTCTAATTTGGAGTGACTGGAGGATGAGTGGTTTGTCGTTACGACCCCGACAGTACTTCTTGAAAAAGGCGTGCAATGCCGAAACGTTGAAATTATGTACCTGTATTAATGCATGTTCCTTGGATATTCATTTTTTTGAATGAGCTACCATTGTCTGAAATAAAGACTATCTACTTTGCATCTAATAACCTTTCGGTGTGCCGGAGTATATTATTGCTAGTATTAATTGTGTTATGTGCTTTGCGCCAGTGTGATCATGCACGCATGTGGTTAGGGCTCGGCTGAAATAAGCCCCTAGAATACCGGCACCTCCGGTGAGGAGATTTGTATGCACGTGTTCAGGGCTTGGCTGATGTAGCCTCTAGAATACCGGCTACTCCGGTGAGGAGTTGCTTGTTTGCATTACTGACTGCATGACCACGGACTGCTATCCGCACAGCAGTTATCTGTGTACTCCTGTGGTGTTAACAGGACACAGTCTCTATCTCAGCATCTATGTCAGCGACTCTGTGGTGTAACAGAGTTCGCTCATACCGCCAGATAGTGCCACAGCGTCTATGTTTGCAACTCTGTGAAGTAACAGAGCTTGCTTATACCGCCATATCCTGTCATCATTACTAGCAGCAGGTTCTGCCTGCACAGTTGACCCTTGGCTGCGAACGCACCCATTATTCATAATTATTTGGTGCGTTCCGCAGTCCTTAACAGTCCTTTTGTGGTAAAGGCAACTGATCATCTACTGAAATAAATTGATTAATTGCCTTCATTACACAGTCATGCGGTAAATTAGCATACAGGGCCTTAACATGCATTGTTAAGAGAGCACAGTCACCGCGGGTATATTTTGAAGAACATCAATAAGATGGGAAGAATCCCTCAAATATGAGTCTAGGCTAATCACATATTTTTTAAGACAAAGGTCCACATAGTGAGACAGATTGCTGGTGATAGAATTGATTTTTGAAATGATGGGACGGCTCGGGTGATTTCAGGTATTTTTATCAACTTTAGGAAGGAAGTAAAAAAATGGAGTTCTGCAATGGGAGATATTGAGGAACTTAAACTCTTTTGTGCTCAAAATGCCCAAGGACTGTGCTCCCTTAATAAACAAAATATATTACAAAAAGATTTCAGTGGATGTATCATTCATGATCCAACTTGTGATAATAACTAATGCCCCCCCAATAATCTCTGCCCCTCTTGGACGTACCAGCATCTGTTCATTACCACAACCCCACCCCACTTAGATGCATTTTGAATAATGATGTCACTGTTCTCCCTCCAAGACTTGATGGCTGCTATCTCTCCATTGCTTCAATTAGCGACCTTCTTGAAAACGGCTGAAAATGAGCAAAGTTCTTTAAAGATCAATTGCTGGAATGTCTCAATATGATAACCCCTGTGATGAAGGGGATAAAAGTTACTTGAAGCAATCTTTGGATCAACATGTACAAAAGGATCTGTGTCATGGTCAAATGTATTTGTTTCAGAGCGATCAGATTTATTTTTCCCTCAATCAGAAAGTGATGCAGTACAGTCAGCTTCCTGATGACATCATTATGGTCAAGGTAAAGTTCAAAGACATTGAGGGGTGAATCAGGACTAAATTTAAGTCTACATTACAGAAGTGTATGCTCATCACCAGTAAAATCATACTTAGACAAATTAAAAATATGAGTGGAATCAGCGTTACCACAAATTAAGTCGTTGATGTCTCATTTGGAGGGGGGACTTAGAGGAAAGCCGATGCTTCTTTTTGAGTTTGATTTTGCTCCTACATCCTCGTATTCTCTTTTTCTGTTTGGGGGGTGGTATGGGGCGACATGAAAAAAATGATTAATTTTAGTGCTCTGAGGGGGTGTCCACCAAGAGAAGAGAAGTGTCCACCAAGTTATTCCTCAATGAACCACTAGGCTCAACGATTTACACCACTGGTAATGCGATAGAAAGATTTGGATTGGTGGAGGGAGGCAAAATAGATGTGGAGAGTAAGGAACATTGAGAAGGAGGAAATTCCTAATAAATAGAGTTGAGCGATACTTTCCGATATCCAAAAGTATCGGAATCGGAATGGTATCGCCGATACCCAAAAAATATTGGCGATACCCGATACCGATACCGGAAATCCAATGTAAGTCTATGGGAACAAAATATCGGAATTAAAAAAACCCATTCTTGCCTTGTTGGTTAATTGTACATGAAGGAAAACAACAAAGAGTAATGTAGAATGTATTGGGGGAGGTTGAGGAGACATTAAAGGCATAGATGTTTAACCCAATCAAATGGAATAGCATTAATATTTTTTTTTTTAAAGATGTTCGGATTGACGAAGAAATTGACAATGTTGTTAACGTTTTTTCTATTTTGGCAAATATGTATATTTTACAACTTCCATGCTCTTCACCTTTTTTACTTTTGACACACTTTCTCCTTCATAATCTTCAGCAGCATCATCTTTTTCATCAAATTATTCTTCATCTTCACCTTCTTTATTTTCTTCTTAAACTTCTTGCTATTCATCTTTGTTAACATTACTCATATTGTTCTTATTAGACTATTATTCTTCTTCATATTCTACTTCATCTTCATCTTCTTCATCATATTCTTATTTGTGACAGAGATTCCTGTACTTGTAATCTGTAAAAGTATAAATTTTTCATCCTTCCGTTCTTGCTGTCACAAAAGATTTAAATTACAACAGTATTTGTCCGTGTTCAGTTTAGCCTGCAGCAGCAGGCATTTTCCAGGGGCACCACGAGGAGGAACGGACTCACCCCCATACACTGCTTAGTCTTCTTCTGCTTAGAATTTAGAGCATATATTTTGCTCTTCATTTTGGTCTTATACTTCATGTTCTTCTGCTTTTTGATCTTCTGCTTATTGTTCTTCTGTCTCTTGTTCTGTATCTTGTAGTTTGTCTTAACCTTCTTTGTCCTGTTGGTGATCTTCTTTTGGGTAATCTTTTATTTCTTCTTTGTGATGGTGTTCAGGCTGGTTGGCTTGATGCTCGTCGTCCTTGTGGTCGTCATCTTCTTCGGGGTGGTCATCAGGGTCGTCGTCTTCATTGTTGGAGATCCAGAGTGATTACCCAAAAAAACATTTAAAAAATCTTCAATTTGTAAATGTAGCTGAAGGTACAAGAAGGCTGACTAACTTCCGAGAACCAGCTGACGTTACTGGAACCCGGACGGGTAGCAGAAGGTACAAGAGCCAATGCAAGTAACGAGGACCAGCTGACTGTGCTGGAACCCGGAGGGGCAGCAGAAGGAAAAGAGCCAATGGCACAACCGAGGACCAGCTGACGTTACTGGGACACGGTTACTAAGCAGGAGGTACCTGTGCTCCAAAGCACTACCAAGGACCAGCAGACGTTGCTGGAACTCGGATACCGAGATGTAGGCACCTAGGCCAAAGGCACTGCGGAGAACCAGTTGACGGTACTGGAACCCGGACGGGTAGCAGAAGGTACATGAGCCAATGCAAGTAACGAGGACCAGCTGACTGTGCTTGAACCCGGAGGGGCAGCAGAAGGAAAAGAGCCAATGGCACAACCGAGGACCAGCTGACGTTACTGGGACACGGTTACTAAGCAGGAGGTACCTGTGCTCCAAAGCACTACCAAGGACCAGCAGACGTTGCTGGAACTCGGATACCGAGATGGAGGCACCTAGGCCAAAGGTACTGCGGAGAACCAGTTGACGGTACTGGAACCCGGACGGGTACCATAAGGCACCCATGAAAATGTAAGTTGACAGGCCGCAAGCCGTCCGCAGTTACCGAATCACACAGTCCTACAGTGGGTGCTTGTCCTATTGTCACAACGGAAACAGCCTTTATTTACATATCCCACGCACACATAGGAATGACCAAAACTGCAGGCACCATATAGTCGGCTAACCAGAATGCAACACGACAGGACAACTTATTGGAGGCTAATTGACGTTGACACTGCCAGGAAACAGCTGTCGTGCTGTAACCAGGCTGGGCAGAAGTCAGTACCCGTGCAAAGTACTTCCGAGCAACAACTGGCGGTGTTGGAGCCCAGGGATGAGAAGAGAACAGGGTGGAGGCAGCAGGACTTTTTGCCGTACACACAGCAGGGGAACAGCTGACATTACTGAACCCCAGTAACACAGGAGCAAGTGTTGACTGTGCTAACAGCACTTCCAGGCAACAACTGGCGGTGTTGGAGCCCAGGGATGAGAGGAGGACAGGGTGGAGGCAGCAGGACTTTTTGACATACACACAGCAGGGGAACAGCTGGTGTTACTGAACCCCAGTAACACAGGAGCAAGTGTTGAGTGTGCTAACAGCACTTCTAGGCAACAACTGGCGGTGTTGGAGCCCAGGGTCAAGGAGGATGTTTAAATAGTAGATCAAGTATTTTCCTTGTTACGTGTCAATTTTAAATGTCTATACTCCAAACAAGAGAAAAATAAGTTTTACTACCATAAGATGATGATTTCAGTTAAAAAAATATTGAGATAAATAAAGAATTGACAAACATAAACACATACATTAACATGTTTAACAGCAATGCAAACCACAAAATAAATTAGTTAAGGAATCTGCTGTACGGTTGTACATAAAAGCATACAAGTACATATCTGAATTCATTAATGATGGATAAGTAACAGTATGTACACCATTTTTATTGTATAGACAATGAATGTCTGACTTCAAAACATCATCAGCATTACAAGTTATCTGTGACATTAATAAAATGTTACATTTGCTGAATAATGTCACTATACAGTTTATAAAAATTATACAATTTCCATCATGTAATACTCATAATATGTGCCAATAATCATTTTTATTAACAAACATAACCTTTAAAAAGTGCATAGTGCAAATTGCTATTTATGCCTGACTGTGGACTTGCAAGCATGACAACGGATAGATAAGGTATATATAGATGAGACTGCATAGCCACAGATGGTGAATGGCCATGTGATACTGTACCTCAATAAAGTGTGCGTCACTACTACATAATTTTTTTTATATATATAAACAGGGTACGTGCATGTATGCTTGCGCCTTTGTTTGGATGCACAGACTGCCTTCCTGCTGTGACGCGTTGGGTAGTGAACAGTTGTGTGCAGTGTTCACTGCAGTCTTTGTGGAATAACCACACTTAGGCCTTATAACTTTTCAGACTTTCTTTATCAATCTACCAAGATGAAGAAGGTAGGGAGTAAGGCACGTGGTCGTGGCCGTGGAGTTTCAGCAGGGAGAGGACGTGGGGATTCTGTGGCTGCTGCCGCCCCCAGTGACACAGCATCCACCAGTTTTCCCCGTGAACGTTCCTTTATTATTATTATTATTATTATTTATTTCTATAGCACCATTGATTCCATGGTGCTGTACATGAGAAGGGGTTACATACAAATTACAGGTATCACTTACAGTAAACAAACTAACAATGACAGACTGATACAGAGGGGAGAGGACCCTGCCCTTTCGGGCTTACATTCTACAGGATTGTGAGGCAGGAGACAGTAGGTCGGGGGGTTGCAGCAGTTCCGGTGTTGGTTGAGGCAATATCTCCGGTAGTGGTGAGGAGGTAGCAGGGTCATTGCAGGCTGTAGGCTTACATTCTACAGGATTGTGAGGCAGGAGACAGCAGGTTGGTGGGTTGCAGCAGTTCCAGTGTTGGTTGAGGCGATATCTCGGTATGGTGAGGAGACAGCGGGGATCATTGCAGGCTGTAGGCTTTCCTGAAGAGATGGGTTTTCAGGTTCCGTCTGAAGGATCCGAATGTGTTTGATAGTCGGACGTGTTGGGGCAAAGAATTCCAGAGGATGGGGGATATTCGGGAGAAGTCTTGGAGGCGGTTGGGTGAGGAGAGAATAAGTGTGGAGGAGAGAAGGATGTCTTGGGAGGATCGGAGATTACGTGAGGGAAGATATCGGGAGATTAGTTCAGAGATATAAGGAGGAGACAGATTATAGATGGCCTTGTAGGTCAGTATTAGTAATTTGAACTGGATACGCTGAGGGAATGGGAGCCAGTGAAGAGATTTGCAGAGGGGAGAAGCTGAGTAGTAGCGAGGAGAGAGGTGAATTAGTCGTGCAGCAGAGTTAAGGATGGACTGGAGAGGTGCGAGGGTGTTAGCAGGGAGGCCAGAGAAAAGGGTGTTGCAGTAGTCGAGGCGGGAGATGATGAGGGCGTGCACAATCATTTTAGTAGATTGAGGGTTGAGGAAAGGACGGATTCTTGAAATATTTTTGAGCTGAAGGCGACAGGAGGTAGAAAGAGCTTGGATGTGCGGTTTGAAGGACAGGGCAGAGTCAAGGGTTACTCCGAGGCAGCGGACTTCTGGTACGGGGGAAAGCGTGATGTCGTTAATTGTGATAGATAGGTCAGGTAAGGAAGATCTGTGGGATGGAGGAAAGATTATGAGTTCAGATTTGTCCACATTGAGTTTGAGGAAGCGGGAGGAGAAGAAGGAGGATATGGCTGATAGACACTCCGGGATTCTGGATAGCAGAGAGGTGATGTCTGGGCCAGAGAGGTAGATCTGAGTGTCATCAGCGTAAAGGTGGTACTGGAATCCGTGGGACTTTATGAGTTGCCCCAGGCCAAGTGTATAGATTGAGAAGAGTAGGGGTCCTAGAACAGATCCTTGGGGGACTCCAACGGAGAGAGGGTGGGACGAGGAGGTAGTGTGTGAGTGGGAGACGCTGAATGTGCAGTTGGAAAGGTATGAGGAGATCCAGGATAGGGCGAGGTCTTTGACGCCAAAGGAGGAAAGAATCTGTTGTAGAAGGCAGTGGTCAACTGTGTCAAAAGCAGAGGACAGGTCAAGAAGCAGGAGTATAGAGTATTGTCTGTTCGCTTTGGCTGTAAGTAGGTCATTAGTAATTTTGGTCAGGGCTGTCTCAGTGGAGTGATAGGGGCGGAAAACAGATTGTAGAGTGTCAAAGAGCAAGTTAGAAGAGAAGTGGTAGGAAAGCTCAGCGTGGACATGCAGCTCCAGGAGTTTGGAAGCGAATGGGAGCAGCGATATTGGGCGATAGCTGGACATAGCGGTTGGGTCGAGGGTTGGCTTTTTAAGAATAGGCGTGATTGTGGCATGCTTGAAAGCAGAAGGGAAGGTACCGGAAGTTAGTGATAGGTTGAAGAGGTGGGTTAGGGATGGAATAATAGTGGTGGTGAGGTTGGGGAGGAGGTGGGTTGGGTGGGTCAAGTGCACAGGTTGTGAGGTGCGATTTGGAGAGAAGACAATTAAGCTCCCCTTCAGTTATGTTGGAGAGGGAGGTTATGGGGTTGGGGCATTGGTCTGGTATACAAAGTGGTTGAGGTGGTTGAACAATGAAGACTTGCCTTGTTTGGTCGATCTTATTTTTGAAGTGTGTGGCAAAGTCCTCAGCAGAGATGAGGGAGGTAGGAGGGGGCAGTGGTGGGCGGAGGAGGGAGTTAAAAGTTTTGAATAACTGTTTGGGGTTGTAGGATAGGGAAGATACGAGGGTTGTGAAGTAGGCCTGTTTAGCAGAGGTGAGGGCAGATTTGAAAGAGAGTGTTGCTTGTTTGAATGCAGTGAAGTCGTCTTGCGAATTTGTTTTTTTCCAACGCCGCTCTGTAATCCTGGACACTTGCCGGAGCTTTTTAGTGGTGTTATTGTGCCAAGGTTGTCTGTTGGTACGTCGCACTCTGCCATGAACGAGAGGGGCGACCGTGTCAATAGCCGATGTGAGAGTGGCATTGTAGAAAGCAGTGGCACTGTCTGTATCGTGGAGTGAGGATATTGATGCCAGTGAAAGAATAGAGTCAGAGAGTGTGTGGATGTCTAGGTGTGCAAGGTGTCTGCGGGGGTGCACGTGTTGCTGGACATGGGTGACAGGAGAGGAGGACAGGGATGAGAAAGTGAGTAGATGGTGGTCGGATAGAGGGAGAGGGGAGATGGTGAAGTTAGATAGAGAGCAGAGGCGGGTGAAGACCAAGTCTAATGTATGACCATCCGTGTGGGTGGCTGAGGAGGACCACTGAGTAAGTCCAAAGGATGAAGTAAGGGACAGAAGTTTGGAGGCTGCTGACTGAAGGGTATCAGTGGGGATGTTGAAGTCACCCATGATGATGGTGGGGATGTCAGTGGAGAGAAAGTGAAGAAGCCAGGTAGTGA
The DNA here is from genome assembly GCA_033576555.1 of Oophaga sylvatica. Lineage (NCBI taxonomy): Eukaryota > Metazoa > Chordata > Amphibia > Anura > Dendrobatidae > Oophaga > Oophaga sylvatica. The sequence goes on along the minus strand of JARQOD010000004.1, from coordinate 67,911,098 downwards.
ATTGGTCGATGAAGGCAGTGGTCGGACCTGGAGGTCGGTATATGACGGCCACTTGGAGGTTGGAGGGAGAGTAGATGCGGACAGAGTGGACTTCAAAGGAAGGGAGGATTAGGGAGGGAAGAGGTAGGATTGGGTTAAAGTTGCAGTTTATGTGCACTTTTGTAGGAGGTCGGCGTACCCACCTGCTGCGGGAAGAACAAATTGAAGCCGTTGTTGGTTGGATGTCAGCCAATGCATCGACTTCAATTGCTTCCACCTCCTCTCAGGACCACAGCACTGTTGAGCAACCATCTGTCTCTTCACCGCCTGCCAAATTGCCTAGGCAGTGACAGAGTTCTGTACAGGAGCCAGCTGAGTGTCTGCTTCTGTTCTCAGAAGCTGTTGGCTTGCAAACAGGGGCCCAGCCAAGCAGCATTCTGGAATGTGAAGAAGAGGGCGTATGCAGTGATGCGCAACAGCTGTGTCTCTATGAATCTGAAGAGGCGGGTGAGACAGTGCCGATGGTCAGCACACCGCAGAACGCATCTGATGATGATGAGACTCAGGTGCCAGTTTCTGTTGAGCATGGTGCTGGCCAGACCACCCAACAGCAGCAGGTGTTGGAAGAGGGTAGTGGAGATGATGAGGTCCAAGACCCAACATGCCGTGAGGAACAGGAAGGTGTTGGGAGCAGCTCAGAGGAATACTAATAATAATAATAATAATATTAATTTATATAGCGCCATCATATTCCGCAGCGCTTTACAGTTTAGCAGTTTTTAGAACACAAGTCATAAGTAACAACGTTAACAATACAATAATTTAAGCAAAATAAGTCGCCCTGCTCGTGACAGCTTACAATCTACAATGAGGTGGGGGAGATACAAAGTATAGGTGTTTATATACAATGGTGCATTTACAATGATGGTCCAGCCATCTTAAGGGAGTGAGGGATGGAGATAGTGAATGGGCTAGACACACACACAAACACACACACACACACTTACACAGAATACATAGAATGACTTTGATTAGTGAATGTGATAGGCCGCTCTGAACAAATGTGTTTTGAGGGAGTGCCTGAAACCATTCAAATTGTGGATAGTCCTAATTTCTTTGGGTATAGCATTCCAGAGGATTGGCGCAGCGCGGGAGAAGTCTTGGAGTCGGGAGTGGGAGGTACGGATTAGTGCAGAGGTTAGTCGAAAGTCGTTTGCAGAGCGCAGCAGTCGGTTAGGCCGATAGATAGAAATGAGGGAGGAGATGTAGGGGGGTGCTGCACTGTGGATAGCTTTGTGGCTGAGAACCAGTACTTTGGTTGAAAACTGTGAGAGGCCTAGAGAAGTGGTTAGTGATAGAAGGAAGATAGAGGAAGACATTGCCCCAACGGTACAAACAGGAGGGAGAGTTAGGCTGCAGACTCGGTTGCCTGTAGCCTCCAGTTTGGCACCTGTTCGGAGCAGTTGTCTTCCAAAAGTCAAAACGTGCGCTCCCAGGACTTGCACTGCGTGGTCCTTTTTTGACACACTTGCAGATGATATTTGCTATGTCAAATGCAAGCTGTGTAATCAAAAATTAAAAATAGGTAAAAGTGTCAGTAACCTCAATACCACTAATATGTGGAAACATGTGCGGACAAAGCACGTAGTTGAGTTACAAAGACACACTGGAGATGTAGGCCAACCTACAGCAGCACCTACATCTTCAGGTTGTGTTGAAGCCTCTTCATCGAGCTCACACACAGCTGGTTCTGCTTCCTCACAGGATCGCCATGGAAGAACCTCGGTCACTGTTGTCCAGAGACAAAGTGTTATTCCACACACAGCAGCAAGTTCCCTGTCATCCTCACACTCCCAGGCCACAAAACAGCCATCGGTAGCACAGGCATGGGATAAAAGACGGCCATACTGGGCAAATCATCCATGAGCACAGGCTCTGAATGCTGGCATTGCAAAACTCCTGTCCCTTGAAATGCTGTCATTCAGGCTGGTGGAGACAGACAGTTTCCGTAACTTAATATCATTGTCAGTCCCACAATACAATGTGCCAAGCCGATTTCATTTCAGCAGGCAAGCCGTACCTGGTCTGCAAAAGCATGTTGAGGGAAAAATTAAACATGCGCTACTAAATGCCCTCAGTAGCAAGATCCACCTGACCACCGATGCGTGGACCAGTACCCATTGTTATGAACTGCTACAACCACTAAGGAAAGAAGGGAATTCTGTCCCTACAATAGAACTAAGCTGAATCCCTACGATGTAACGGGGAACCTGATCCTGCGACCAGACCCGCTAAAGTCCTCAGCTAGTCTGAACGAAGACCTATAGTTGAAAGGGAGGAATCCCTACAAGATCTAGGGACTGGGAGAAAAGGTGGACACCTCCTAACAGAAATTGTAGCAGGGATAATTAAACAGAAAACAAAATACTTTGAGATCCTAACATCAAGCAAAACTGACTGAGTAAGGCACCTAAGCACCCGGCTAGCTTAACAGTAGATAATACAATGAAGTCAAGCAAAGCCAGAAGGGCGGAGCCAGACTAAATAGGGAAAAAAGGTCATGTGACCAGCAAACTGAAACAAAATCTAACAAGAGGGTTCTAACACCCATGGCCAGGGACGATAACTTTCCCTCACTGCCCATTGGGTCAATGTTGTGGAGCCGGGTACTGATCTTGCGAGTGGCGCTGTACGTGTTCTGCCAACTCCAAGGATTGCAGGAATCAAGTCTGTACACATTGACTCCTCCTCCTACTCCAGTTCCTCAGAATCATCGCTGCAGGAGCCGTCACGGTCTACCTCCACATGGACCCGTGAACGGTTACCTGTTGTGACCGATATGAGCACAGCCGTGTCCAAACGTCAACAGGCCGTCCTGAAATTAATTTCCATGGGGAATCGAAGCCACACAGCGCAGGAGCTCTGGAATGCCATCAAGCAGGAGAGCGACGTGTGGTTTTTGGCAGCGAATCTCCAGCCAGGCTTGGTAGTGTGTGACAATGGCCGAAATCTGGTGGCAGCTCTGGGCCTTGGCAACCTCACTCACATACCATGTCTGTCACATTTGCTCAACTTGGTCGTGCAGAGTTTTTTGAGGGACTATCCGGATCTTGATGCACTGCTGCACAAGGTCCGCCTAGAGTGCGCTCACTTGCGACGTTCCAGCATGGCCAGATCGCTGATTGCAGCTCTGCAACGCAGATTTCGCCTTCCTGAACATCGCATCATATGTGACGTACCCACCAGGTGGAATTCCACGTTACATATGTTGGAGCGGTTGTGTGAGCAGCAGCCAACAGTAATGGAGTATCAGCTGCATCAAGCGCAATCAACTCGCAATTTGCGCCGTTCACACTTCACCACTACTGACTGGGCCTCTATAATAATAATAATCTTTATTTATATAGCGCCAACATATTCCGCAGAGCTTTACAGTTTAACAGTTTCAGAACACAAGTCATAAGTAACAATGTTAACAATACAATAATTAAAGCAATATAAGCCGCCCCTGCTCGTGACAGCTTACAATCTACAATGAGGTGGGGGAGATGCAAAGTACAGGTGTTTATATACAATGGTGTATTTACAATGATGGTCCAGCCATTTTGAGGGAGTGATGGATGGATGGAGATAGTGAATGGGCTACACACACAGACTTACACATAGAATGACTTTGATTAGTGAATGTGATAGGTCGCTCTGAACAAATGTGTTTTGAGGGAGCGCCTGAAACCATGCTAATTGCGGATAGTCCTAATTTCTTGGGGTACAGCATTCCAGAGGATTTGCGCAGCACGGGAGAAGTCTTGTAGTCGGGAGTGGGAGGTACGGATTAGTGCAGAGGTTAGTCGAAGGTCGTTTGCAGAGCGCAGCAGTTGGTTAGGCCGATAGATAGAAATGAGGGAGGAGATGTAGGGGGGTGCTGCACTGTGGAGAGCTTTGTGGGTGACAACCAGTACTTTGAATTGGATACTATAATGAATGGGCAGCCAGTGTAAGGACTGGCAAAGGACTCTATGAAGGACATCTGCCGCGTTTTGCGTGCGTTTGATGAGTCAACGCGTATGGCGAGTGCAGATGATGCACTAGTCAGCCTGACTGTCCCCTTATCTGCCTGCTTCAAAAAACAATGCAAGCACTAAGGGATGAGGTTTTGGAAGAGGTGGAGGATGAGGAGTCACAAATTCCGTCACCTTCTGGACAGTCAGCGCAACGTGGTTCCTCACAAAGGGCTGGGCAGGGCTCACTTTGTCAGGAGAATGAGGAGGAGTCAATGGAGGAGGAAGACATCGCTCCAGAGGGAGGTACACAACGCTCTAGTCAGTATGTATAGCGAGGGTGGGGTGATGCAGAGCAGGCAGAGATGACGCCTTTTGCAGGGGACAGCATTTCTTGGCCAGTTGGGAGTCTGAAGCACATGGTTGATTTCATGCTGCAGTGCCTCACCACGTCTGATTATTGGGTGTCCACCCTCCTAGACCCTCGCTACTTGGACAACTTACAAAGCCTCATCACACCGTTGAACCGGGAGCGTAAAATGCGGGAGTACCAAGACACACTGGTGCAATCCATAATGTTCTCCATTCCAGCCGAGAGCACTGCTGCTACTACTGCTTTACAAAGCAGCTCTGTGCGTCAAGGCAGTGGAGACAGCTCTGCAACAAGAGGGAGCACAAGCAGCGCCTCTGCACAGGGCAAGATGTTATGATTTGGTAGCTGAGGAGAGCAGGCAAAAAAGGCAATACACCAGAGAGGTTGGAATCTATGGGATTGCAGTACCCTGACTAACCACCACAACTAAAGGCAGCCGTGGAGCGTACCTACGTTGGTCCTAGACTAGTGTTGAGCGATACGATACTGCAAATATCGGGTATCGGCTGATATTAGCTGTATCGGGCTTTCGATTCCGAGTACCGATATTTTCGTCATATCGGATACCGGTCGGGTCTGTCAGGAGTCAGCGGCACTTACCTGGCAGAAGATCTCCGGCGGTCACGTCCTGGACTGCTTGATGGCCGCCATTATCTTCTCCCTGGCGGTCACATGCAGTTTTTAGCGATAACTGCAGTGACTGCAGGGTAATCCCGGCCGTAAACCAGTCCGATGACGTCACCGCCGGGGAAGCAGGTAATCAGCTGTGCTGCGCCGGGATGACAGACTCTGCCTGCCTGCCTGCCTCTGATGTCATTCTGATGTAGCAGAGCTGGATCGTCGTGGGACACTCGTTACTATGGACTGCGTCGGACAGGTGGTATACTGCTGTTTTTTTTTTTTTCATTTTTTTACAGGAGATCGATGGCGTCGCAGGATGAGACTGTAATAAAAGTAATGAAAACTGTGTTGTGTTTTTTATTAAATTAAATTTTTTTTTATGAACATTCACCCGTCTGGGTACATCAACAATTTAACTATTTACATACAGGGACCCTGTCTGGGTTATTTATAATTCTTTGGCAGGGGTGTTCCAGGTACCACCTGGTACTCTTCTGATGCTTGCCAAACATCCGAGACACCAAGGACCACCAGGACCTGATGACGTCGTGTGGCCTGTACAGTCAAGTCGTGACCCGCTATCTGTGTCTGTGTGGCCACCTCTTTCATCTCCCTCCGGGTCTGGAGCCCTATGTCACGGACTGAATGAACCCCAGGGGGCCTAACAGGCGCCGGGTACGGGCCAGCTATAGTTATCATGTCCATAGCTGGGGCTGCTGAGGAGACCACTGAGAGAGGCTGGGGAGATTTACGGCGTGGGTGGGCACTTGTGCAGAGGCCTGGATGTGGGAGGCTGAAGGCTCTGAGGGTCTCACAGGTTCCTGACACTCTGGGGAGTAGGGTCGCACCTGGTGACATTTAGGGCGTACCATCCATTGTAACCCCAGTGTCAGGTGTAAGTTACCAAGTCTCCTGGCAACAGGTCCCTCCCCGGGTGTCCTTCTGGGAGGTGAGCCTCCACGTCCCGCCGGGTTACAAAAACTTCTAAATAAAGTCCAGGCTCCTGGATGAAGCCCCAACCACCTTTCAATTTAAAGCTCCGTACTGCACCCTTACGCCGCGGCTCCCACAGGGTTCCTTTATCTTTTCTCATCCGGTCCTTATCTGCCCGGTCCTTCTCCAGGTGACGTTGCCGAAGCTTTTGGGATTCTCGCTGCTCCCTTTGTCGCTCTGCTTCCCGCTCCCAACGTCTCCACTCTTCCTCCTGACGCCGGTTGTAATTCTCCTCCACCAGCTGCTCCATGTCTCCACCATCAAATGCCAGCTTACCATGTCCGGTTTGCGGCAGCTCTCCTGGCGCCCGACAGTCCTGGCGGCGCTCACCTGCGGAGGAAGCAGCCGGCTCTGGAACAGATGACAGTCGGGGCTCCGGTACAGACAGGTAGACCTCTGGTGCCTGCGCGGCCTCCTTCATGTGGACGGGTGTCGCTTCTTCTGTCTCAGCGACGGGGGCAGACAGCGGGATCTGGGGTGCTGCCAGTGCAGAGTTTTTTGCAGGAACGGGTGCCTCCACTGCGACAACGTCAACCGGATCACATTGCAAGGGCTGGGATGCCCGCACGGACTCCTCTACTAGAACGGGTGCCTCACCTTCCGGTACAGACACTTCAGGTAAGAGGGATTGGCGCCGCTCCAAGTTTAGTTTTAGGGCACGCCAGCTGGCTTCCATCCTGGCGACCTCCTCCCGGTGCCGGGCCAGGCCTCTTAGGGTATCCTCCGCTTCTTGCAGCGTAGGAGGGTTTCCAGACTGGGTGCCCAACGGTGGTTCCTGGCGATCGGGTCGCTTCCGTGGGGGGAGAGCTCTGACTGCTCCATCCCTTCACATTTCTGCTCGTGTCCATTAGCCATCTCTGCCAAGTCACATGTGTCATTAGCATCTGGAGAGGGCCCCTCTTTTGTAGTGAGGCGGGACCTTCGTGTTAGTTTCCGCACACTGAGGAAGATGAGGAGGCGGAACTCAAGAGCTGTGGGGCACGATCTTACATTGCAGTACCATTTAGAGTGGTCGGCCATCGTTTTCGCGCCACTGAGTGAGTGTACACCCACGAAGAGCACCCCCTTCTTCTTCACCAGTGCCTCGTCGTGATGCAGATATGGCGGAAAAATGGCAAATACATTCTTTGATGATTTTAGCAATTCTCAAGCACAAAAACAGTTCAATTCAGGCACACAGGACTCGCTTATAGCGAGCTACAGAATTCTGTTCGTTCGTATTTCCCAAGTTGAGTCGCACAGAGCCAGAGGTTTTGGGGGTACTCGGCACCGAGCCCGTCGACTTCTATGGGGTAAGTCACGGCTTTACCCGGCAATTGAATCAGAGTCTATTTTACTATGTAGAAGTGTATAAACTATAAATATATGTATATATATATATATGTCACAATGACATGTATATATATATATATGTATTCTATGTGTGTATATTTTGTGATTATAACGACAGAAAGGGTTTTTTTTGTTGCTATATTTTGTTCCCATAGACTTACATTGGACTTCCGGTATCGGAATCGGATATCGACGATATTTAGTGATATCGGTGATACCATTCCGATCCGATATTTTTAGATATCGAGCAGTATCGCTCAACACTATCCTAGACGCCTCGTCACAGCCTGAGAAGCTAACTACACCTAACGATAGAAAGAGGAAAGCTATCTGCCCCGGAGCAGATCCACAAAGAACATAGAAAGCCCACAAACATGTAATGGCGGTTAGACAAGAAGAAATACTGACACAGACAGAAAATTGTATGAGCAAATGTTGGGGCTCAAACTTCATAAATAGAAAAGGATAGGAAGGGCACTTTATGCAATCACAAAAAACCCTGAAAAGTACCAACTCTACTAATTACAAAAACACCTGAGATGACACGACCTCTAGCACCTAAATTAGTTCTCTGGTGTAACAAAAACTAAACAGCAGCCACAGAAAAAAGTGGAAAAGGAAAATGAACAAACAACAGTGGCTGAACTAAACTGAGAGGAGCACAAGCCCCCCAAGGGGACCCGGCAGACCCCCACAGAAGTGCAGGACAAAATGCCAAAAAAAAACCCAAAAAAAATAAAAGAAGAAAATGTCTTATCTGTTAGAAAAAGATGCAGGCACGAAACAGCAAGCTACAAAGTGTACAGGAATCAAAGATGAGACCAGAACAATTGATCAACGTCAACCCTGATGGGAGGGAACCTCCCTTATATAACACCAGTCAGTAACACCTGATCTCCAATCTTCACAATCTTCATTGGGTAGTTCAGTACTGTTTGTAACCACCAGAGGGAGCTTCTGCTCAGAATTCATTTCTAGCACATTCACAACAGCAAGACCAGTATGTTCCAAATGTGGCGAAGTTTTGTGGCAGCGCCACCAATGTCTACACCATCCGAGACGGCTCCAGTCAGCAGGAGACAAAGTTTCCGTAAGATGGTGACAGACTACATGTCTTGGCCTCTCAGTGTACTCCCAGATGGCTCTTCCCCATTCAAGTTTTGGGTCTCTAAGCTGGATACATGGCCAGAGCTTAGCCAGTATGCATTGGAGGTGCTGGCTTGCCCTGCTGCCAGTGTATTATCGGAGCGCTTCTTTAGTGCTGCAGGTGGTGTACTAACAGACCGTAGCATGCGACTATCCTCCGATAATGTAGACCAGCTTACTTTTCTGAAAATGAACAAGGCATGGATCTCGCATGAATTTGCCTGTCCGGTTTCAGATCAAATAACTGGTTGGCAACGTTATCCATGTCTCCTGTTATGTTCATCTTTCTACCACCTGAACTCTACTGCCTGGGCTACAACACTGCCAGTTGCTGCTCAGAAGTGTTGGATGCACAGATCAAAACAATCGCTGATGTGTTTGTGGGGTTCAGTAACGCCTGCTGTTCCCCTGCTGTGTGTCCGGCAAAAATTACTGCTAGGTAGCTACACATGTTGAAAAAAACATGACATGTTAAAGTGGCTACTGCTACACATAGATAAGAGGCTACACCCTTATTTCTAAGCTGTAAACAAGTGAAACGTCACCTTTAAAATCATAAAATTATTAGTCTTTGTCACAAATCTGTAACAAAATAATTGTGACATATTACTGCAGATATCCACATGTCGAACACAAATGCTAACACAAAAGCCTACTTATGCTATAGGGTACTGATGGTGAACCTTGTCACTCCATAACTTAGACAAATCCAACTCACATCATGCCTCAAATGGTGCAATGTTGGAAGTGCATAATGTGGGTTGAACTTTGACAACAGCTGCAGTGCGAAGGTTAGTCTTCAGTGTTCTTGGCTTTTAAATAAAAGCATACAAGTAAATTTAATAATCCATTGTTGATTAAGGGACGTGATGTACACCTGTAATATTGTGCAAACAATGGATGTAGGACTAGTCCTCTTCAACATTACTTATATTTGTGTCATTTCAAAAAATACATATTTAATTACAAATTTAACAACCCATATCATAAAGGTCCATCATGTAAAAATGAGAATCCGTAACAAAACTCATGCATTACCTTGTTAAAGTCAATAGTGCATAGTCACAATAGCTAAATATATACCTGCAAGTTTTGCTGAAACAACGACAACTGATAGAAAAGGTGAATGATATCTAGTTATCAGACTGAATAGCGACACCTGTACAATGTCGATATAATACTGTACCTTAACAAAAAGGCTGTTTGCAACCAATGTATTATATACGGATGGAAGCGTATCACACTAATAGATTTGAGTTATTTGAAATAGAATGGAGCAGCACCAATTAGAGAAAAATGTCAAGGATGAGGCAGTGAGACACGCTCAGCAGAGTACAAGCAGCAGTGTTTGAAGAACTAACTGGAGCGTGATCTGCACTCCAAAAAAAAAAACCTACTGACTAAGTGAACACTGCACACAACTGTTCATACTCTGAAAGGCTCCTTTGTGTACTTCTATAGTGTTTGCAACCAATGTATTTGATACGGATGGAAGCACGTCACACTAATAGATTTGATTTTTTTTTTAAATAGAATGGAGCAGCACCAATTAGAGAAAAATGTCAAGGATGAGGCAGTGAGACACGCTCAGCAGAGTACTAGCAGCAGTGGTTGAAGAACTAACTGGAGCGTATCTGCACTCCAAAAAAAAAAAACCTCACAGACTAGAGTGAACACTGCACACAACTGTTCACTATCTCTGAAAGGCTCCTTTGTGTACTTGTATAGTGTTTGCAACCAATGTATTGGATACGGATGGAAGCACGTCACACTAATAGATTTCATTTTTTTTAAATAGAATGGAGCAGCACCAATTACAGAAAAATGTCAAGGATGAGGCAGTGAGACACGCTCAGCAGAGTACAAGCAGCAGTGGTTCAAGAACTAACTGGAGCGTAATCTGCACTCAAAAAAAAAAAAACCTCACAGACTAGAGTGAACACTGCACACAACTGTTCACTATCTCTGAAAGGCTCCTTTGTGTACTTTATAGTGTTTGCAACCAATGTATTGGATACGATGGAAGCACGTCACAGTAATAGATTTGAATTATTTGAAATAGAATGGAGCAGCAACAATTAGAGAAAAATGTCAAGGATGAGGCAGTGAGACACACTCAGCAGAGTACAAGCAGCAGTGGTTGAAGAACTAACTGGAGCGGGATCTGCACTCCAAAAAAGAAAACCTCACTGACTACAGTGAACACTGCACACAACTGTTCATTAGCTGTGAAAGGCCCGTTTGTGTACTTCTATATTGTTTGCAACCAATGTATTTGATACGGATGGAAGCACGTCACACTAATAGATTAGTTTTTTTTTAAATAGAATGGAGCAGCACCAATTAGAGAAAAATGTCAAGGATGAGGCAGTGAGACACGCTCAGCAGAGTACTAGCAGCAGTGGTTGCAAGAACTAATTGGAGCGTGATCTGCACTCAAAAAAAAAAACCTCACAGACTAGAGTGAACACTGCACACAACTGTTCACTATCTCTGAAAGGCTCCTTTGTGTACTTTATAGTGTTTGCAACCAATGTATTGGATACGGATGGAAGCACGTCACACTAATAGATTTCATTTTTTTTAAATAGAATGGAGCAGCACCAATTAGAGAAAATGTCAAGGATGAGGCAGTGAGACACGCTCAGCAGAGTACAAGCAGCAGTGGTTGAAGAACTAACTGGAGCGTAATCTGCACTCAAAAAAAAAAAACCTCACAGACTAGAGTGAACACTGCACACAACTGTTCACTATCTCTGAAAGGCTCCTTTGTGTACTTCTATAGTGTTTGCAACAATGTATTGGATACGGATGGAAGGCGTCACACTAATAATTATTTTTTTAAATAGAATGGAGCAGCAACAATTATAAGAAAAAATCAAGGATGAGGCAGTGAGACGCTCAGCAGTGTACAAGCAGCAGTGGTTCGAAGAACTAAACTGCGAGCGTAAAACTCACTGCAAAAAAAAAACTCACAGGATAGTAGTGAAACACTGTACACAATCGTCAATCTCTGAAGGTCCTTTGTGTCTGCATAGTGTTTCACCATTATTGATACGGTGGAAGCACGCTCACACTAATAGATTTCATTTTTTTAAAATAGAATGGAGCAGCATTACAATTAGACAAAATGTCAGGATGGCAGTGAGACACGCTCAGCAGAGTACAAGCAGCAGTGGTTCAAGAACTAACTGGAGCGTGATCTGCACTAAAAAAAAACAAACCTCACAGACTAGAGTGAACACTGCACACAACTGTTCACTATCTCTGAAAGGCTCCTTTGTGTACTTCTATAGTGTTTGCAACCAATGTATTGGATACGGATGGAAGCACGTCACACTAATAGATTTCATTTTTTTTAAATAGAATGGAGCAGCACCAATTAGAGAAAATTGTCAAGGATGAGGCAGTGAGACACGCTCAGCAGAGTACAAGCAGCAGTGGTTGAAGAACTAACTGGAGCGTGATCTGCACTCAAAAAAAAAAAACCTCACAGACTAGAGTGAACACTGCACACAACTGTTCACTATCTCTGAAAGGCTCCTTTCTGTACTTCTATAGTGTTTGCAACCAATGTATTGTATACGGATGGAAGCGCGTCACACTATAATTTCAATTGAATGGAGCAGCAAGAATTACACTAAAGAAAAAAAAAGAGTCTGTGAGTGACACGTGCAGATGCTACAAACAGCGTTGGATGCAGAGCAAACTGCAGCGTCACCTGCACTCTCACACACACACCTTGCACAGAGCTGTTAAAACAACACTGCAAGGCAAAAGGAAGCTTTACACAGCGGTTGGTAAACTAGCCTGCCTAAAGCACAGTACACAAAATCGCAATCTCTAACTGTCCCTCAGAGTCAGCAGAGCAGCGTTCTGTCCCTAACTGAATTCACAGCACAGTGACGCTAAAATGGCGGCGGCGCCTTTTATAGTGCATTCTGACATCATTTCAGCATCCAATCACAGCCATGCCATTAGTTAACATGACCGCAGCATTACAGGATGTGCCCACACTTCTTAGGATTCCTCATTGGCTGACTAAATCACATTGCCTCTCAAAGAATTATGGAACCTTCCGAGTTACTGCGGAACTATCGATTCCGATACGAATATGGAAATATCGGAAACTAAGTATCGGAATTCCGATACAGCGAGTATCGGCCGATACCCGATACTTGCGGTATCGGAATGCTCAACTCTACTCATAAACAGTCAACTGGGACAAATCAAAAAAATAAATTAGCAATCCCATCAGTAGCTCTTTTAATCTAATTTCAGGGAAGGAACAATGTTTGCTTTACCTGATACAATAACACTGGATAAACTAGAATGATATTCCAGGGTTTATGGGGAGAAAACCGACATTTAGCATGGAGGTGTAAGTGATATTTTTTTGGGGTAACTGCCATTTACTTTGCTATGTTGGGAATCATGCACTGAAGCCACATTAATTATCACTTGGGTAGATCTACTTTGACATTTTCTGTCTATCGTTGGAGACTTCTGCATGTCAGCAGCTTTCATATTTGAGAAGAATCTTCGGTCTGTAAGATCTGATCTGACAGCTTGAACTTTCAACCTGTTTTCCGTTTACTTCTTTCTGATTACCACTGTGAATTTTCTGTACACTGTAAGATTTGGCAAAATTTCGTCTCTCACCAGCTTTTTCCACAAGCTGCAATGACTTTTTGACTCTTTCATGTGCTTTTCAGAAGTCCAATATAGCTTGGTCAATTTTTTGGGATATAAGCTTGTTTTTAAATACAGGGACTTCATCAGACAGTATATCTAAAACAATGTAACTATTTTCTTCTGACTGAGAGAACTTGAAAATCATTGTCAATTTGTTAACAAGTACTGACAGTTTTTTCTTCTTCATATTCAGTCTTTTCTTCACTGTTGGGTGATTAAATTTGTGAAAAATGTTACCTCTATTTGAATTAGTAAGTTTAACCAAAGCTTTTGATGTAACGGGGCTACTGGTGAAAGCTTTTGCGCTCGATTGAACAATGTTCTCTTTTTTTGAAGAGGCAATTTGCATATAAAATTTCCCAGAGGAGCATTGCACGGTGAATAAGCCTCCTTACCTCGACACGCCAGAGCTGGTATGTCACTCTCCACAAGGAGAAACCTTACCCCTTAGACCCTAGTCCAGAGCCTCTCATCTAGCCAAATCAGATTTTTCCTACTTTGCACTGACCAGGACCAATAGTCCGAAACACCGTGTCAGCAAATGGAGATACTGATTTAGCTTTTATCCTAAGTCATATTATAAGACTCGTTAAAGGGTTGACTGTGACTTGTAGGATCGCTACTTCCAATAGGTGGCGCTATAGAGTACAAGTCCTCTTTATTTGAAGAGGCAATTTGCATATTAAATTTCCCTGAGGAGCATTGCACGGCGAATAAGCCTCCTTACCTCGACACGCCTGAGCTGGTATGTCACTTTCCATAAGGAGAAACCTTACCCCTTAGACCCTAGTCCAGAGCCTCTCATCTAGCCAAATCAGATCTCTCCTACTTTGCACTGACGAGGACCAATAGTCCGAACCACCGTGTCTGCAAATGGAGATACTGATTTGGATTTTATCCTAAGTCATATTACAAGACTCGTTAAAGGGTTGATTGTGACTTGTAGGATCGCTACTTCCAATAGATGGCGCTATAGAGTACAAATCCTCTTTTTTTGAAGAGGCAATTTGCATAGTAAATATTATGCAATAGTTCGCAAACCTTAAAAAATGTTGTAGTGCTTCAAGATTTCCTGAACGGTCACATTTTAATACAGCCTGTAGTTTGGTAGGATCCATCTGAAAATGTTTAGAAATTTTGTAACCAAAAAGGAAATTCTTGTATGTTGAATACATACGTTTCGAGGTTAGCATACAGCATATTCTCTCTGAGAATCTGAAGTACTCATAATCCCGTGAGTATATAAGAATATCATCCAAGTAAATGATTACAAACTTTCCTAAAAGATTAGAAAAAACATAATTAACAAAGTGTTGAAATACTGCTTGATAAGGCATCAATGCTAATTTCCACATATACCCCTAAGGTCAAGTTTACAGAACCAATTAGCACCGGAAATCTGACTGAAAAGGTCAGGGATTAGTGGAAGAGGATAAGAATCTTGTACCCTTACTTGGTTGTGCTCCCGGAAGTCCAAATAGAGTCTTAATCCTCCATTCTTCTTTTTGACAAAGAAATATCCAGCTACTACTGGCGAAGAATACAGTCTAATGTGTCCTTTAGCTAGAATCTCAGTTATATACTACTTGAAAGCTAATCTCTCTGGACCAGATAAATTATAGAGTTTACATTTGAGCAAATTTGCCCCAGAATCAACCTTATGGTAGAGTCATAATATGGGGTAGCAACTCCTGACATCATGTTTCTGAAAACACATCACTAAAGTCAGTTAGAAAACCAGGAAAACTTGTGGTAACTATTGGAATACAGGTTCTTAAGCAGTGGTTTTTATAATATGCTCTCCATTTAATTATCTCTGAGTTTACCATACAATAGTGGGGTTATTAAAGGCTAGCCAAAGAAATCCCGACAAAATTTGTTCAAGAAGGCCCTTGAGGGCCTAACACGATATCAGCTCAGAATAAAGTACCCCAATACGGAGGACCAGCCCCTGTACCAACTCAACACTGTCCCCCTAAGTAAGAGGTGATGAATCGATGGCAAAAATCTGAACAGGATTAGATAATCCGTTCAAATCCAACCCTGAGGAACAGGCACATTGCTTAGCAACCATGTTTACCTCTGAACCACTGTCTAGAAAAATAGAAATTGAAATTTATTGGTCCCCAATCTTTACCCCGGCGAGTATCAAATATTGAGACACCGTAGTGGAGGATATACATAGACACAAGTTAGGATCCACCAAACAACTTGGTTCTAGGAGTTTTCCAGCTGCTCTCTCTGGTCGCAAAGGGTTAGGTCCTGATAAAATGTCACTTTTTACCACAATAAAAACAGACACCACTGCTCTTAAATCAAATAGAGGTTATCCCCGAATGGGATGCCCCCCCAGCTGCATTGACTGCGTAGAGGTCTCTGAATGTAATGTAGGTACTCAAGTACCTCCCTAGGTAGTTTTGGAGTCATGAAGCCTCTGCTAAAGTGGCCTGTCAATAAGTATTACCATTAACATAGCTAACTTTAAAGATGGAGGGGTTTAATTCATAACCAAAGGCTTCTTTACCCTTTCACACAAGCCTTGGAAAAACTGGCTTTTCAGCACAGGATCATTCTGCTGTGTATCTGTGGATCAGCTACGGAATTCAGCACAATAATCGTCTGCTGCCTGATCCCAGTGTTGTAGCAATCCCCGCATGTTTGGCAATCCCCACATGTGTTGCAGCTGTTTACCGTCACAAACCATGTAGCCACAGGGACTCGAAAATATTATCTGAGTATGCCCAAGATACTCGGATAACACGTTATCCGAGCACGTTCACTCATCACTAATGCCCACCAATCCCAAGAACAGGGACTCTGAAAAGCTCCATGTGAATGAGCCTTGGTCAATCATGCGCTCCTCTGCTCCATTCAATTTTGTATGGTACCTCTAAAGACAGCAGAGCGCAGCATTTGGATGGCCCTCTGCACTTCCATTCGTTCGATTGGGATCTGAGTAGTCATACCCCAGCGATTGAAAAAGTTATTTCCGTCTCTATTGATAGGTGATAATAACTTTTAAATTTGGTACAACTTTTTAAAGGGAAAGGAGCCTCTACAGCAAATAGCTGAATTTTGAAAAAAAAAAAATAGTTCACAATTTTATGCACATGTGTAATGTATTTCCTCCCATGTGCTCTACATTTTTTTCAATGTACCTTGCATTGTTTCTATATTTCTAGTAAAATTAAATAATTTTATTTCAACATACGGTATATAAAAAGTAATAAAAGCCTCTAATAAGCTCTAGAAATGACATTATTTTTATTAATGTAGTTAAAACCTTTTGCTATCAAGCTATTACATACAAAGTGCCCTGCATTATTACGTCATTTTCACATTTGTCATTGAGAGATCTTTTAATAAAAGCTAGTAATACAGCAAGCCATCAATACAGTTATGCAAAAGCTTGTTGGTAAAATACAGCATATATATTTGTGTGCTCTAAATGTAATTGTATTTACAGATATATTCATCACTCGAAAAAGCAGAAGTATGGAAACGCACATTATTATATTTGATGCTGTCAACATGTGCATTAATCATTTAGGTTGTTAAATCCATATGAAGACATTCAATTATTAAAAAACTTACCATGCAACAACACTAAAAGCAATAGCATTAAATATTGATGCTTTTGTAGATAATATTGGACAATTCCAATTGCTGTATTATGAGGAATACCCTGTGCTTGAACAAAAATAGAATTCTTGATGTAGACTTCCACAACATTGAAAAGAATATTAACTGCTCATAGCGAATTCAGCACCTGTTTTTCTGTGCACAGAAGGCATCCACTGATTATTTAATTTTGACATGATGTATCACCTTGTATTCCACAAACTTGATAGAGTAAATTAATCTTTGATTGCAGGAGCCACTGGTTGTTGTCATTAGCTATATAATTTCATAAAGCTGTATGCGTTTTATTTTCTTGTCAAAGATATGAGAGCCAGAAGCAATTGCCGAAATCCATTTGAGCTAGCATAAATATCCTATATATCCTATATATTATTATTTATACTACACCACACCATTATTGACAAGGTTAAATCATTTTAACACTGCTCTATACATCTATGTTCATCAAATATGTAAATTAAAAAGTTAAACATGTAAATAGTAATAAATGAATAGAATAATCCATATACAGTACAGACCAAAAGTTTGGACACACCTTCTCATTCAAAGATTCTTCTGTATTTTCATGACTATTAAAATTGTAGAATCACACTGAAGGCATCAAAACTATGAATTAACACATGTGGAATTATACATTACACTTTACAAAAAAGTGTGAAACAACTGAAAATATGTCTTATATTCTAGGTTCTTCAAAGTAGCCACCTTTTGCTTTGATTACTGCTTTGCACGCAGAAAAGGTGAGCGGATGGACTCTACATGCCTAGTTCCCACCGTGAAGCATGGAGAAGGAGGTGTGATGGTGTGGGGGTGCTTTGCCGGTGACACTGTTGGGGATTTATTCAAAATTGAAGCGGTGAGCGGTCCAGTTCACCCCAAACCATCTCGATTGAGTTCAGGTCTGGTGACTGTGGAGGCCAGGTCATCTGGCGTAGCACCCCAACACTCTCCTTCTTGGTCAAACAGCCCTTACACAGCCTGGAGGTGTGTTTGGGGTCATTGTCCTGTTGAAAAATAAATGATGGTCCAACTAAACGCAAACAGGATGGAATAGCATGATACTGCAAAATGCTGTGGTAGCCATGCTGGTTCAGAATGCCTTCAATTTTGAATAAATCCCCAACAGCGTCACCAGCAAAGCACCCCCACACCATCACACCACCTCCTCCATGCTTCACGGTGGGAACCAGGCACGTAGAGTTCATCCGTTCACCTGTTCTGCGTGCAAATCAGTAATCAAAGCAAAAGGTGGCTACTTTGAAGAACCTAGAATATAAGACATATTTTCAGTTGTCTCACACTTTTTTGTAAAGTGTAATGTATAATTCCACATGTGTTAATTCATAGTTTTGATGCCTTCAGTGTGATTCTACAATTTTCTTAGTCATGAAAATACTGAAAAATCAATGAATGAGAAGGTGTGTCCAAACTTTTGGTCTGTACTGTACATACATTAACATTATAAAGTTCCTTCCAGTAAAGCTTCCAGCCTTGTGGGACAAACACACACGGCAGCTCTCAACGGAGCTTCAGTCTGAAGACTTCCTTCCTCCAAACAGACAACACAAAAAAAACAGTGGCTGGACATTTAACTCCCTCCAACCACAACCTTGAGGTGGAGATATGGTGAGTAGGCGTCATGCCCATCTTTTACCCCTGCTCACCATGAAACCCTGGTATAGACTGGTTTACTCTCATCACATATCATGCTGCAACATGAAGAGATAAGGGGAAGAAAGCCCAAACACTAAGGAATGGGGGAAGTGGAGCCCCGTAGGAAGATCTTGCAACACCCTGCCTAACCTACCGTCCCTAAATTGGTTCCACATCAATCGCCAAGCAGGAAACCTAAGCACTGTGAATCTCTAGAGCTAGGCCCTGGATAGAGAGAGGGGATGTGCTCTGTTCAGTCCCCACTGATAACTAAAGTCAGCAAAGGAGACAAACAAGGAAAGAGAAACTTAACTTGAGCAGACTCCAGAGAGAGAACACCAAACGTCCTCCAAGAGCAACAGAGAGAAAGACAGCTAACAGCTACAGCTCCAAACCTTCACAAGGGAAAAAGTGAATATCACCGGCGACTCTCTGAAGCAGGCTGAGAGTTTATAGAAACCAAGGTCCAGGTATGTCAATTAGAGCCGGAGGGAGGTTGCCGCTGGGTCCAACAGTCAGAAGGAATAAGAAGGTGTCTGCAATACCAAATGCAGAGACCTTCTGCAGCAAGATGTAGACCAACTGTCTGTTGCATCTGACACACCCATGACAGAAACTTATGGGTTTCACATCACACATGATAATTACCTTTGCGACACATATCTCCCACCAGTGAATTTGTCACAATATGTATATACTTTATATTCAGGTGCTTCTCACAAAATTAAAATTTCATCAAAAAGCTCATTTATTTCAGTTTCTCAAAACAAAAAGTTAAATTTTTATATTATATAGATATAGGAAAGATGTGTATCAACCACTGAGGACTCTCAAGTCTAAATATTTTTATACTATATAGAGTCATGCAAACAGAGTGATCAATTTCAAGTGTTTATTTCTGTTAATGTTGATGATTATGGCTTACAGCCAATGAAACCCCAAAATTCATTATCTCAGTAAATTAGAATAATTAGCAAAAAACACCGGCAAAGTGTTTTAAAAAGGTCCCTTAGTCTGTTTCAGTAGGCTCCACAATCATAGGGAAGGCTGATGACTTGACAGATGTCCAGAAGGCAGTCATTGGCACACTCCACAACGAGGGTAAGCCACAAAAAGTCATTGCTAAAGAAGCTGGGTGCTCACAGACTGCTGTATCCAAGCATATTAATGGAAAGTTGAGTGGAAGGAAAAAAGTGTGGTAGAAAAAGGTGCACAAGCAACCGGGATAACCGCAGCCTGGAAAGGATTGTTAAGAAAGGCCATTCAAAATTAGGGAGAGATTCACAAGGAGTGGACTGCTGCTGGAGCCTTTGCTTCAAGAGCCACCACATGCAGACATATCCAGGACATGGGCTACAAATGTCGCATTCCTTGTGTGAAGCCACTTATGACCAATAGACAATGCCAGAAGCATCTTACCTGGGCCAAGAAGAAAAAGAACTGGACATTGCTCAGGTCAGTGTTGTTTTAGATGAAAGTAAATTTTGCATTTCAGCATAGGCAGGGGAACACTTTCAAATGTCTGAGACAGGTTTATTAGAACCTCCTAGTGCCCAGGTCCTGATGCGCGGGGTACTCTGACAAGGAGGGAAAAGTTTTGGAAGATGCTGAAGAAGTACCTGGCTGACAGCGCTCTCCGTAATTCCTGTGTGCCTTACAACTATTGGGTGTCCAAGCTAGACATGTGGCATGAATTGTCTCTCTATGTCTTGGAGGTCCTGTAGTGCCCTAACACTAGCGTTCATCAGCGAAGGGCTTTCGTGTCGCCAGGGGTATTATAATGCATAGTTATTCAGTTGACATGCACCTGACAGGCTGATTCTTATCAAAATGAATAAGGCTGGATTGGGCCAGGCTTCTGTATACTACTGGATGACAGCAACCGGACATAAACTCAAATCCAGTGTTTTTGTTTTTTTTCTGGTCTATTCACATGCAGCCAATCCCACACAAACATGGTAATACCCTTATAGGTTTTAATCTGTTTTGTGTTATAATCCTCCTCCTCCACCAGCATTTCAACAGGATGATCATGCTACATAGTAACATAGTAACATAGTTATTAAGGTTGAAGGAAGACTTTAAGTCCATGTAGTTCAACCCATATCCTATCCTAACCTGCCCTAACATGTTAATCCAGAGGAAGGCAAAAAAAAAACCCAAGTGGCAAACAGTAAGCTTCACATTGGGGAAAAAAATTCCTTCCCGACTCCACATACGGCAATCAGACTAGATCCCTGGATCAACGCAGTATCTAGGAAACTAGTGAATATAGCCTGTAATATTATACTTTTCAAGAAAGGCATCCAGTCCCTTCTTAAATTTTAGTAAGGAATCACTCATTACAACATTAGACGGCAGAGAGTTCCATAGTCTCACTGCTCTTACAGTAAAGAATCTGCGTCTGTGATTATGGCTAAACCTTCTTTCCTCCAGACGTAGAGGATGCCCCCTTGTCCCCGTCACAGGTCTAAGAGTAAAAAGATCATTAGAAAGGTCTTTGTACTGTCCCCTCATATATTTATACATTGTAATAAGATCACCCCTAAGCCTTCGTTTTTCCAAACTAAATAACCCCAAGTGTAATAACCTATCTTGGTATTGCAGACCCCCAGTTCTCTAATAACCTTGGTCGCTCTTCTCTGCACCCGCTCCAGTTCAGCTATGTCTTTCTTATACACCAGAGACCAGAACTGTACACAATATTCTAAGTGTGGTCGCACCAGTGACTTGTATAGAGGTAAAATTATGTTCTCCTCATGAGCATCTATGCCTCTTTTAATGCATCCCATTATCTTATTTGCCTTGGCAGCAGCTGCCTGACATTGGCCACTAAATGTGAGTTTGTCGTCCACCCATACACCCAGGTCTTTTTCAGTGACAGTTTTGCCCAGTGTTTTACAATTAAGCACATAATTATACATCTTGTTTGTTATACCCAACTGCATGACCTTACATTTATCCCCATTAAAGCTCATTTGCCATTTATCAGCCCAAGCTTCTAGTTTACATAAATCCTCCTGTAATATAAAATTGTCCTCCTCTGTATTTATTACCCTGCAGAGTTTAGTGTCATCTGCAAATATTGAAATACTACTCTGTATGCCCCCTGCAAGGTCATTAATAAATATGTTAAAGAGAAGCAGCCCCAATACTGACCCCTGTGGTACCCCACTGCTAACCTTGACCCAGTCCGAGTGTGCTCCATTAATAACCACCCTTTGTTTTCTATCCATGAGCCAGTTCTTAACCCACTTACACATATTTTCCCCTATCCCCATTGTTCTCATTTTATGTATCAACCTTTTGTGTGGCACTGTATCAAAAGCTTTTGAGAAGTCCATGAACACCATGTCCACTGCATTCCCTTGGTCCAGTCCTGAACTTACCCCTTCATAAAAGCTTATCAGATTAGTCTGACAAGAACGGTCCCTCGTAAATCCATGCTGATACTGTGTCATGAGGTTATTCAGCCTCAGATACTCCAATATAGTATCCCTTAAAAAAAAACTCCAGGATTTTACCCACAGTAGATGTTAAGCTCACTGGCCTATAATTTCCAGGTTCAGTTTTTGCCCCCTTTTTGAATATTGGTACCACATTTGCTATACGCCAGTCCTGTGGTACAGACCCCGTTATTATGGAATCTTTAAAGATTAAAAATAATGGTCTATCTATGACTGTACTTAATTCCTGCAGTACTCGGGGGCGTATCCCATCTGGGCCCGGGGATTTGTCAACTTTAGTGATTTTTAGATGCCGCCGCACTTCCTGCTGGGTTAAGCAGGTGACATTTAATGGAGAAATTTTTTTTATCACTGATCATGTTATCTGTCATGGGATTTTCTTGTGTAAATACAGTTGAAAAAAAGTCATTTGGCATATTGGCTTTTTCCTCATCCTCATCCACCATTTCACCCAGACTATTTTTAAGGGGACCAACACTATCATTTTTTAGGTTCTTGCTATTTATGTAGTTAAAGAATATTTTGGGATTATTTTTACTTTCTCTGGCAATGAGTCTCTCTGCCTCAATCTTTGCTGTCTTGATTTGCTTTTTACAGAATTTATTCTGTCTTCTGTATTTATTTAATGCCTCATCACTACCTACTTGCTTTAATTCCATAAACGCTTTCTTTTTGTCCCTTATTGCGCCCCTTACAGCTCTATTTAGCCATAGTGGTTTCCTCCTAATTCTAGCATGTTTATTCCCATAGGGTATATACTGTGCACAGGTCCTATTCAGGATACTAATAAACATCTCCCATTTTCTTTGTGTATTTTTATGTCCCAGGATATCGTCCCAGTCTATTGCACCAAGATCATCTCTCATCCGTTGGAAATTTGCCTTACTGAAGTTTAGTGTCCTTGTAACCCCTCTACTACATATCTTATTAAAGGATACATGAAAGCTTATTATTTTGTGATCACGATTACCCAAGTGACCCCCAACCCTTATATTTGATATGCGGTCTGGCCTGTTGGTTAATATTAGGTCTAGCAGTGCCCCCTCTACCCTCACTTTAATATTTTTAAAGGTGTTTATGATGCCCCCATTAACAATTGTTTCTCAGTCCATGCACTTAGTGTATCTGCATTACCAGTCTGGGATACTCACTCCTTAATAATGGGGAAAAAATGTTTTCTGTGTCTCTTCAAAGGAGTATTGGAGTGCCTTCTTCTAGGTCTTTTGGCATCCCTTGCACTTAATGCATACGCTTTACCAGTGTAGGAGACCCACTCCTTAGTAATGGGAAAAAAATGCATTTCTGTGGATCCATCTTCTAGTTGATATAAAAAAAATTTAAACCAAAAGAGCTGAGGGGTACTATTAATATATGATCTACTGCCTTGTTGTGGTCAAATAGGTAGTTCTCACACTGCATACAGGATTTCACAGCCTAGACAGGAGAGTTTGTACAGTGAGGACTGAAGTTCCTGGTAACTATAATATAACGCTACAAGCGTCACTCTGTCCGAAACCTTTATAGACTGCGCAAGCGCGAAGCGCCTGCGCAGTCTGGCTCCAGACAGAAGAAGGCTCCAGCGGTTACAGGTGAGAGACACTGAATACATACCACGATCTCCAGCGCCATACTTACCTGACCGGGAGGAACATTGCCACAGCGCTTCTCTTCTGGCTGGAGACCAGGGCAGGAGTGCAGTGTCGGAATCACGCATGCGCATAGCGCTATCTGACGCCATTTTATTGAAGACACATTTGCAGTGTGTCTTCAGCAATATGGCGCCGGACAGCGCAGTATGGGCATGTGTGTACTCCAGCATCGCATTCCTACCCCGGTCTCTGGCAGAATGGGCCAGCACTGGAGCACAGGGAAGAAAGGTGAGTATAAATGTTTTTTTATGTGTGCAGTTTAATAGGGGTGAGGGGGACCATACATATCAGGATAGGGGGGTGAAAGGTAGCATGCATACCAGGATAGGGGGTGAGGGACCATTCATATCAAGATTGGGGGTGAGGAGACCATGCATTCCAGGATAGGGGGGTGAGAGGACCATGCATACCAGGATAGGGGGGTGAGAGGACCTTGCATACCAGAATAGGGGGTGAGGGAACCATGCATACCAGGATTGGGGGGTGAGGGGATCATGCATACCATGATAGGGATGAGGGGGTATCATGCATACCAGGATAGGGGGGTGAGGGGACAATTTGTGTCGACCCGCCACCACAATTGTGGGTTACCAGGGCAATGGGGTACTCAGAGCCGAGCCCGTAGAAGTCTATGGGGATTTTGTCACAGGTAGCTGTGGCTCGGTCTGTGGCCCGGGCGGTCTGGCGTATGTTGGGGATATATTTACAGGGGATTGATTTATGTACAGTTCGTGACGCCACCTGTAGTATTCTGGTAATTTATACCAGCGCTGCTGTAGATCTCTGAGGGGATGGTGATGCAGCTAGATGTCGGGTCCCCTACAGGTGGGACTGGTCCCTCAGATCGGGAGTTAGGTAGGGATTGTGCAGGCATGCAATAATAACTCAGTCTCACACGGTCAGCGTCTTTCCATACCTTTACTTGTAAGATGTTCAAGCAGGTCCCAGGGAGGCTGATGGGGTTAATGGAGGATGAGCTTTGAGGCAACAGCTAAGCAAGTTAGGGGCCTCCTTTACTGTCCAATGAAGATGAGTACGACCAGCCTGAAGCGTAGTCCCCTCTATGATTCCAGCTTATCCAAAGCTGTGCTTCCCAGTCAGTTTAGTGTTAGGAGTCTTTCTATGAGGGAGCTGAATTCTTATTTTGTCCTGCAGAGACTCAAAGTCTTCACTTCCCCTGACCCCAGTTACGTACTGACTATAAGGGGCTTGTTTGCCGCGACCTAGGGTCCGGTAAATCTCTGGTTTTCTCTTCACTATGCTTGTAGCTAATAGTGATCCTTCGGTCCCCAGTGACCGGTAGCAATGTGCAGGACTTTTCCAAGCCAAACGCACTTTTCCAATAATCTTCCTTCCACTTTGCCCTTCGATTTGCTCGACTCTTAATAGATAGTTCAGTCTTTCTTCCAGTGGGGCACAGCTCTGACTAGACTAAGGTGAATTAGACCACCTGTACCAGCCTCCACGTTCTGAACTGATGACAGGCTCAAACTGGACACGTCTACTCTGTCTAAGGACAGGAAACTGACTGACTAGAAAAATCACTCCCTTCCACACCCCTGCTGGGTGTGTCAGAAGTGTACATGATGTCATGAAGAGACCTTAACTGTTACCTCTCCACTCATCCTCCTGGTATTGTGTACCAGGGCTACACATTCCCCCATGGTAAACGACAGCACTCCCGGGCTGTAAAATACAAAAGAGACATTTTTGTTTATGCATGAAAACATTAACAATAACATTAATTCGTCCCATCCGGGAGGTGAGGATATCTTGAACGTTGCGAACAATAACATATAGAAAAATACAAATATTAAATAGCATTCAATAAATATACAGTATTCTTGTGAAGGACCCGCACCAAACCTTCAACGTGGGTCCTGGGTGGGCTGCAGGACATCCAATTGCAGACCTCACTCAGTGCCACACCACACGGGTTTTTTGGTTCAGAGGTAAGTCAAGGTTTCATGTGAAACCATTAAAAAGAAAGGCACAAAGTGCAACTATTTACAGGATACAGTTTTTGGGCTGGCTCAGTCCTCAGCCTCTGAGTCCATTGTTAAACGAAGACATAATAGGGAAAAACACATTTATATATATAGACTTTTACAGTATTCACATTAATTCGTTATAACTACTGCTGATATCTAATGGGTAACTTCCCTTTGGTGGTTCGCTCTGATCTACGTGGTGTAGTTTCAGGTATATCAAGTTGCGATCTGTCTGCACTGCGTAACGGCAAACTATAGAACTGCCTTAATCTTTCCATGGATCTGGCAAGCGTACTGATGGCTGGGCGGTGTGAGTCAGCTTCACCAGGAGATCCCATAGTATGGGGCGCTGCTTCAGATGATCCATCTTGAGGTTCCACAGGTTGAGGTGTTGCTGGGATGGGTAACTCCTGAGCGGGCTCAACTGGCACCACAGGCACAACTGGAGGTAGAACTTCCTCTTGTGGCTGATAAAACTGCAACACTGGAATTATCACAGCATCTCCCAGTCTAGGCCAATCCGCAGGAAAATCTCCCAGATCGGTGTGTATGACCTCTTCCTTTCTTTCTCCTTGATTGAGGACAGGGTTCTTTTCACAACGCTTTAAGTGTTCTGGACACAACTTCAAATGATCTCTGGACACAGTGATTGTGGTTCTTCCTCCGTCTTTACTGACGACACAGACTTTTCTATTGTCATATTTAGAATCTTGTATGACGTAGGGTTCTTGCTCCCACTGATTATCCAGTTTATGCATCTTCCTTTTTCTCTTTAATACTACCTCTCCAGGCATCAAAGGCTTGGCAGGAGCATTTCGGTTGTAAACATCTTCCTGTTTCTCCCGTGCCTTATTGAGACTTTCCTCCACACAGATTTGTACTCTTCTGTATTGCTCTTGCCGATTGACGTCCCAGTTTTCAACAGCGTCGTCTGCCTCCGGTTCTACCACTCCAAGTTCTAAATCCATTGGTAGTTTTCCGGGCCTTGCTCTCATAAGATAGGCTGGAGTGCAGTTAGTTGAGCTTACAGGTATATGGTTGTACAAATCAACCAAATCAGGTAGTAAATCCGGCCATCGATTCCTGTCTTCCAACGGTATGGATCTCAACAAGTCAAGGACAATATGGTTCATCTTTTCGCAAAGACCGTTGGTTTGAGGGTGGTATGGTGTCGTTCTAATTTTCTTGCACCCGTACATATGACAGAATTCCTTGAATAAATCGGCTTCAAAAGCAGGTCCCTGATCGGTTAAGACTTGCTCCGGATACCCATGCGGTCTGCAGAAACTTGCTTGAAAGGTTTTTGCGGCCGTCACTGCGGTCTGGTCCTTAACTGGAACGACTACCAGAAATCTGGAGTAATGGTCTACCATGGTCAAGGCGTATGAGTATCCAGATCTACTCGGCGACAGTTTGACGTGGTCCAGGGCCACAATCTCCAGGGGACGAGTCGTCCGGATAGGTTGCAGGGGGGCCTTCTGACTTCCGTAGTCCTTTCTTCTGAGACCACAGGGTCCACAGTTCCGACACCACCTCTCGATGGAGCTGCGCATCCCTACCCAGTAGAACCGGCATCTCAACAGGGTCTCCAGCTTTCTCCAGCCAAAGTGTCCTGCTTGATCGTGGTACGCTTCCAACACCATTGGGACGTCTGCCTTGGGGACCACGATTTGCCAGACCATTTCATGGGTTCTGGGGTTGACGTATCTTCTGCACAACTTCTCACGGTATAGGAACAACCTGCTTTTCTCGTTCCACAGGAGCTTGGCTGACATAGGTGCATCCTTTTCCAAGGAGGAACCTTCCTGTTTTAACAACTCCTTGATGCGGCTGACCACTGGATCACTGTCCTGAGTCTCTTTCCAGCTGTGATGGGGTAAAGGATTTAATGTTGCACCATACTGCTTTCTGTGAACTCGATGCTCGTGGACTACCCCATTTCGATGGAACGCGGGTAGCTCAATTTCTTCCAGGTCGTCCGATTCTTCTTCCGTATCAGAGTCATGCGGCATTCGGGACAACGCGTCGGCATTAGCATTCTTTCGACCTGCCCGGTACTTGATAGTAAACTGGTAATTGGACAACCGGGCCATCCATCGCTGCTCCATGGCGCCCAGCTTGGCGGTTTCCAGGTGCGTTAACGGGTTGTTGTCTGTGTACGCCGTGAACTTATTGGAGGCCAGATAGTGCTTAAATCTTTCAGTAATGGCCCAGACCAGTGCCAGAAACTCTAGCTTGAAGCTGCTATAATTTTCCGGATTCCTTTCAGTTGGCCTGAGTTTTCTGCTGGCATATGCGATGACTTTTTCTTGGCCATTCTGCTTCTGACTGAGAACTGCTCCCAACCCTTCATTACTGGCGTCGGTGTACAACAGGAACGGTTGGCTGTAATCAGGATAGGTTAAGATCTCATCACCTGTCAGGATCTCTTTCATCTTTTGGAATGCTTCAGCCTGTTCTTTACCCCAATTAAAGGGAGGGTTTCTGCTCTTTAAGGATTGTCCTACCAGGAGGTCCTGTAAAGGAGCTGCCTTCTCCGTGTAATCTTTCACGAATCTCCTGTAGTAACCCGTTAGTCCCAGGAACTGTCGCACTTCCTTAAGGTTCTTCGGCTCCGGCCACTTCTGGATGGCAGTGACTTTCTCTGGGTCCGGCGCTACTCCTTCCGAACTGACGATGTGCCCCAAGTATTGTACCTTCTGTTTGAGTAGATGGCATTTTGAGGGTTTTAATTTCATCCCGTACCTGGACAGGGACTCGAATACTTCTGCCAGGTGCTTCAGATGGTCCTCATATGTCTTGGAATACACGATAACGTCGTCTAGGTATAGCAGCACGGTTTCAAAATTGAGATGTCCCAGACAGTTTTCCATCACTCTCTGAAATGTTCCTGGGGCACTACTGAGCCCAAACGGCATTCTGTCGAACTCACAGAGCCCCATTGGGGTGGTGAAAGCCGTTTTCTCACGATCCTCCTCAGCCACAGCCACTTGCCAGTAACCACTAGTCAGATCAAGGGTAGAAAAGTAGTTAGCCGTTTTCAGAGCAGCTAATGATTCCTCTATACGTGGTAACGGGTATGCATCCTTGTGTGTTATGCGGTTCACCTGCCTGTAATCCACACACATTCTCATACTACCATCTTTCTTTTTAACCAGAACTAGAGGGGCTGCCCAGGGGCTACAACTATCCCTTATCACCCCAGCTTTCTTCATATCATTCAACATTTCTTTAGCCTTCTGATAATGAGCTGGAGGTATGGGCCTATACCGCTCTTTGATGGGAGGATGACTGCCTGTAGGGATATGATGTTGTACTCCCTTAATGATCCCAAAATCAAGTGGATTTTTGCTAAACACTTGGGCGTACTCTTGCACCACCCGTAATACCCCTTGCTTCTGGTGAGCGGGAGTGGTGTCCGTCCCAACATGGAGTTGCTGACACCATTCCGCCACCTGGGTTGCTGGGTCATTGTCCTCCTCTATTTGACAGGAGTCTAAGGACTCAGCCGGGAGAATAGAATTATTATCAACAGCATGAAGTTTAGCAATGGTTGCATAACGGGGTAAATTTACCTCATCATCTCCCCAATTGAGAAGCCGTACCGGTACTCTTCCATTCACCACCTCTACTACTCCTCTAGCAGTCATAAGTGTAGGTCTATGTTCTGAATGGTGGGGTTCTACTACAGCTTGGTAATTCTGTCCTCTCAGACCTATGGCTGCCCTGCACCAAATGATCATTTCACTCATTGGGGGTATCACAATAGGATCTGAGTCAGTGACCCGTACATTACCAATTTCGCCGTCGGTAAGCTTCGCTTGCTGCTGACACACCAGGGCCCGGATCTCTCTTTGGATTACTCCTCTCTGCCTTGGTCGGGCAATCTCAGCGAGCTGTTGGAGTAAGAACACAACTTCTCCCAAACAATTACCGATAATGTTAGTACCCAAAATGATATTTAAACCGTTCTCCTCATTTACAGTCTTTACTACCAGAAGCCCTTGGTCTTTCAACTCCTCTCTGCCCACCTTTACATCTACACATTTTGTTCCGAGTACTTCTACAGGAAGACCATTCGAAGCATACACAGTAAAGTCAAGGCTCGGAGGTTTAAGACTGTCCATTGACCAGTACTTGGTATATAGAGCATCAGGTATTAGGGTCACCTGCGACCCAGTGTCTAACAATGCTGGAACAGCAATACCATCTAGAATAATAGACAGGTAGGGTCGCCCGCCCACATACCTGCGGTTCCAGTCTAGGGGGCCTGACGGGTATTCTCCTGGGTATTGGCCCTTGGACCCAGGTTCTGCCCGTTTAAAGGACACTGTGGAGACAGATGACCTTTCCGGTTGCAGCGATAACAGACGATCTCTCGACGAGAAGGGTGTTGATCAGAGGTTGCTCCTGGGGGTGGCGTTGTCCTCCTCCGGGGGGGCGACGTCTTCTTTCTTCTCCGGTGCATCCACGGAACGTCCTCTGGGCAGTCAGCTAACAAGATCTTCCCTTCCTCTTCTTTCCGCAGCTGTAGGGCACTCATCACAGCGGCCAGATTTTTAGTCAGCTGGCGCACCTCTGAGCGCAGACAGTCCAATTCACTAGGAGGTGTCACCTGCGCTTTGGCTTCAGCCACTAACGGGGAACAGGGGGTTACTGCCGGTTCCAGAGTGACTTCACCCTGATGATGTTGGGTGGCCACCTCAGGTTTGCCCAGGGGCCGCAGCCCTTTTATTGCCATGTCCTTTAGGGCATCAAAGGTAGCATCCGGATGATCTAAGGACCACCAATTTACAGTTCTGCGTTCCTCTGGGGATCTCAATCCCTGTATAAATTGTTCTTTCAGCATTCTATTCTCGTCGATAGCATTTAAATTGTTAATTTGCTTGAGGGCTCTCAGGGCTCCCTGTAGTCGGCAAGCGTAGTCCCTTATGCTGTCACCTGGCTGTTGTGAACAGTGATAGAAGGCCATCCGGAGATCCGTTTCTGTGCGGTCTTCAAATATGGCATGTAGCTTCAGGAAGATCGCAGGTACCGACTCCTGATCAACGGTATCCCAAGTCTCCACTTCCCTCTCAGCAGCGCCAGTTAGCTGCCCTATTAGCACAGCAGCTTTTTGTCTCTCAGGCATGGAGTACATTTCTAGGATGCTGCATAACTTCCGCTTGAAGCCTGCTAATGTGCCTGGCTCACCGCTGTATTGGGGAAGCCATTTCGCCCCAGGCATATATGGGAGCGTTAGTGGCATGATCGGGACTACCGGACTGGGTGCAGGGCCTGCGCCCCCATCTGGCGCTACAATACCAGACGGTGCGGGATTGGGGCCTCCGGCTGGGGCCGCACTGTCAGCCGGTTGTTGTGACATCTTAGCGCCCCCTTGGTTAAACGGAGCCTACCGGTTTCAGACGCTGCTACTTCACAGGCACCGCAGTGGGAACAGGACCTTCGTCGCAGGCGCTCTGATGTCAGAGCGTTCACTTCCTGTTGCAGGACCTGCCGCTGAGTCAGAGCCGGGGGCGTGTCCAAGACTCTGCGCGCTCTTTCAGGTACGCCCACCTTCTTCTCCAACGCCTTAGGGCGCGAATCTGGCGGCAAATATGGCGGTATTTGGCGCCAAACAACAGCAACAGTCTTTTTCGCCAAAACACTCCACAGGCACACAGGGCTCGCAATGCTGCAAGTTTCGGATCCTGTTCGTGACGCCAAATTTGTGTCGACCCGCCACCACAATTGTGGGTTACCAGGGCAATGGGGTACTCAGAGCCGAGCCCGTAGAAGTCTATGGGGATTTTGTCACAGGTAGCTGTGGCTCGGTCTGTGGCCCGGGCGGTCTGGCGTATGTTGGGGATATATTTACAGGGGATTGATTTATGTACAGTTCGTGACGCCACCTGTAGTATTCTGGTAATTTATACCAGCGCTGCTGTAGATCTCTGAGGGGATGGTGATGCAGCTAGATGTCGGGTCCCCTACAGGTGGGACTGGTCCCTCAGATCGGGAGTTAGGTAGGGATTGTGCAGGCATGCAATAATAACTCAGTCTCACACGGTCAGCGTCTTTCCATACCTTTACTTGTAAGATGTTCAAGCAGGTCCCAGGGAGGCTGATGGGGTTAATGGAGGATGAGCTTTGAGGCAACAGCTAAGCAAGTTAGGGGCCTCCTTTACTGTCCAATGAAGATGAGTACGACCAGCCTGAAGCGTAGTCCCCTCTATGATTCCAGCTTATCCAAAGCTGTGCTTCCCAGTCAGTTTAGTGTTAGGAGTCTTTCTATGAGGGAGCTGAATTCTTATTTTGTCCTGCAGAGACTCAAAGTCTTCACTTCCCCTGACCCCAGTTACGTACTGACTATAAGGGGCTTGTTTGCCGCGACCTAGGGTCCGGTAAATCTCTGGTTTTCTCTTCACTATGCTTGTAGCTAATAGTGATCCTTCGGTCCCCAGTGACCGGTAGCAATGTGCAGGACTTTTCCAAGCCAAACGCACTTTTCCAATAATCTTCCTTCCACTTTGCCCTTCGATTTGCTCGACTCTTAATAGATAGTTCAGTCTTTCTTCCAGTGGGGCACAGCTCTGACTAGACTAAGGTGAATTAGACCACCTGTACCAGCCTCCACGTTCTGAACTGATGACAGGCTCAAACTGGACACGTCTACTCTGTCTAAGGACAGGAAACTGACTGACTAGAAAAATCACTCCCTTCCACACCCCTGCTGGGTGTGTCAGAAGTGTACATGATGTCATGAAGAGACCTTAACTGTTACCTCTCCACTCATCCTCCTGGTATTGTGTACCAGGGCTACACACATACATAACAGGATAGGGGTGAGGGGGTACCATACATACCAGGATAGGGATGAGAGATTGGAGGGTGAGGGGACCATGCATACCAGGATGAGGAATGGGGTGCCATGCATACCAGTATTGGGGGGGTGAGGGGACCATACATACCAGAATAGTAATCCATAAGGAAAACACAACAAGCTATTTAAAAGTAACATAATCATTCAAATACTGTATATATGTGGGATAGCCTAATAGAAACATACCATACCATACCAGAATAGGGATGAGGGGGCAATGCATACCATTATAGGGATGAGGGGGCCATGCATACCAGGATAGGGATGAGGAGTACCATGCATACCAGGATAATGATGAGGTATGCCATGCATACCAGGATAGGATAAAGGCAGCACATACCAGCATGGGAGACCATATACCAATAGAAATGCTCGCTACCCAGGCGTAGATGGGTTCAATAGCTAGTCCTCCATATCAGGCTAATTAGATGCAAAGCTCTGCACTATATTCCCCAACAGGGTTGATGAAATAACTGTCCAGTAGCATATGTTACAAATGCCGCAGATAAAATGCTTGTAGTATGTGTTATGGTTCGAGTTCCCAATGCTGCACAAGGGGAATCTCGAGCCATTCCCACTGCGGTCCCCCATCCGTCTCCGGCCACAGTGGAGCCTGCTCAGCAGAGACGTCAGTCCCAGCGTCTTGCCTATTCCAATACTGTGCAGAGACTTGCTGCTGCCCCTCCTGGATCTTCTATTAGAGCCAGTGCTGGAGCAGACGTCTTTAGGATGAAGTCCTACGTTTCCCCTTCTGAGCATGCCCAGGGTAAGATCTCTCATTGGAGATCAGGGGTCACATGTTCAGGTACTGCAGCAGCTCCTATTGGTCCACCAGGAAGGTCCTGAAACTACATGTGTTTTGGAACAGTTTCTCATTAGTCCTTTTTCTGGCAGGTCCTGTAGCTGTTACTATAAAAGGGTGGCATGGCTGGGCCGCCATGCGCTAGTATCAAATCTGTTACGTGCTTGCGCCAGTGAGGTCATGCATGCATGTGGTTAGGTCTGGCTGAAATAAGCCCCTAGAATACCGGCACCTCCGGTGAGGAGATTGTATGCACGTGATCAGGGCTCGGCTGAAAACGCCATTAGAATACCGGCTACTCCGGTGAGGAGATTGTTGCTTGTGTTCAGACTGCATGACCTCAGACTGCAATCCGCTTAGCAGTCATCTGTGTTCCCTGTGAGTCTAACAGGACACAGTCTTTTTCTCAGCGACTCTGTGACGCAACAGGGTTCGCTTTATAACGCTGGTTCAGCGCCCTAGCATTTTACTTTGCGGCTCACTGAAGCTAAGTGAGTTCGTACTTATCGCCATATAGCGCTGTGGCATTACCGTTAGCGGCTCTGGGGTTTAACAGAGTTCGCACTAACTGCCACAGCGCGCTACAGAGTTCGCTACTTTCGCCATCTTACTAGTAGCGGGCTTCGCCTGCACGGTGGACCCCGGGCTGCGAATGCACCTCTCTACAAAATCTATTAAATGCGTTCCGCAGACCCTAACACAATACTAGCGCCAGGGTCTGGCTAGTAAACCAGCGCCTGCGGCAGTTCATCCAGCAGCTGGAGGGTAGGTTGGCGGCTCTCGAGCGCACAACCTCAGCTGTGGATGTGACCGCAGTCGCTGTTCAGGCTGCTAGCACAGCGGCAGCCAGTTTGTCCTCCAACACCCCTGCTCCGACCTTGTCCCATCTTCCGCTTCTAAACAAGTTTTCTGGCAACGGCAAACATTGTCGGGGATTCGTGAGTCAGTGCTCTATACAACTCGAGCTTCTGGCTGCACGTTTTCCCACAGAGCGCTCACAAGTGGGTTTCATAGTGTCACTTCTGTCGGGCAGAGCTTTGGAATGGGCAACGCCGCTGTGGGAGCGTGACGATCGCGTGGTGCGGAGTGCTCCTCGGTTTCTGGAGGCTCTTAAAAAGGTCATTTTAGGCCCTCAGGTCACCCACGATTCAGCGCTCCAACTGCTGGCAATGTCACAGGGTTCGAGCTTGGTCAGTCAGTTTTCAGTCCAATTTCCAAGTGGCTGGATAAGGTCCTTATACCGGTATACTTGAGAGGTCGGGCAGACCATGTAAAGGACGCCTTGGCCACCAGGAAGATTCCTACCTCACAGGAGAAGCTTATCTCCATATCTACCCGCATCGAACTTCGCTTTCACAAGCGGAGGTTGGAGCGGGCCCAGTGTAGACCGAGGTTTCAGCTAGCTCCCACCTTTGCCAAACCTCTAGAATCTCCCATTCAGACGCCCGACTCCCCGGAGGTCATGGAGGTTGTTCGAACGGGACCTAAGTCTCGGCCCGTGGTTTGTAACAATTGTCAGCAGTTAGGACATTATGCCAATAGATATCAAAAACTGACCGGCACATCCAAACATAGATCCAATGTGAACAGGTGCTAAAACCTAGAGTCACCAACTCATACACATTCAAGAATAAAAGGTAGCACACTGTAGCGCTATAACTTGCGGACACAAAAATATGAAAAATATGAAAAAATATGAAAAATAAATTGCATCACTGCCTTAGAAATATGAAAAATTAAGAAGTCTTAGCGCATAAAAAGACCAATTTATGTGTACCTGATAGCCACGTTAAGGCTCTTCTCGTATACCAGGTCCTAACTATGCCAATCCTCACTTAGAAAAGTCTGTCTGCATGGGAACATATGAATCCTCTCTCCAGACTAAAATCTACATCTCTGTGGAGGGGTAATGAACCTGTTATAATTAAAACACCTGTGACCACCAGGTGGAGTGATCAGGCAGAAGGTAAATGAATACATATCAAAACCTGACAGGCACATACAAACATAGATCCAATGAGAACAGGTGCTAAGACCTAGAGGCACCAACTCATACACATTCAAGAATAAAAGGTAGCACACTGTAGTGCTATAACTTGCGGACACAAAAATATGAAAAATATGAAAAAATATGAAAAATAAATTGCATCACTGCCTTGGAAATATGAAAAATTGAGAAGTCAGCGCATAAAAAGGCCAATTTATTTGTACCTGATAGCCACGTTAAGGCTCTTCTCGTATCTTGCTCTCCGCTACACAATACCTCAGGTGATGCTCGCCAAACCGGTGACTGTTCGAGTGCTGAATGGCTCCATACTGCCCTCACAGATCACACATCAGACAATCCCTTTCACATTAGCTATGTCTCCTTCCCATCAGGAGATTATTTCTTTCCTTGTCCTTCCTGAGGGTATAGATGAGGCTCTGCAGGGAGTACCCTGGCTTCGTCTTCACTCCCCACATATTGAGTGGTCCTCTGGGAAGACACGGGGTTGGAGTGAGTCTTGTAGAGGTAGATGTGTGAGGTAGTTTGTTCAGGTTGCTACTACAGGGATACCCGCAGATCTCACTTCCCTGCCCAAGTGCTATTGATCCTATGTAGACGTGTTCTCCAAAAAGGCTGCGGAGACGCTTCTGCCTCACCGCCCCTATGACTGTCCTTTTGACCTCTTGCCTGGAGCAGAAACTCCCCAGGGAAGGGTCTATCCTCTCTCTCTCCCGGAGACGGAGACTATGTCCCAATACATTCAGGAAAATCTGGCAAGAGGGTTCATTAGGAAGTCAGTGTCACCTGCTGGGGAAGGGTTCTTCTTTGTGCAAAAGAAGAACGGAGAATTACATCCCTGCTTAGATTACAGGGGTCTTAACGCCATTACCGTTAAGAATAAATACCCGCTGCCTTTAATTTCTGAGCTCTTTGATAGGCTCTGGGGAGCAAGGGTATTTACCAAATTAGACCTGCGGGGTGCTTACAACCTGATTCGCATCTGCGAGGGGGACGAGTGGAAGAGACTTTTAATACCAGGCATGGGCACTATGAATATCTGGTGATGCCCTTCGGGCTCTGTAATGCCCCGGCCGTTTTCCAAGACTTTGTCAATGACATCTTCCGGGATATGCTTTCCACCTCGGTCGTGGTCTATCTGGATGATATTCTCATCTTCTCTCCAGATATTGACTCCCACCGGAAAGATGTCTGCAGAGTCTTCGACCTCTTGTGGGCAAATTCCCTTTATGCAAAGTTGGAGAAATGTGTGTTTGAGCAGGAGTCTTTACCATTCCTGGGCTATATCATCTCCGCCCAGGGATTGGCTATGGATCCTGCCAAATTACAGGCTGTGATGAACTGGCAAGAACCCCATTCCCTTAAAACGGTGCAGCGCTTTATGGGGTTCATTAATTATTATCGCCAGTTCATTCCCCATTTCTCAACTTTGGTAGCTCCCTTGGTAGCCCTCACCAAGAAGGGAGCAAATCCCAAATTGTGGTCCGAAGAAGTCTCCAAGGCTTTCACCTCAATTAAGTCTCATTTTGCTAGCGCTCCCAACCTACACCGCCCT
The DNA here is from genome assembly GCA_033576555.1 of Oophaga sylvatica. Classification (NCBI taxonomy): domain Eukaryota; kingdom Metazoa; phylum Chordata; class Amphibia; order Anura; family Dendrobatidae; genus Oophaga; species Oophaga sylvatica. Next base: position 67,874,335 of record JARQOD010000004.1, on the reverse strand, counting down.
GATGTTGATAAGCCTTTTATATTGGAGGTGGATGCCTCATCCGTTGGTGCTGGAGCAGTCCTCTTTCAAAAGGATGCTCAAGGTCGGAATCATCCTTGCTTCTTCTTCTCCAAGACCTTCACACCAGCGGAGAGGAATTATTCCATCGGGGACAGGGAGTTGCTAGCAATGAAGTTGGCTTTCTCTCAGTGGAGACATCTGTTGGAGGGTGCTCGTTTTCCCTTCCAAGTCTTCACCGACCACAAGAATTTGGTCTATCTTCAGACAGCCCAGCGGCTTAATTCTCGCCATGCCAGATGGTCCTTGTTCTTCTCCCGGTTTCACTTCACCCTACATTTCTCTCTCGAGAGAAGAACATCCGTGCCGACTAGTGTTGAGCATTCCGATACTGCAAATATCGGGTATCGGCCGATATTTGCTGTATCGGAATTCCGATTCTGAGATCCGATATTTTCGTCATATCGGATACCAGAATCGGAATGTTCCTGTCACGGTCAGTGTCCATCGGTCGGGTCTGTCAGGAGTCAGCGGCACTAACCTGGCAGAAGATCTCCGGCGGTCACGTCCTGGACTGCTTGATGGCCGCCATCATCTTCTCCCTGGCGGTCACGTGCAGTTTCTCGCGATAACTGCACGTGCTGCCAGGTAATCGCGGCCGTAAGGCAGTCCGATGACGTCACCGCTGGGTAAGCTGGTAAGCAGCTATGCTGCGTCGGGATTACAGGCTCTGCCTGGCATTCCGATGTAGCAGAGCTGGATCTTTGTGGGACAATCGTTACTATGGACTGCGTCGGACAGGTGGTATACTGTTGGTTTGTTTTTTTTCTTTTTTTACAGGAGATCGATGGCGTCGCAGGAATGAGAGTGTAATAAAAGAAATGAAAACTGTGTTGTCTCTTTTATTTCATTAAAATACTTTTTTCTTGCTGTATCTTTTTTTTAAACATTTAAAAACTTTGGGATTAATAATGGATCGGTGTCTTATTGACGCCTCTCCATTATTAACCGGGCTTATTGTCACCGTGCAATTAACAGTGACATTAACCCCTTATTACCCCGCTTGCCACCGCTACAGGGCAAGTGGGAAGAGCCGGGTAAAGTGCCACAATTGGCACATCTTTTGATGCGCCAAATGTGGGGCTGCTGTAGCCTGGTATTATCAGGCTGTTGAGGGCCAAAATCCATGGGCCTTGACAGTCTTTTAATACCAGGCCGCAGCAGTCTGCATTTTACTTGGCTGGTTAACAAAAATAGGGGGGACCCCCACGCCATTTTTTTTTGAGGGGATCCCCTATTTTTGTTAACCAGCCAAGCTAAGCAGACTGCTGTGGCCTGGTATTATCAGGCTTGCAAGGTCCATGGATATTAGATCCTTACCAGCCTGAAAAACCAGGCCTCAGGAGTCTGCTTCATCTGGCTGGTTAACAAAAATAGGGGGGACCCCACGCCATTTTTTTTCAAGGGGATCCCCTATTTTTGTTAACCAGCCAAGATAAGCAGGCTGCTGTGGCCTGGTATTATCAGGCTGGCAAGATTCATGGATCTTGGCTCCTTAACAGCCTGAAAATCCAGGCCTCAGCAGTCTGCTTCATGAGGCTGGTTAACAAAAATAAGGGGGACCCCACGCCATTTTTTTTTCGAAGGGAACCCCTATTTTTGTTAATCAGTTCCCTCTGATGCCACTGATGGTGTCCCTGGCTGACCTGAAGTGAAAGTGGAAAGCAATCAATTAAGCTTTCCACTTCTTCTCCTGTCAGCCAGGAGAGGAGAAGATTCATTCCGGGGTTTACTGTGAGGCTGCAGAATTAGCTGCAGTCCCTGCAGTAAACATTAACCCTTTCTGATGGATTACACCGTGGGACCTGACTGTGCCGGCTTTTGTGAAAATGCAGAACCCGACATGAAATGACACATGGTTTACATAGAGTTAACAATGTCATTTCAAGTTGTTTGATATATTGTTTTCACTAACAAGTACATGAGTGTATGTGTGCAAAATTTCACACCTGTAGGGGTTAATTAAAGGTGTAAATTCGTAGCAAAAAAGTCCGTTTTTTTTACAACGAATTTACACCTTTAATTAACCCCTACAGGTGTGAAATTTTGCACACATACACTCATGTAACTGTTTGTGAAAATCAGATATCAAACTACATGAAAATACATGGTTAACTCTATGTAAACCATGTGTCATTTAATTTCGGGTGCTTCTGTATTTTCACAAAAGCCGGCATTACCCGGCAATTGAATCAGAGGCTATTTTACTATGTAGAAGTGTATAAACTATAAATATATGTATATATATATATATATGTCACAATGACATGTTATATATATATATATATATATATATATATGTATTCTATGTGTGTATATTTAGTGTTTACAAGGAAAGAAAGGTTTTTTTTTAGTTACGATATTTCTGTCCCTTAGACTTGCATTGGATTTCCGGTATCGGAATCGGGTATCGCCGATACTTTTTGGGTATCGGCGATACCCATTCTGATCCGATACTTCTTGATATCGGAAAGTATTGCTCAACCCTAGTGCCGACGCTCTCTCTAGCTCTGTGGTGTCCTCTGAGGAGGAGGAGGAGGAGGAGCCTCGGCTTATTGTCCCCACAGAGAGCCTGTGTAAGGTTCTTTGTCTCTGTTGACATGTTCCTTGAAACTCAGTTTTCCGTCGGCCATTTTGCTTTCTGTCTTTCTGCAGCTCTTGCCCTCAGTTAATATGGAGTTTCCAGTTTTCATGTTCCCGCCCTGATTCTTCCCTCTTGCTTCTTAAGCAGCCTCAGCTGAACAATCAGTGCTCCTGAATCAAGCCTCAGTCAGTCTGTGACCTGACTCCTGGAAGCCTTGGACTTGTACTCCAGCTATTCCCTACTGAGGAACCTTGGAACACTTTTGGACTCTGGAAACCTGCTGTTTGGTGAATCCATGTTTGCAGAGGAATTACGGTACAGAGAAGAGATCCTGAACCTGCTTTGGAGAGTTATTGTAGTGCTTGAAGTTACTCTGGCCTGCTGTGTCTCCTGTCGCTGTTCCTGCAAACTGTGTGAACTTTTCAGCATGCTTGTATGAAGTAATACAAGTCATTTCATTTCAACCTATGTCTTCTGTGTTTTCCTCGCACCCAAGCACAAGACGCTATAGGAACTGTACACTATACATGACAGCCTGAGAACAGTGGCCCCGGTTTCGCTAGAGTCTTTGCCCCCGGGCAAGACTTTTGTGCCTACCAATTTGCGACTGGAGGTACTCTCTTGGGCACATTCGTCCAGGGTGGGTGGACACTTTGGGGCAAAGAGGACATCTGAGTTGCTGGCGAGGACATACTGGTGGCCGCATATGGTCCGTGACGTTGGGGACTATGTTCGGGCGTGTGTCTCCTGCGCCAAAAATAAGTCTCCCCGACAACGGCCAGCTGGGTTACTTTACCCCTTGCCGATGGCAGACAGACCCTGGGAGATGGTTGGGATGGACTTTGTGGTCGGCTTACCCAAGTCTCGGGGTTGCACCATCATTTGGGTAATCACCGACCATTTTTCCAAAATCGTACACCTGGTGCCGCTGCCACGGTTACCTTCTGCACGGGCTCTGGCAGCGTTGTTCGTTAGGCACATCTTCCGTCTACAGGGCATGCCGGACAAAATTTTCAGTGACCGAGGTCCCCAGTTTGCGTCTCGGTTCTGGAGAGAGCTTTGTCGTCTACTCAGTATTGAGCTAAATCTCTCTTCAGCATATCATCCCGAGACGAATGGGTTGGTAGAGAGGGCCAACCAGACCTTGGTCACCTATCTACAACATTTTGTCTCAGCCAGGCAGGATGACTGGGCATCCTTGCTACCGTGGGCTGAGTTTGCACTAAACAATGCTGTGGCTGACTCCACCGGACAGACTCCATTCCTCCTAAACTACGGTCAGCATCCGCAGGTTCCAGTGCCCATGCCCGTGTCTTCCGCCGACTCCAAGGTGGCAGACTGGGCTGTGGAGGCACGGGACATTTGGGACTGTACCCAGGATGCCATTCAGGCGTCCAAGGAGGATGAGGTCCTCTGCCGATGCACATCGGCGCCCCGCTCCAACATTTGCTCCTGGGGACTTGGTGTGGCTCTCCGCCCGTAACATTAGGCTGCGAGTTGAGTCCAGTAAGTTGGCACCCCGCTACCTGGGTCCTTTCAAAGTCCTCAAGCAGGTTAACCCTGTGGTATACCGTTTGGCTCTTCCACCACGCCAGGGTATCTCCGACACCTTTCACGTATCCCTCCTGAAACCCATGCTCATGTTCCGGTTTTCCGAGTCATCTGCCGGGACATCGGGTTCGTCTACAGACGACAATGAGGTGAACGCCATCGTAGGGTGTAAGGTGGGCAAAAAGTTTTATTTGGTGGACAGGAGGGGCTATGGGCCTGCGGATAGGTCTTGGGAGCCTGCCGAGCATGTTCACACTCCGCAGCTCATCGCTGCCTTTGAGCGCCGCGAGGCCCAAAGAAGGGGGGCCTAATTAGGGTTCGAGTTCCCAATGCTGCACAAGGGGAATCTCGAGCCATTCCCGCTGCGGTCCCCCATCCGTCTCCGGCCGCAGTGGAGACTGCTTCAGCAGAGATGTCGGTCCCAGCGTCTTGCCCATTCCAATACTGTGCAGAGACTTGCTGCTGCCCCTCCTGGATCTTCTATTATAGCCAGTGCTGGAGCAGACGTCTTTAGGACGAAGTCCTGCGTTTCCCCTTCTGAGCATGCCCAAGGTAAGATCTCTCATTGGAGATCAGGGGTCACATGTTCAGGTACTGCAGCAGCTCCTATTGGTCCGCCAGGAAGGTCCTGAAACTACATGTGTTTTGGAACAGTTTCTCATTAGTCCTTTTTCTGGCAGGTCCTGTAGCTGTTACTATAAAAGGGTGGCATGGCTGGGCCGCCATGCGCTAGTATCAAATCTGTTATGTGCTTGCGCCAGTGAGGTCATGTATGCATGTGGTTAGGTCTGGCTGAAATAAGCCCCTAGAATAACGGCACCTCTGGTGAGGAGATTGTATGCACGTGTTCAGGGCTCGGCTGAAAACGCCATTAGAATACCGGCTACTCCGGTGAGGAGATTGTTGCTTGTGTTCTGACTGCATGATCTCAGACTGCAATCCGCTTAGCAGTCACCTGTGTTCCCTGTGAGTCAAACAGGACACAGTCTTTTTCTCAGCGGCTCTGTGACGCAGCAGGGTTCGCTTTATAATGCTGGTTCAGCGCCCTAGCGTTTTACTTTGCGGCTCACTGAAGCTAAGTGAGTTCGTACTTATCGCCATATAGCGCTGTGGCATTCCCGTTAGCAGCTCTGGGGATTAACAGAGTTCGCACTAACTGCCACAGCGCGCTACGCTGTTTATTTTAGCGACTCTGCGGGATAACAGAGTTCACTACTTTCGCCATCTTACTAGCAGCGGGCTTCGCCTGCACAGTGGACCCCGGGCTGCTAACGCACCTCTCTACAATATCTATTAGGTGCTTTCCGCAGACCCTAACAGTATGGCTATTATGGATCGAGCTGGCAATCCACAGAGAGGCTTGCTATTGGCAGTCAAGTAAAAAATTTCACTCACATAGCATGTTGCCACATTTCCCCCACAGCTCCAAAATTTCACCTCCAGTGAAGTATAAGCATGCCAGTCCCAGCCCTTTTGCTGAGTGACACCATCCAATGCTCTTGCCTTCGGGTTCCAGGGGCCCTAAGCGTTTCCCTTGAAAAAAAGCAGGCAAAAGCAGGCAACCATGCTTGAATACTTCAGCAAGGGATAATGGAACTGTACTCTGTTTCTATTTTCTTGTTTGTTCCAAGTGGGGCCATGATTAAGATGGGACCCGGTGGATCACTACGTGAAGGAACTGGATGCTGTCAGGCTACTGCAGTGTAGCACAACCTCCCCAGAGGGAACTTGTGAGGGACGTGAGACTGCGTACACAGAGTAGCTCCACAGAGCAGAAGCACAGGTGCCACCAAGTGGCGGAAGCGTAGTCAGACATGCCGAGTCAAAAAAGTTCAGAGGCAGTAGTACAAAACAGAGTACACACAGTGGCTTCAAAGCACATTACTCCAACAGATATGGGTTAAAGAATACACAGTTTGCAAGAAATGAAACATATTTTACTGGAAAAAATTGTTCTACACGCAAACTGTGTGACAAAATATGTTTGTTGTAAAAAAAAAAAAAAAAAACTTGATGGCATTAGTCAATTTCTACACCTGTACCAGCCCAATTTTTTTATTTTTTTAAACCAACGAAATTTCACAGCAACTGAGCTTTAATATGTGACAGTATTTCTACATCTGTACCAGTCAAATTTTGGATTTTATTTCAAACCAAAGAAAACTCACACAAACCAAATTGTAAAGAATATGTGGCAATAGTCAATTTTTGGAACATAAATATTTTATTTTTGTCCTTGGACAAGCGGTTTGAAAAATTTAACCCACTGTAATTTTACACAAAGCACATTAACCCCTTAGCTACCTCTGATACGCCTTTTAACGAAGGTCATTAAGGGTACTTATTCCTCAGTGCCACCTTTTAACGGCATTGAGGAATAAGAGAATAGAGCCGAAGAACGGCAGCGATTCCCACGGTATTGGACCAGACTCGTTTGCAACTGATCAGGGCCAATTAACCCCTTAACCATCCGTCAAGGAACAATTTCTTCACTAACGAGTTCAGACACAATGCGCCTGGCAGGCGCAGGCAAGAAAAATGCCTATAACATCTAATTTTCTCAATTTAGGCATTATAAAAATGATCAGTGACCTACATAGGTATCTAATATAAAAGAGTACACAAGGTGCAAAAAAAACCATTTACTTACCATAAAAGTAAAAACTCTAAAAGTACACACATTTCACAACTCCCGCCAAATAGCCCCCAGTTTTAAAAAGTAAATATTGGGAAAAAGCTTAATTTTCAGTTACATAAAATGGTATTAGGCCGCCGTCACACTTGCCGTATGAAAAATCAGTCCGATTTTCTCGGCCAAGAATTGCAGGTGTGTTCTCCATATGGTCATCCGTGTGTAATCCCTTTGCAATGCGATGATGCGATTTCATCGCATCTATGTATCCCTGTGACATCCGTATGGCATCCATATGTCATGTGTATGCCGTGATTTTATCGCAGACTTGCAAAATGAACATATAATGGATCCATGCCCTGAAAAGAATTAAAAACCTAATCATCTACCCTATTTATTGGCTCAACAACAGGTTACACCCTCAAATCTTTGCATTAGAGTCCGTGCTTGTGTTTTGTTATTGCTGCTTTGTGTCAAAAATGTCAGACAGGCTTACTTTCAACACTACTGAGCGGGTTCTTTTCCACTGGGTTTTGTCCCGATGTTTTGGGGAGCCTTACCCAGTGATTGTGGATCCAAGGAAGTGGAGACAAATGTGGGTACATCCGCTTTTGAGGCGACGGCTGACTAAAGGGCATTTCCACCATTTGTATGCTTCTCTATGCAGCCATCGTGACAAGTTCTACCAGTATTGTCGGATGAGCGTGTCAACACTTGACATTTTGTTGGAGACTGTGCACTTTGGGATCACCTTCATAGACACAAGATGCGCAAGTCTATTTCCAGCGCCTTTTACTTACTTTATGGTATGTATTCATCCTCTTTGTTGACAATGCATTTTCTTTCTGTTTGAGCTAAATACACTGATCCATTCCTTTTTTTGTAGTTTTTTTTCATTTTTTTTAAATAAATTTATAGGATCGCATTTTGACTTTTACATTTCATGCTGTTTGTAATAGTTCCATAGGCATTGAATTGTGGTGTGTTTTGTTTAGGCAGTGTTTAGTGTGCACTGTCCATAACTTTTAGGAACTCCTAAACTGTTTAGTTGAGGAATGGATATGTTAATTTGTATTTTTTTTTCTTTTCACATACAGATTCCTATCCACTGGCCTCTTCATCTTAAATTTTTAATTGGAAAATCCACCATCTCTGGAATTGTCCGTTCGACGTGCTCAGAAATATGGTCCCGACTGCATCAATCAGTAATGGCTGAGCCCAAAAAACAAGACTGGCTGTGGATAGCCCATGGCTTTCAGGAATGGTGCCAATTTCCAAACTACATTGAATCCCTGGATGGGAAGCACATCCATGTGTGTAAGCCGCCAAACTCAGGGTCCCAATATTATAATTATAAACAGATTTTTCTGAAGTGCTGTTGGCCCTGGTCAACAGTGGATACATGTTTGTAATTGTAGATATTGGGGCCTGTGGAAGAACTGGAGACTCCAGAGTCTTCAATTCTTCCATAATGGACCGGCGGCTGCGCAATAATGACTTGGACCATCCACCCCCACTTCAGCTACCAGGGTCCACTATGGAAGTGGTGCCTTATGTGATGGTTGCTGATGAGGCCTTTCAATTAAACGCAACATCATGAGACCATATCCACATAGAGCCCTGGACCACAGGCGCAGAATCTTTAATTTCCGCCTATCACGCGCACAACGACTGGTGGAGTGTGCCTTTGGTATTCTCTGTGCCAAATGGCGGGTCCTGCACTAAGCCATTCAACTTAGTGAAGGAAATGTGAATGAGGTTATTAAAGCCTGTGTGATACTTCATAACTTCACCAGAATCCATGACTGTACATCAAATGATGGTGATGAAGTGTCAGATGGAAATAATGCCTTGGCTACTACACATGTACTTCATCCAAGTCATCAGCCCTCTGGACTTTAAGCGCAGGATGTGTTTACTAAATATTTTGTTTCTCCAGACAATGCAGTCTCTATGTTATGATGCTTTTTTTTGGGGGAGGGTCAAAAACAAAGTTATGTTAATATTTGAAGTGTGTGTTGCTTTGGCCTAATAATGTAAAAAAAAACTGATAATAAACACGTCATCTATATCGTTATAACACCACAAACCGCTGATATTGAATTAACTTGTTTTAATCCAAACATGTTTTTTGACAACAAAAAAACATATTTTACTCATATGGCATATTGGCCCAATAAATCTTGGGACTATATAAACCACAAAAACAAACCAAAAAAATTGCCAGGAAGACACTTTGCCTTATATATATTATAGTAGGTTTGGGGTGGTGATGGCGGGAGGACAGCATGCGAGGTTTGGCTACTTTGTGTGGCAACCTGAGAGTGACCCTGAGAGTGACAGAATTTCAGCCCAAGGATGGTACCTGTTGGGGAGCAAGGTTCTGTACAGTATGGTATGGATGTTGGTATTCCTGTGTAGTGGCATGGCCCATTTGTTCATACCCACAATATGGCCATGTCGAGCATACCCATGTTGGGACCACTCTCCAACAGTGGGTCTGCTCAAGTGGCCATATTGGCCAGGTGCGGCAGTGTCTGAAAATTGCACATGTGTTGGTCGATGTTGGCTTGGGGTGTGCTGTGGCTGACGTGTTGGCATACATTGGGAAGGTGGTTCATCAACTGATAGTGCCTGCTCATCCTGGATTCCAGGCATTTGAAGTTGGTTACTGCTGGACATTTGCCACCTTTCTAGGAATACAAATACCAGGTTGGGATTATTTGGGTGGTACAAGCATCTATTAAAATTTGGATTGCCTCTCTGGCCCGCAGCCTCACCTAACTGGGAATTGTACATAGGTAGCGTGAAAGACTGCGTGCATAAGCTTCCTCACTATCGTCATTCACAGTTTGTGAAAGGTAGTCCAACACCCCAGTGTCCACTTGTCTCTTGTTGCTGGTGGTGGAAACCTCCCTCCTGCGCCGACAATGGCGTGGGATGATGGCAGCCTGTAGTGAAGTGTCCAGGGGTAATGTTGGACTGCTACTGTGGCCCCAGTCCTCGTCCTCTGGATTGGCCTCCTGTTGTGCAGAAGGCACTGCTGGTGGTGGTGGGTGGGTGCTGGATGATTCTGCCAAAGATGGGCCAGCCACTTCTTCTCCTTCACCAACTGGGTCAATGTTTACCACAGAGTCGGAAGCAGTTTCCCTCTTGGTAAGGTTTGAGCCAGTTCTGTTTTTAAGCACAAAGTAGAAAATAAAAGAAAAGTTTTGCCCATAAAGCCCTTTGTAAAATGTGGGGTCATGCATGCATTTACGGTCTGAGAGCCAGAAAATTAAGTCTATCGTAATACAGATATTTCCTTTTTTTTTAGGGGCCTCGTCACCACTTTTGGCCCGCTGCTGTAGATCACGTCGGTACTGCTCTCGGCAGCTGCGCCACCGTCTAGTGACATCAGACACTGCAAAGTAACATAATAAAGGATTTAACTTTCAATCACAGTGTTTGCCTTGCCAAATGTAGGCTACAGTATAATGTGGCCTGCTACTTGGCAAGTGTAAAGTGTGAAATAGGCAGGATATTACTAACAACATCACATATGATGATGTTATGTTTTTTGTTGCTTCATTTGGATTTTTTTTTAGGATTGTACTTACTAATTTCTTGCTTCACCACACAAAGACTTTCCTCATAATTGGGGAACATTTGTGTGGAGATTCTCTTCCATGCGGCATCCTTTCGTGCGTGGTCAGAGTAATGTGCGTTACTCTGGTCCCATAGTTCTGGCCTCTCCTGAACCAGAACTATCAGCATCTCGACATTGATGTGTCTGGCCATGCTGCTGGACTCCGTGGAGTCGTGTTCCAGTATTTTTCTAGAGTTTGCCAGTGAAATTTGGATGCCAAAGCTTCCTGATAATGGGTGAGGCAATTTCCTGTCACCTGGAAAATGCTTGCATATTTCTCGCAAGTCACACTGATGGTCCATGTGGTGTGCGATTTTTTTCTCGCAACCATAGACTTGCATTGGTGAGACTCTGCCGATATACGTGTACAATCGCAGCATGCTGCGATTTTATTCGCACGTAGAATACGGCCGAGAAAAAAAATGGTGATGGGAGCTGCCCCATAGATTAATACTGGTCCGAGTGCTATGCGATGTTTTATCACATAGCACTTGTCCGTATTCATCGCTAGAGTGACTCTGGCCTCAGACACTTATTCATTCAGAATTAGATGTTAAAGGTTCACCAGAAAAAAACACATTTGCAAAGCAAAGAACAAGAATTGCACATTATTTTTGCATGTGTCAGGCAGATTGCATTATGACATTTGTGGCATTCATAATTGGAAAGCCTTCTGTGTCTGCTTTCCATGGTGACAGTGGATTTCAACTATCATCTTCTGGGTGGAATCTTTTGAGCCAAAATTGAGGGGATACCGATAGTTTTCATATTTCTCCTGCGTAGCTCTTCAAGACCTAGTTCATGGACCAATTTTTTCAGATAGGCTCTTCTACGGAGTGGTTCAAGCTGGTTTTCAAGGTAAATCACTTATGAATTTATACCACCAAATTCAACATAGTGAAAAATATGAACATTGGCCAGCGCCTGGAGTTTCTGCTGACGCTGAAAGTTGGGCACATCTGATCAGCTGTATCAACACCCCCTATGGTTGAATTATAAAACGTAATTATTTCTGTTTTTTTTTTTGTGCTTCAGACCCAGGATCGATGGCATCATCATCGTAAAGCGTTGAGACAAGAATTAAATTTTTCTTTTTGCGCGGTCCATAGGAAACCAAAACATTTCCCTTATTGGATGCAAACATACTGCTGAATTGTTTTCTCCCTTTCACAAAAAATACAGGCCACATTTTGAAGAGTGTGTTATCTTCGTCAGATGCCTCATCTATTTGTGAGCTACAAATTGCAGCATTTAAGGCCTCCATTCCACAGTTTTTGCTGCGTCTTACCCTATTTATTGACACCAATTTGCTAATAAAAAAAAGTACAGTCCAGATAATTTAAAGCATACCTCCCAACCGTCCCGGTTTGGGCGGGACAGTCCCGATTTTGACCCCCCCGTCCCGCTGTCCCGCTGAGGACACTATGTGTCCCGCAGTGAGACGAGCCGCCACGCCCCCATGCACCCCTTGCTGCCCTCCTTGTCTCTACAGTTCAGCAGCTCACAGCTAGCATCTTCTGTGCCCACAGGACCTGTGATGAGGTCACAGGAGGGGAGGAGTCAGGGGTCACATGATCAGTGTCCTCTTGTGTGCAGGACTCTGCGCTGCCGCTGTGATGGTAAACTTGTCATGGTGCTGGATGAGGGTAAGTTTGTGTGTGGGTGGGGACTGTGGATGTAGCAGTGCTGTAGTGTGTACAAGTTGGGTCGTGTGTGTATGAGGTGTACGGAGCGGAGCCGTGTGTGTACGGAGCGGAGCCGTGTGTGTCTGAGGTGTACGGAGCGGAGCCGTGTGTGTCTGAGGTGTACGGAGCGGAGCCGTGTGTGTACGAGGTGTTCGGAACGGAGCCGTGTGTGTACGAGGTGTACGGAGCGGACACGTGTGTGTACTAGGTGTACGGAGCGGAGCCGTGTGTGAAAAGTGTATGGAGCGTAGCCTTGTGTGTACGAGGTGTACGGAGTGGAGCCGTGTGTGTATGAGGTGTATGGAGCAGAGCTGGTTGTGTACGAGGTGGCTGTAGCAGTGCAGTGTGTGTACGGAGCTGAGCCGCTCATCTCCGTACACACAGGGCTCCGTGCTTGAGCCGTGTGTGTACGGAGCAGAACCGTGTGTGTACGGGATGTAGAGAAGTGGAGCCGCATGTGTACTAGGTGTACGGAGCGGAACCGTGTGTGTACGAGGTGTACGGAGCGGAACCGCATGTGTGCGAGGTGTATGGAGCGGAGCTGTGTGTGTACGAGGTGGCTGTAGCAGTACAGTGTGTGTACGAAGCTGAGCCGCTCATCTTCGTACACACAGGGCTCCGTGCTTGAGCCGTGTGTGTACGGAGCAGAACCGTGTGTGTACGGGGTGTACGGAGCGGAAACGCATGTGTACGAGGTGTATGGAGCGGAACTGCATGTGTACGAGGTGTAAGGTGCAAAGCCACATGTGTACAAGGTTTACGGAGCGTGGCTGCGTATGTATGAGGTTTACGGAGTGAAGCCGTGTGTGTACTGAGTGGAGCCATGTGTGCGCGAGGTGTGCGGAGTGGAGCCGTGTACGGAGCGGAGCCGTGTGTGCGCGAGGTGTACAGAGGGGAACCGTGTGTGTATGAGGTGTGCGGAGCCGTGCATGTACAAGGTGTATGGTGGGGAGCATTCATACCTCCCAACAGTCCCGATTTTGAGAGAGGGTCTGCCCCGCTGTCCCGGCTGGCAGCTTACTTTCCCCGTGGACACAGGAGTACACGGCGGAGCCCCGAGGAGCACTTTAAAACTCTGCTCTTTCTTTCTTTTCCTCAGTACCAGTCAGTGTGCGCACAGTACCAGCCACTGATCCCATAATGCCAGCCACTGTGCCCTCAGTACTAGTCAGTGTGCCCACAGTACCAGCCACTGATCCCATAATGCCAGCCACTGTGCCCTCAGTACCAGTCCGTGTGATCAGCAGGGCTAAATGGGTGTAGTTGGGGCGTGGACATGGGTGTGATTAGTTGTGAAATGGGTGTGGTCAGGGGCGTGGCCTAAAATTCGCTACGCGCGCCGCAACTTCCGTCCCTCTTTCCCATCTTCAAAAGTTGAGAGGTATGATTTAAAGTGTGTTTTTCCTGCACACAGATCACATCTGAGTTTCCTCCCAATTCAGCCAATTGTAGTGAATGTGGAAAATATTGTAATCCTTTTAAAGTGGACAAGGGGCAAGGCGCGTGGCAAGGGACCGGGAAGTGGACGTGATGGTGATGTTGCATGCAGAGGCCGAAGCCGTGGGCAAGCTGAAATTGTGGCACAACAAACACCCACATCTTCTCGCTTGAGCTTCCTGTCCGAATTCCTAGGGAAACGGCAAACAGCACTATTGAAACCAGAGCAGTGTCAAAAGGTAGTTGGTTGGATAGCGGATAATGCTTCCAGTCACTTTGCTACCACCACCAGACCTGTTCACTTTTCCATTTATAAATTTGGGACTCTTGCACGGTCCACTTGAAGCGGGGCAAAATGAGATGACATGTAGCGATGTCATTTGAACAGCCACGTTTCACACAAAGGCGACGGTGGGAACGTGTCACAACAGGTGGACGATGATGAGATACAATTGCCAGAAAGTCAGGAGGAGGATCAGGGTGCGGAAGTGGAAGAGGAGGTGAGGGAGGACAGCAGCACACAAGGTGAGGGAGGCATAGCACCACAACAGGCAGGAAGAAGCACTGTTGTGGTCGCAGACAGAAGGTGTTCCTCGTAACACCAACAAGACGGAAGTTGGCAGTACAACTGTTAGGTATTCCTGAGTCTAGTTGTTTTTTAAAGACTCTGCTGATAAATAGGGATGAGTGAGTATATTTGCAAGTATTCGGTACTCGGCGAGTATTACGGTACTCGCGGTACTCGAAACATAGCGAGTATTTCACTACTCGCCTCGCGATATTCGGATCTCCGCTTAGCATGTTAGCCAGTCACAGTAATGCTGCATCCTTCTTGGTTGTGGCATTACTATGATTAGCTGGCCACACAGCATCATAGATCAGTCATAGCCTATGATTCATAGGCTCTAAAGACTATGTGTGTGTGGAGAATGTGTGTGTATCTGTGTGCGGGGGTCTGTGTGTATCTGTGTATGTGTCTGTGAATTTGCGGGGCTGTGTGTGTGTGTGGGTCTGTGTGTGTGTCTTTTCCTCAAGTCCCAAAACTGCTTTGTAGAGTCTAGCAGAAAATTACTCGCATTTCACATTGACTTGCATTGGATTTGCTACTAGTAACAAATGCTTGAGTATTAGGACCCACTCGTTATGAGTAGCGAGTCCGAATATTTCACTACTCGCTCATCCCTACGATAACCCCAAAAAGACCATTTGCACCACCTGCCATGTCCGCATCAGCATGGGTAGCAAAACTACCAGCCTGACCAACACCAGCATGATCAGGCACATAGCAGCAAAGCACCCGACTTTGTGGGCTGAACCCCAGGGTACAGGAACACTGTCTGTGGGTGACACCACAACTTCTTCTGCTGTTTTGCATGGAAGCCAATCCCCTGTCCATGGTGCCTGCGAAGATGCCTCCTGCCCTACACCTATCGTTGCACACACTCAACTACCATCATCATCAAGTACTTCCATGTCCTTGTTCCAGCGCAGCCTTCAATTATCCATACCCCAGTCATTGGAACGCAAGCGGAAATATCCAGCCAACGCACTACAGGCCACAGTACTAAATTCACACATTTCTTGTCTGTTTCCACTCGAAATGTTGCCTTTTAGGCTCGTGGAGATGGAAGCTTTCCGCAACCTGATGGTGTCTGCCATCCCAAGGTACTCTGTCCCCCGCCACCACTATTTCTCCTGGTGTGCTGTTCCGGCATTACACAAACACGTGTCCCACAACATTACCCGTGCCCTCAACAATTCAGTTACTTGAAAAGTACACGTAACCATGGACACGTGGGCAAGTGCTTCTGGGCAAGGAAGGTACATCTCGCTGACGGCACACTGGGTTAACGTAGTGGAAGCCGGGACCAAATTTCATGCCCTATACAGTAGACGGTACTACAAGCACAATTGTCATACTGTCTGTTCTGTGTGGATGGCCTGAGGACAGGCAGGAGGAGAAGAAGGAGGAGGAGGACAGTATGGTCAGTCATCCAGATGGTGAGGACAAGGAAGTTAACCAAAAGAAAAGAAGAGAATGGTGACAAAATGCCACTATAAAATAAAGTAAACTTATAATAAGATATTTATATATAGATATAGATCGAAATAAAATATCACAAAGAGAGGTATATATGAAAATATAACAATATTTATTATAATATATAATAACAAATCAAAACATGAGACTTATGGACAAACCTAGTATGAGGGAAGAAGATATAATACAGCCAATCAGTATAAATGACCATAGTAAAATACTACTCGGCTACGTCAGGAGGCCTCCTGACGTAGCCGAGTGCGGTGAAACGCGAGTCGGGGCTTTCCTGCATCCCCCCTCTATCGGTGCAGTGTGTACGCTATCATCATGTCACAAGGTAATGATTAGCTTAATATTTTTGGCATGTCTTTTGTTCTCAACTCGCTTCTCTCTGTGTTATCTATTAGTATTTTACTATGGTCATTTATACTGATGAAGCAAGTTTGAAACCAGATCTTTTTTGATTATTCATGCCTGCGCACATGCACTGTATGTGAGGGGGAGATTTGTGTCATTTCTCTCAATCACTGTCTACCTTTTGACAGTGATTGGCTGTATTATATCTTCTTCCCTCATACTAGGTTTGTCCATAAGTCTCATGTTTTGATTTGTTATTATATATTATAATAAATATTGTTATATTTTCATATATACCTCTCTTTGTGATATTTTATTTCGATCTATATCTATATATAAATATCTTATTATAAGTTTACTTTATTTTATAGTGGCATTTTGTCACCATTCTCTTCTTTTCTTTTGGTTAACTGTTTTGTCAGGCTTGAGGTATGTCCCGGGTAGCTACGGTGACAATCTTTTTAGGTTAAGGTGAGGACAAGGAAGCCTTGACAGTTAGCAGTCTGGCACTCATGGCAGATTTTATGCTGCGCTGCCTTTCCCATGACCCTCGCATTATCAAAATTTGTGTTGACACTCATTACTGGTTGGTGACACTTCTAGATCCACACTACAAGGAGAACTTTCAATCTCTTCTTCCAGAGTCAGATAGGTGTACTAAAATAATGCAGTACCAAAGGGCCATTGTTGCTGAATTAATGAAAAAATTCCCATCTGAAAACACTGGAGGCAGAGGTCACAGTTCGTTGGACAACCAAGGAGTAGAGGCGGGAGAGACCAACTACAATCCAGCAGAGGCAGGTTAACACTGACAAAGTTCTGGGACACTTTTCTCAGACCCTCCCATCGCCATGGCCCAAAGTCGCGGGGTAGTCTCACAAGGAATGGAAAGTTTGGGAAGATGATGAAGGAGTACCTTGCTGACTGTACCAATGTCCTCCGTGATTCTTCTGTGCCTTTTAATTATTGGGTATCCAAGCTGGATACGTGGCATGAACTGGCTCTCTACGCCTTAGACGCCCTGGCCGGTCCTGCTGCTAGCGTTTTGTCAGAGCAGGTTTTTAGTGCCACTGGTGGAATAATAACTGATAAGCGCATCCACCTGTCAACTGAAAATGCTGACAGGCTGACTTTTATAAAAAATGAACAAGGCCTGGATTGGGGCAGACTTCTGTACACCACTGATTGATAACAGTAAAACATAACCTTCAATGCAGTGTATTTTTTGGGGAGGTGTATTACCATGCACCTCTTCACACCCAAACATGGGTATACGCTTCCTGACTTTGGCTATTTGGTGTGTTATTATCCTCCTCCTTCTCCTCATCCTCATCTTCCAACACCACTATAACACGAGGGTGACCGTGGTCCGTGATGCAACAACAAGTAGAAATTTTTTCAAGGGTGTTTTGATGCCTGTTACAAAAATGTTTACACTTTATGTTGATGTATCCCCTTCCAGGGGAAAATGTTTTTCAGCCTATGCACTTAGTGTATGGGCATTACAAGTATAGGAGACCCGCTACTTTAAACTGGGAAGACCTTTTTCACAGGTCATACTTCACATCTCTTCCTACACCACCCCTAGATCACCAGGGTGACCGTGTTCAGTGATGAAATAGCCACTAGATTGTTTTGCAATGGTGTTGGATGTCCGTAACAAAAAATATTTATAAAGTAGGGTGATGTGTCCACACCCCACAGGAAAATGTTTTTCAGCCTATGCACTTAGCGTATGGGCATTACAAGTATAGGAGACCCGCTCCTTTTTTGCAGGCCATACTCCACGTCTCTTCAGAACCACCATTAGATCACCAGGTTGACCATGTTCTGTGATGAAACAGCTACTAGATTTTTTTCCAAGGGTGTTTATAATGTCCGTAACAACAATTATTTACACAGTTGGTTGATGTGTACCCCCCAGGGTAAAATGTTTGTCAGCCCGTACACTTAGTATGTGGGCATTCCAAGTATAATAGAACTGCTCCTTTGAACTGGGAAGACCTTTTTCGCAGGCCATTCTCCACGTCTCTTCAGACACCACCCCTAGATCACCAGGTTGACCGTGTTCTGTGATGAAACAGATACTAGATTGTTTTCCAAGGGTGTTGGATGTCCATAACAAAAAAATTTACACAGTAGGTTGATGTGTCACCCCAGGGGAAAATGTTTTTCAGCCTATGCACTTAGTGTCTGGGCATTACAAGTATAGGAGACCCGCTTTTTTAAACTGGGAATACATATTTCACAGGCCATACTCCACGTCTCTTCCTAAACCACTGCTAGATCACCATGGTGACCGTTTTCTGTGATGAAACAGCCACTGGATTGTTTTGCAAGGGTATTGGATGTCTGTTGTGATTGTGTTAGAAATGAATTCTGAGCAGAAGCTCCCTCTGGTGGTTACAAACAGTACTGAATTATTCAATGAAGATTGTGAAGATTGGCAATCAGTTGTTACGGACTGGTCTTATATAAGGGAGGTTCCCTCCCATCAGGGTTGCCGGTGATTGTTCTTGTCTCAACTTTGGTTCCTGGTTCACTTGGAAGCTTGCTGTGTCTTGCCTGCATCTTCTGCTAACAGATAAGATATTTTCTGCTTTTATTTTTGTGCTTGCTTTTTGCATTTTGTCCTGCACTTCTGTGGAGGTCAGCCAGGTCCCCTCCGGGGGCTTGTGCTCCTCTCAGTTTATCTGAGCCACTGTTATTTGTTCATTTGCCTTTTCCAGTTTTTTCAGTGGCTGCTGCTTAGTTTTGTTACACCAGAGAACTAATTTAGGTGGTAGCGGTCGTGTGATCTCAGGTTTTTTGCAATTAGTGAGTTGGTATTTTTTTAGGGTTTTTTGGATTGCAGTAAGTGTCCTTCCTATCCTTTTCTTTCTAGGAAGATTGGGCCCCAACGTTTGCTCATACTATTTTCTGTCTGTGTCTGTATTTCCTCTTGTCTAACCGCCATTACATGTTTGGGGGCTTCCTATGTTCTTTGGGGATCTGCGCCGGGGCAGATAGTTTTCCTCTTTCTATCTTTAGGTGTAGTTAGCTTCTCACGCTGTGACGACGCGTCTAGGACCAACGTAGGTACGCTCCACGGCTGCCTTTAGTTGTGGTGGTTAGTCAGGGTACTGCAATCCAGTAGATTCCAACCTCTCTGGTGTATTGCCTTTTTTTGCCTGCTCTCCTCAGCTACCATATTATAACAGATGTCAGTAACAAGAAATATTTACACAGTAGGTTGAAGTGTCCCCCCCAAGGGGAAAATGTTTTTCAGCCTATGCACTTAGTGTATGGGCATTACAAGTATAGGAGACCCGCTTTTTTAAACTGGGAAGACATTTTTCGCAGGCCATACTCCACGTCTCTTCCTAAACCACTGCTAGATCACCATGATGACCGTTTTCCATGATGAAACAGCCACTATATTGTTTTGCCAGGGTGTTGGATGTCCGTAACAAAAAAAATTTACACAGTTGGTTGATATGCCCCACACCAGGGGAAAATGTTTTTCAGCCTATGCACTTAGTGTATGGGCATTACAAGTATAGAAGACCCGCTCTTCAAACTGTGAAGACCTTTTTCAGAGGCCATACTCCACGTCTCTTCAGACACCAACTAGAACACCAGGATGACCGTGATCCGTGATGAAACAGCCACTAGATTGTTTTGCGAGGATATTGGATGTCAGTAACAAAAAATATTTACACACTAGGTTGATGTGTCCCCCCCAAGGGGAAAATGTTTTTCAGCCTGTGCACTTAGTGTATTGGGCATTACAAGTATAGGAGACCCGCTACTTTAAACTGGGAAGACCTTTTTCGTAGGCCATACTCCACGTCTCTTTCTATACCACCACTAGATCACCAGGGTGACCGTGTTTCATGATGAAACAGCCACTAGATTGTTTTGCAAGGGTATTGGATGTCCGTAACAACAGTTATTTACACAGTAGGTTGATGTGTTTCACCTCCAGGTGAAAATGTTTCTCAGCACATACACTTACTGTATGGGCATTACAAATATAGGTGACCCGCTCCTTTGTAATGGAAATAGATTTTTAGGAGGACTTCATACACATCTCTTCCAAGTGGTATTTTGGTTTGTCCAAATTTGGGGCAGGCCTTGCATTCAATGCATAGGCTAACAGTATGGCAGAACAAAATAAATAATGTGAACTTGGTTTTCCTGTGGCCATGCAGTTGTAAGGTTCTTTGTACATGTTCTTGAAACTCAGTTTTTCCGTCAGCCATTTTGCTTTCTGTCTTGCTGCAGCTATTTTGCCCTCAGTCAATATGGAGTTTTCAGCTTTCATGTTCCCGCCCTGATTCTCTCCCTCTTGCTTCTTAAGCAGCCACAGCTGAGCAATCAGTGCTTCTGAATCTAGCCTGCAGTGAACCTGTGACCTGACTCCTGGAAGCCTTGGATTTTGTACTCCAGCTATTCCTACTGAGGAACTCTGGAACTTTTGTGTGGACTCTGGAACCCTGCTCTTTGAAAGACTCACGTTTGCATGGACTTACGGTAACAGAGAAGAAGATCCTGAACCCGTTGTGAAGAGTGATTGCTGAGCTTAAGTTATTCTGGCCTGCTGTGTATCCTGCTTCTGTATCTGCAAGCTGTGTGACTATTTTTGCCAACTTGTATGAAGTAATACAAGACCTTCTATATCAAACCTGTGTCTCATGTATTTTCATGCACCCAAGCACAAGACGCTATATGAACTGTACTACATCAGTTACAAGACTCAAAGCCAAACGTTAGTGTCTGCTGGTTCTGGAAGGCTGTGTCTGCTGTAACTGTGGATATCAGACGTCCGGTTGTACTTTCTGTGATGACAGTGGTTGTGACTTCTCACAACCATTCCAGGTGAGCAATTCCCTTAAGTTTTTTTCTCTGCAGTGTTACCACAGGTAAACACTATTGTTTTTTTTTTTTTCTCCTCTCCTTCCAGTACTCCTGTCTTAAAAGATCTGGAAAATGGAGGCCCGCATAAAGGAACTTTGCGGAGTGACTGATAATATCCTTGCAGATTTACAGACTATAAAAACCCGTTTTACAAACCTACAGGACCTCACTAATCACAATTTGCAAGTGTTTGGACAGACTGCCCAGGATTTGCGAGCCAGGATTGAGGTTCTAGAGGAGCGAGTCCAGGCTCCTGCCGTAGCCCCGAGTTCTGGGATTCCCAAGTTGCCCCCTTTTCGTTTTGGCGGTGAACGTGAAAAATTCAGGGGATTTATTAACCAATGCAATCTGTTTTTTTCTGCACATGCTTCACAATTTCCCACTGAACGATCTAAAGTGCTTACTATAATTATGTTACTTACCAACAAGGCTTTGATGTGGGCAAACCCTCTGATTGAGACTGAGGATGAATGTTTGGATCATCTTGATGCTTTCATTTCAGCCATGGGGCAGGTGTTTGATGACCCCAATCGAGGTGCAACAGCTGAAGCAGCCATGTTAACTTTGCGCCAAGGTAAGCACTCGGTAGCCGAATATGCCTTGGATTTCAGGAGATGGGCCCTTGATACCACCTGGGACAGTTCCGCCAAAAAATCTATTTTTCGAAAGGGGTTGTCTCCACTAATTAAGGATGAACTTGCTCGTGCCGACCCTCCCACTGCGTTAGGTGACTTTATTAACTACTGCATCCGTATTGATGCTCGCCTGACTGAACGCAGGCAAGAGAGATGGTTCGAAAGCAATCGCACTAACCTTTTCCTACCTTCCTCCCCAGCTAAGGAACCTTTGAGTAGGATCACACGGGAACCTGAACCTGAACCCATGCAGGTAGACTCTTTACAAAGACGGGTTAGTGATGCACGCAAAGAACATCGTTTTAAGGAAAATCTATGTTTCTATTGTGGTAAGTCAGGGCACTTCATTATAAACTGCCCCAGCCGTTCTCGTAAGACTACTGCAGCACTCATTCACTGTGAGTGTTGCGAGAGGAGATCTGTCAGGTCCGAGCCTCAGGCTCCAGAGAGATCTGCAGCAACAGATCTTGATTTCTCGGACTTAAACTCCGTTACTTCTGAGGACGATGACTGTGTAAATGCTGCAATTTTTCAAGTTTCCTCGGCGGTGTCCCAGCTGAGTTGTAAGAAAAACAATTCTCATTGCTTTCTTTCCATCAAACTCTGGGTTGACTCAGCCTGGGTGTCTAGCTCTGCTATGATCGACTCAGGGGCAAGTGGAAATTTTATGGATGTCTCCTTTGCTCTGAAACAGGGGATACGTTCAGTGAAGAAGGCTACTCCAGTACAGATGGAAACTGTGGATGGCTCCCTGCTGACCTCTGGACCAGTGGATCAGGAAACAGAGCCTTTGAGGGTCCTTATGGGTAAAGATCATCAAGAGAAACTGTCCTTTATGCTTATCTCTTCTCCCCACTTTCCCATTATTCTAGGGCTACCATGGCTGCAGGCTCAGAACCCTACCATTAACTGGGAGACCAAGGAATTACACTTTCCAGAGAAACAGATGACTCCAGAAGTTTCAGCGTGCTCTGTTCCTAAAGGAACCATGTCAGTCCCTGAACTACCAGCTGTATACCAGGACTATGTGGATTTATGTGACAAGAAGAACGCTGACCAGCTTCCCCCTCACCGTCCATATGATTGTCCAATTGAATTATTGCCTGGAGCAGAGATACCTTTTGGTAAGATCTACCCCCTGGCGGGGCCTGAGCTAAAGGCTTTAAAGGATTACATAGACGAAAATCTAGCCAAGGGCTTCATACGCCCCTCTTCATCTCCTGCAGGTGCACCCATCTTCTTTGTAAAGAAGAAAGATGGATCTCTGAGACCCTGCGTAGACTATAGGGAACTCAATAAGGTTACTATTAGAAACCGTTATCCATTGCCTTTAATCCCTGAGTTATTGGAGAGAGTGCGGCATGCCAAAATTTTCTCTAACTTGGATCTCCGTGGGGCCTATAACTTGGTCCGTATTAGACCTGGGGATGAGTGGAAGACTGCATTCAGGTCACGCTATGGACACTTTGAATATCTAGTTATGCCTTTTGGTCTGAGTACCGCCCCAGCCACTTTCCAACACTTGGTGAATGACATCTTCAGGGATCTCTTAGATACATTTGTGGTGATTTATTTGGATGATATTCTAATTTTTTCTAACTCCACAGAGGAACATCATGGACATGTGAGAATGGTCTTGGAACGTCTAAGACAAAACCATCTTTACATCAAACTTGAAAAGTGTGAATTCCATAGAACCGAAATTCAATTTCTGGGGTATGTACTGTCTACACAAGGAATTAGTATGGATGGAAGCAAGACCCAAGCCATCAAGGATTGGCCAAGTCCTAGAAATGTGAAGGAGGTGCAGCGCTTCATCGGGTTTGCCAACTTCTATAGACGTTTCATTAGGAATTTCTCTGAGGTAGTGTCACCTATCACCCAACTTACCCGGAAAGAGTCTAGGTTCTCCTGGACTCCCCAAGCCCAGGAAGCATTTTCCCGTCTGAAAGATAAATTTACCACCGCACCTATTTTGGTACATCCCAACCCCGAACTTGCCTTCATAATAGAGGTGGATGCTTCAGACTGTGCCGTTGGAGCTATACTCTCTCAGAGAACAGGTGAGAAGAATGTCTTGCATCCCTGTGCCTTCTTTTCCCAGCAGTTGTCTTCGGCTGAGAGGAACTACGATGTGGGCAATAGAGAGTTGTTGGCCATTATTGCCGCCTTCAAAGAATGGAGACACCTTCTTCAGGGAGCTGCACAGCAAATAGTCGTCCTGACAGACCATCGTAACCTTGAATTTATCAGGTCGGCTAAGTGCCTGACTCCTCGCCAGGCTCGCTGGAATCTTTTCCTAAACCAATTTAATTTTTTATTATCTTATAGGCCATGATCGCGCAATGGAAAGGCTGATGCACTCTCTAGGATTCATTCAGCAGAGACCCGTCCACTTACTCCTCCTAAGACTATTCTTCCTGACTCTAGGTTCCTGGGAGTGATTCATAATCAAGACCTACTTAAAGACATCAAGGAAGCATACCATGCGGATTCCTTGTTGGCACAACCCCCAAGGGACGTAAGTCTTGTCTTTAAGAATGGTGTGTGGATTCTGGGACAACGTCTATATATTCCTGAAACAGTCAGATTGAGAGTATTGCAACTCATTCACGATTCCAAGATAGCTGGGCATAGAGGAATTCTAAAGACACAGGAATTTCTTTCTCGTTTCTTTTGGTGGCCCACTTGCAGGAAGGATGTTTTAAACTATGTCACTTCATGTGAAGTCTGTGCAAGATGCAAAACACCTCGCTCCTCACCAACTGGTCTGTTACAACCTCTTCCCACCCCGTCCCGCCCGTGGGGATCCATTTCTATGGACTTCATTGTGGAGTTACCAACCTCTCAAGGGAAGAACACCATTCTAGTGGTGGTTGACCGTCTAACAAAGGCAGCTCATTTTATACCTTGTGTCGGCTTACCCACTGCAAAACAGACATCAGATTTGATGATTAAAGATGTGTTTCGCTTACATGGAGTACCGGATGAGGTTATTTCGGATCGAGGGGTGCAATTCACTTCTAGGTTTTGGCAAAATTTCTGTGCAGCATTGGACATTAAAGTAAATCTATCTTCTGCTTTTCATCCCCAGACTAATGGACAGACCGAACGAACCAATCAAACCCTGGAGCAGTATCTCCGCTGCTTTATCTGCCACCTACAGGATGATTGGGTGGATCTACTTCCATTAGCTGAGTTCTCTTATAACAACTCTCAGAGTGCCTCCACTAAGCAGTCTCCTTTTTACTCCAATCTAGGTTATCATCCTAACATTCTACCACGATTTCCCATAGAAACGCCTTTACCAGCAGTGGCTGAAAGAATCACGTCTTTACAGAAGAATATGGATCTTCTAAAGGAGAATCTGGAATCGGCTCAGGAAAGGTACAAGAAATCAGCAGATAAATTTCGTAAACCTGCACCAGCTTTTAAGGTAGGAGACCTGGTCTGGCTGTCAACCAGAAATCTTAAGTTAAGGATTCCATCGTCTAAGTTGGGACATAAGTACATTGGACCCTATAAAATCAGTAAAATTATAAGTGCCGTTGCTTGTCGTCTTCAACTGCCCAGAACTATGAGAATCCACCCTGTCTTTCATGTATCCCTACTAAAGGCTGCAACACCCAATACGTTTCCTGGACGTTCTTCTCCTTGCCCTGACCCAGTGCTAGTCGATGGTCAGGAAGAATTTGTGGTGGAAAGGATTCTGGATTCCAGGTTATACAGAAATCAGTTACAATATTTGATTAAATGGCAAGGCTACCCAGTGGAGGACAACTCATGGGAACCAGTCAATAACGTTAATGCTCCTCGTTTGCTCCGCCAGTTTCATCAGAGGTACCCAGAAAAGCCTGGTCTGAGGCCATCCGGAGGTTGTCCCTAAGGGGGGAGTAATGTAAGGTTCTTTGTACATGTTCTTGAAACTCAGTTTTTCCGTCAGCCATTTTGCTTTCTGTCTTGCTGCAGCTATTTTGCCCTCAGTCAATATGGAGTTTTCAGCTTTCATGTTCCCACCCTGATTCTCTCCCTCTTGCTTCTTAAGCAGCCACAGCTGAGCAATCAGTGCTTCTGAATCTAGCCTGCAGTGAACCTGTGACCTGACTCCTGGAAGCCTTGGATTTTGTACTCCAGCTATTCCTACTGAGGAACTCTGGAACTTTTGTGTGGACTCTGGAACCCTGCTCTTTGAAAGACTCACGTTTGCATGGACTTACGGTAACAGAGAAGAATATCCTGAACCTGTTGTGAAGAGTGATTGCTGAGCTTAAGTTATTCTGGCCTGCTGTGTATCCTGCTTCTGTATCTGCAAGCTGTGTGACTATTTTTGCCAACTTGTATGAAGTAATACAAGACCTTCTATATCAAACCTGTGTCTCATGTATTTTCATCGCACCCAAGCACAAGACGCTATATGAACTGTACTACATACATTACAGCAGTACGTTGGTTTAAAGGCTTATATGGGTGCGTTTGAATTTGCAATTCTTCAATGCCAGTTATTCAGCCTCAATACTGCAATGCTAAAATGCAGGGTCTTCTGTCTCACCACAGCAATTCACCAATGCAGGTTCTTAAGCCTCAACAGTGCAATTATCCACTGATGGTTCTTCAGGCTCAATACTGAAAAGCTCCACTGCAGGGTTTTTTAGTGTCAACTCTGCAGTTGTCCACTACCGGGTATTCAGCCTCAACACTGTAATTGTCCACCGCTGGGTCTTAAGCATAAACACTGCAATTGTCCACCGCTGGGTATTTAGCATCAATATTGCAATTGTCCAACGCCAGGTCTTCAGCCTGAACACTGCAATTGTCCACTGCTGGGTCTTCAGGCTCTACAATTCACTGCGTAGCCAAGCAATATGGGAGTAACAAATTAATAGGAACAATGCTTTCAGGTGGCCATCCAGTACGTCGGTTCAAAGGCTTATTAGGGTGCATGTGACTTTGGTGCAGGGCGGGCCTTCCATTCACTGCATAGGCTAACACTGTGGTAAAACCAAATGAATAATGTGAATTTGGTTTTCCTTTGTCCATCCAGTACGTCGGTTGAAAGGCTTATTGGGGTGCACGTGACTTTGTGACAGGTCGGACCTTGCATTCACTGCATAGGCTAACACTATGGCAGAACCAAATGAATAATGTGAACTAGGTTTTCCTGTGGCCATCCAGTACGTGTGTTCAAAGGCTTATTGGGGTGCATATGACTTTGTGGCAGGTCGACCCTTGTATTCAATGCATAGGCTAACACTATGGCAGTACCAAAAGAATAATGTGAACTTGGTTTTCCTACGGCCATCCAGTACGTCGGTTCAAAGGCTTTTTTGGGTGCGTTTGAATTTGGTGCAGGGTGGCATTGCATTCAATGCATAGGCCAGTGATGGCGAACCTTGGCACTCCAGCTGTTGGAGAATTACAACTCCCAGCATGCCTCAACTGCTGCAGGTTGCAAGGGCATGCTGGGAGTTGTAGTTTTATAACAGCTGGAGTGCCAAGGTTAGCCATCACTGGCATAGGCTAACAGTATGGCAGTACCAAAATAATTATGTGATCTTGGTTTTCCTGTGGCCATCCAGTACGTCGGTTCAAAGACTTATTGGAGTGCATTTGACTTTGTGACAGGTCGGGCCTTGCATTCACTGCATAGGCTAACACTATGGCAGAACCAAATGAATAATGTGCGCTGGGTTTACCTGTGGCCATCCACTACGTCGGTTCAAAGGCTTATTGGAGTGCATGTGACTTTGTGGCAGGTCGAGCCTTGCATTCAATGCCTAGGCTAACACTATGGCAGTACCAAAATAATAATGTGAACTTGGTTTTCCTTTGGCCATCCAGTACCTGGGTTCAAAGGCTTATTGGCAGTGGCGTAACTAGAAATGGCGGGGCCCCACAGCAAAATTTTGAACGGGGCCCCCTCTCCCAAACGGGCGGCGGGGTTCTGATAGTGGGCGGAGCCAATAGCAGTGGGCGGAGCAAATCACAGCAATTCTCTAGGCCCAAAAAATACTCTTCAGTCTCATAACGGCCAGCTTTTTGCCCAAATCAGAGCTGTATTTAAGCAGACATTATGGAAACACAATATAATATAATGGACTGGTAGCAATGCAGCCCCCTTATGCTACCATTACTAGTAACCATGTCCCGCATAACTATTAATGCAGGCACATTATGCCCCCATAACTAGTAATAAGCCCTCTTATTCTCCCATCAGTAGTAATGTGCCCCTCAAGTAGTAATGCAGCCAAGAATGCAGAGTTATCACTCACACAGTATGTGCCCCCGTTAATCTTCGGTGGTATCTTCAGCTCCACAGTGGAGCACACTCACCACCAGTCTTCACCCTTCTGGGCGCCGCCGACGAGTGACGTCAGCAGCGTGATCACATGACATGATCACGCTGCAGACGTCGCTCTGACCCGGCGGTCAGAGCTTCAATTGTACTGGCGTCTGTATAGACACCAGTGCAATTGATTCCTGGGAGACGGCACGCAGCAGCTTCTCTGCGCCGGCTGTCAGCATGACAGCCAGCACAGGGAACCGCCGACTCTCAGGCCATGGGCGGCGGAACACAGCCGCAGGGGAGACAGCTGCAGCAGGGACGGGCCCCCTGCTAGCCCGGGCCCTATGGCAGCTGCTTCCCCTGCTTCCACGATAGTTCCGCCCCTGCTTATTGGGGTGTGTGTTACTTTGGTGCAAGGCAGGCCTTGCATTTAATGCATAGGCTAACAGTATGAGAGATCTATTTTCTTATAATTGGAACACTTTTTCATGAGGCCCAAATGTACGTCTCATCAAAGGGGTAGTGGGGTGTGTCCTAATTTTTAGCAGCCCAGCCAATCAATGCATAGGCAATAAAAATATAGGAGACCCACTGTTTAATAATGGCCCTTTAAAAATAGTAATGCCGAATGATGCCGGTATAAAAATAGGCTTTGCGACTTTAACCCCTTCATGACCCAGCCTATTTTGACCTTAATGACCTGGCCATTTTTTGCAATTCTGACCAGTGTCCCTTTATGAGGTAATAACTCAGGAACGCTTCAACGGATCCTAGTAATTCTGAGACTGCTTTTTCATGACATATTGGGCTTCATGTTAGTGGTAAATTTAGGTCGATAATTTTTGAGTTTATTTGTGAAAAAAATGGAAATTTGGCAAAAATTTTGAAAATTTCGCAATTTTCAAAATTTAATTTTTATTCTGTTAAACCAGAGAGATATGTGATACAAAATAGTTAATAAATAACATTTCCCACATGTCTACTTTACATCAGCACAATTTTGGAAACAAATTTTTTTTTTGTTAGGAAGTTATAAGGGTTAAAAGTTGACCAGCGATTTCTCATTTTTACAGCAAAATTTACAAAACCATTTTTTTTAGGGACCACTTCACATTTGAAGTCACTTTGAGGGGTCTATATGGCAGAAAATACCCAAAGTGACACCATTATAAAAACTGCACCCCTCAAGCTACTCAAAACTACATTCAAGAAGATTATTAACCCTTCAGGTGCTTCACAGGAACTAAAGCAACGTGGAAGGAAAAAATTGACATTTTAATTTTTCCAACAAAAATTTTCTTTTATCATCAATTTTTTTATTTTTACATGGGCAACAGGATAAAATGGATCTAAAATTTGTTGGCAATTTCTCCTGAGTACACAGATACCTCATATGTGATGCATAGTGAGAACTTTGAACCCCCAGGTGCTTCACAAATTGATCCGTAAAAAAAAGAAAGTACTTTTTTTTGAGAAAAAAAAATTCTTAGCCTTAGTTTTTTAATTTTTACATGAGCAAGAGGATAAAATGGCTCCTAAAATTTGTTGGGCAATTTCTCCTGAGTACACAGATACTTCAAATGTGATCATAAACCACTGTTTGGGCTCACGGCAGGGCTCAGAAGGGAAGGAGCGCCATTTGACTTTTTGAATGGAAAATTAGCTCCAATTGTTAGCGGACACCATGTCGTGTTTGGAGAGCCCCTGTGTGCCTAAACTTGGAGCTCCCCACAAATTACCCCATTTTGGAAACAAGACCCCCTAAGAAACTTATCTAGATGCACAGTGAGCACTTTGAACCCCCAGGTGCTTCACAGAAGTTTATAACGCAGAGCCCTGAAAATAAAAAATCATTTTTTTTTCTCAAAAAATCATTTTTTTAGCCCCCTATTTTTTATTTTCACAATGATTACAGGAGAAATTGGACCCCAAAAGTTGTTGTCCAGTTTGTCCTGAGTACGCTGGTACCCCATATGTGGGAGGTAACCACTGTTTGGGCACACGTCAGGGCTCGGAAGGGAGGTAGTGACGCTTTGAAATGCCGACTTGATGGAATGGTCTGCGGGCATCTTGTTACGTTTGCAGAGCCCCTGATGTGCCTAAACAGTAGAAACCCCAACAAATGACCCCATTTTGTAAACTAGACCCCGCATGGAACTTATCCAGATGTGTGGTGAGCACCTTGAACACCCACGTGCTTCACAGAAGTTTATAATGCAGAGCCGTAAAAATAAAAAATAATTTTTTTTCCTCAAAAATTGATTTTTTTTAACCCGCAATTTTTTTATTTCACAAGGGTAACAGGAGAAATTGGACGCCAAAAGTTGTTTTACAGTTTGTCCTGAGTACACTGGTACCCCATATGTGGGGGGCAACCACTGTTCGGGCACACGTTGGGGCTCCGAAGGGAAGAAGTGACGTTTTGAAATGCTGACTTTGATGGAATGGTCTGCGGACGTCATGTTACATTTGCAGAGCCCCTGATGTGCCTAAACAATAGAAACTTCCCACAAGTGACCCCATTTTGGAAACTAGACCCCGCAAGGAACTTATCTAGATGTGTGGTGAGTACTTTAAACCCCCAAGGGCTACACAGAAGTTTATAACGCCCGGGCATGAAATTAAAAAATCATATTTTTTCCACAAACATGATCTTTTAGTCCCCAATTTTTTGTTTTTTCCCAAGGGTAGCAGGAGAAATTAGACACCAAAAGTTGTTGTTCAATTTGTCCTGAGTATGCTGATATCCCATATGTGGGAGGAAACTACTGTATGGGCACACGTCGGGGCTCGGAAGGGATGCAGTGACGTTTTGAAATGCCGACTTGATGGAATGGTCTACGGGCGTCATGTTACGTTTGCAGAGCCCATGATGTGCCTAAACAGTAGAAACCCCACTAAGTGACCCCATTTTGGAAACTAGATACCCCAAGGAACTCCTCTAGATATGTGGTGAACACTTTGAATCTCCAAGTTCTTCACAGAAGTTTATAACGCAGAGCCGTGAAAATAAAAAATCAATTTTTTTTCCACAAAAATAATTTTTTTAGTCCCCAATTTTTTTTCCCAAGGGTAACAGGAGAAATTAGACCCCCAAAGTTGTTGTGCAATTATTCCTGAGTAGGCTGATACCCCATATGTGGGGGTAAACCACTGTTTTGGCACACGTTGGGGCTCGGAATAAAGGGAGCACTGTTTGACTTTTTGAACGCAAAATTTGCTGGAATCAATGGTGGCGCCATGTCGCGTATGGAGACCCCCTGATGTGCATAAATAGTGGAAACCCCTCAATTCTAACTCCAATCTAACCCCAACCCAACCCTAACCCCAACCCTAACCCCTACACACCCGTAACCATAATAAAAATCTTAACCATAACCCTAACCCCAACACATCCCTAACCCTAATCCCAACTCTAACCATAACCCTAACCACAAGCCTAACCCTAATCCCAACCCTAACCCCAAAACACCCCTAACACTAATCCTAACTCTAACCATAACCACAAACCTAACCCTAATCCCAACCCTAACCCTTAATCCAACCCTAATTCTAACCCCAACCCTAATTCCAACCCTAACCCTAATTCTAACCCTAACACAAATTCCAACCCTAACCCAAATTCTAACCGTAACCCTAATTCTAACCCTAACCCTAATGCTAACCCTAACCCTAAGGCTAACCCTAAACCTAGTTCTAATCCTAACCCTAGTTCTAACCCTAACCCTAAGGCTGGGTTCATATTGCGTTTTACCAGCCTGTTCAACACATAGCGTTGACGGGCTGGTAACGGTATAGTATAACGTGATCGCGTTATGCTATACCCGCTAGCGCAGATGAATTAGCAGATGATTCATCTGTGCTAGCGGTGACGGAGCCCAGACGCTGCAGCCCACGTCCGAGGCTCTGTCACTGAATGACGGCACGTCGCGAATGCAAGCCGCTTTACGGCATGCGTCGCGATGCGCCCACAAATGGGGGTGATTGGCAGCGTTAACGGACTGCGTTACACTGCATTATAACGCGGTGTAACGCAGTCCATCTAGCGGACTGCCATAATGCAATATGAACACAGGCTAACCGTAACCCTAACACTAATAAGAAAAAAATATATATATTTTTATTTTATTATTTGTCCCTACCTATTGGGGTGATAAATGGGGCGTTTATTTACTTTTTTTATTTGATCACTGTGAGAGTTTATCACAGTGATCAAAATAAATTTATGGACTCTGGAGGGCACACTGCTAATGCGCCTGCCGGCACGTGCACTGCGCATGCGCCCGCCATTTTGCAAGATGGCTGCGCACATGAAGCATCCTGGACGGACGCCGGGACTGATCCAGGGACATCGGAGGAGAGGTGAGTAGGGGGAGTTGGAAGGTGAGGGGGGATCGGAAGGTAGGGGGAGCGGAGGCAAGGAGGAGGGGAGCATTTAGTGACGGCGGTGACCGATCGCCGCCATCAATCGGTGGAGGCAGCCGATCGCCGCAGTCACTCGGTGTGGGGGGGTCGGATCTCGGTCTCCAGCCATGGCCGATGCTATTGCAGCATCGGCCATGGCTGGATTGTAATATTTCACCAAATTTCATTGGTGAAATATTACAGATTGCTCTGATTGGCTGTTTCACTTTTAACAGTCAATCAGAGCGATAGTAGCCACGTGGGGGTTAAGCCAACTCCCCTGTGGTGAAGCACAAAGGGTCTTGTGCCTGTGGGTCGGGTGACCTTTCAGTGACCCTGGTCACCCGACCTGCAGGAACGCGATCCTTTCATGACACAGGGTATGCATCACAGGTTGGATTGACTCTGACTTTTAAGACGCATACGCTGTGTCACAGGTTGGGAAGGGGTTAAGAGTCCCTCCTTCATAAATGAAACGAGATGTGTCTGATGATGTGTCACATACCACATGGCCAGCTAAGGTGGTTAAATGCTACAATGACATTTCCCAGTAAATGCATTTGTATTGTTTGAAAGCAATGGTAACAAAAGTGCATCAAAAACACTATGTGTGAACATAGGCAATGTGGTGGAGGAACATTTTTGCTTTGGGTTAATTATTTTGCCTTATATAAAAGTCATTACCCTGGAAAGGATTTTCCTTGACATAATGTAATTCCCAGGAAAATCCATTTTGGTTTTGTTTTTGTTAGTTTTTTGGTGCGCCTGTTAAAATGACGTAAGACTCTGACAACATTGTTCACACCTGTGACCTGGGAGTCAGAAATGCTTCCAGGGGCATTCCCCATGATGTTTCCATGTTATTTGAGCACTATTCCATCATTTTCAGATGTTTTTAGACTTTAAAAGGACCCCTGGGGGGGAAATCGCGGCAAAAATGCTCAGTTTTCCCATAGACTTACATTGGGCTCATTGCTCGGGTCGAGTACCCGAGTATTCCAATTTGCTCGACCTGAATAACGAGCACCAGAGCATTTTAGTGCTCACTCAACACAAAAGTCGATGCATTGCTGGCGGAGCATGATGAGATGGAGCAAGGAACCATACAGGGAGGTTACACACAGCCCAGCCTCATGTCATCCGAACGTGGATTGGTTGACAATGAGAAAGAATAGGAGGAGGAAGAACAGGAGCTAATTTCATGCACTATAGATGGTACTACAAGCATAACTGTCATAACCATCTATTCAGCGTGGATGGCCTGAGGACAGGGAGGAGGAGGACAGCATGGTGAGTCATCCTGTTGGTGAGGACACGGAAGTCTTGCCAGTTAGCAGTCTGGCATTCATGGCAGACTTTATGCTGTGCTGCCTTTCCCGTGACCCTCGCTTTATCAAAATTTGTGCTGACAATCATTACTGGTTGGTGAAACTTCTAGACCTACGCTACAAGGAAAACTTTCAATCTCTTCTTCCAGAGGCAGATAGGTGTAATAAAATGTTTCAGTACAAGAGAGCCATTGTTCCGAAATTATTAAAAAAATTCCCATCTGAAAACGCTGGCGGCAGAGGTCATAGTTCATTGGACAACCGAGGAGTAGATGCGAGAGAGACACAACTCCAATCTCAGAGGCAGGGTAACACTGGAAAAGTTCTGGGACAGTTTTCTCAGACTCTCCCATCGCCCTGGCCCAGAATCGTAGGGTACTGTCACAAGGAGTGGAAAGTTTGGGAAGATGCTAAGGGAGTACCTTGCTAGCCACACCAACGTCCTCCATGATTCCTCTGAGCTTTTTAATTATTTGTTGTCATGGTCATGGAAGGGGTTCCATTGTCCGTCCTCTTAGGGTTAATTCTGTGTTGCCTCCCTTTGATTTAGGGTGGACTATATGTACCCGCCTCTGTGCTGAGATCCTCGTCAGTGATACTTCCTTTCTCACTGAGCAACTGACCCAGTGTATCTGTGTGTACCGCCTGTTTCTGTATGCTTGCTTGTGTATGACCCAGTCTGTTTCCCGTTTTGATTTCTGCCTTCTGATCCTGTACTTTCTGTGACTCTCCTGGTTTGATCTTGGCTACGTCTCCTGAATTCCAGCTAGTTTGTTCCCCTGATACCACATTGTTCTCTCTGGCTTTTGACCCCAGCTTGCTTCTTAGTACACTATTTGTCTTTTCCTCTGGTTACCGCGCCGTCCTATAGTCTGACCTCGGCTTGCTTGACACTTCTTCGGTCTCAGTCGGCTCGCGCTAGCGTCCCCGGAGGGTTCAGGACTTGGCTCCTCCTCCAGCTACTTCTCTGAGCTCCTTAGCCTGTTCCTTTGACCTCATGATTCTCATTTGGTCTGACATGCACTGTGAGCTGTGAGGTCTTATATAGACAGTTGTGTGCCTTTACAAATCAAGTCCTCTCAGTTTAATTAAACAAAGCTGGACGCCAATGAAGGAGTAGAACCATCTCAATGAGGATCACAAGTAAATGGACTGCATATGACGTAAATCTGAGTGTCTGAGCAAAGGGTCTGAATACTTATGACCATGTGATATTTGAGTTTTTCATTTTTAATAAATTTGCAAACATTTCTACATTTCTGGTTTTTATCAGTCAAGATAGGGTGCAAAGTGTACATTAATGAGAAAAAATTTAGTTTTTTGCATTTACCAAATGGTTGCAATGAAACAAAGAGTGAAAAATTTAAAGGGGTCCGAATACTTTCCGAATCCACTGTATACACTACATAACAGATGAATAAATAATACCTTTATATCCTACTGTATGTCAGATTCCTTTATTATTTGATATTTATGGGATAGGATTCAATCCATGCACCTGACTGCTTCAGGAATGCTGTATTTCTTCAATTATTCAATTATCTTCAATTATTCATCAGTGTTTTGTCAGATTTTCATTTTTTACCTTCAGAGTTTCATCAGTTTTTTTTGCATACAATACATTTTCTCAAGCTTCTCCAATGAAATATGAAATTTAGGCAGCACACAGATGGCACACAGATTGCATTTTGAAGTGCAGTCTCATTTTTTCATAGCCGTATAGACACATTGCTATGTACGGTTCTTGATTTGGCTCAATGTCAAATAGGTCTCTTTATTTTGGTGTAAAGAACTTGGTTAGCAACAATATATGGACATGTGAAGAATTTTATAACCTATAAACTATAAAAGTTACTGTGGAAACACAGGGGTCAGCAGGTGCTCTAGTCCACTAGCCTGAAACTGCATGGACCAGGGCTCATCCCACCGAATGCCGGCTCTCCTTTTACCATAATAATAATAATAATTTTATTTCTATAGCGCCAACATATTCCGCAGCACTTTACATTATAGAGGGGACTTGTACAGACAATAGACATTACAGCATAGCAATAAAGACAGATCGAAGTAGATATCAAGAGGAATTAGGGCCCTGCTCGCAAGCTTACAATCTATGAGGAAAAAGGGGAGACACAAAAAGGTGGATGGTAACAATTGCTTTCATTGTTCGGACCAGCCATAGTGTAAGAATCGGGTGTTCATGTAATTCTGCATGAACCAGTTAACAGCCAATGTATGTAACAGTACAGACACAGAGAGCTATTAAATGGGCCTAATACTACACAGACTACACAGTGTGTGTAATGTATGTAGTACAGTTCATATAGCGTCTTGTGCTTGGGTGCGATGAAAACACAGGAGTCACAGGTTTTATATAGAAAAGTCCTGTATTACTTCATACAAGTTGGCAAAAATAGTCACACAGTTTGCAGACACAGAAACAGGAGACACAGCAGGCCAGAGTAATCCAAGCTCAGCAATCACTCTCCGATACAGATTCAGGATCTTCTTCTCTGTTACCGTAAGTCCATGCAAACGTGGGTCTTTCAAAGAGCAGGGTTCAGAGTCCACAAGTGCTTCAGAGTTCCTCAGTAGGAATAGCTGGAGTACAAGGTCCAAGGCTTACAGGAGTCAAGTCACAGGTTCACTGCAGGCTAGATTCTGAAGCACTGATTGCTCAGCTGTGGCTGCTTAAGAAGCAAAGGAGAGAATCAGGGCGGGAACATGCAAGCTGGAAACTCCATTTTGACTGAGGGCAAGATAGCTGCAGCAAGACAGAAAGTAAAATGGCTGACGAACAAACTGAGTTTCAGGAATATATACATAGAACCTTACATTACTCCCCCCTTAAGGACAACCTCCGGATGACCTCAGACCAGGCTTGTGTGGGTACCTCTGATGAAACTGACGGAGCAAGCGAGGAGCATTAACGTTATTGACCGGTTCCCATGAGTTGTCCTCCACTGGGTAGCCCTGCCATTTAATCAGATATTGTAACTGATTTCTATACAACCTGGAATCTAAAATCCTTTCCACCACAAATTCTTCCTGACCATCGACTAGCACTGGGTCAGGGCAAGGAGAGGAACGTCCAGGAAACGTATTGGGTGTCGCAGCCTTTAGTAGGGATACATGAAAGACAGGGTGGATTCTCATAGTTCTGGGCAGTTGAAGACGACAAGCAACGGCACTTATAATTTTACTGATTTTATAGGGTCCAATGTACTTATGTCCCAACTTAGACGATGGAATCCTTAACTTAAGATTTCTGGTTGACAGCCAGACCAAGTCTCCTACCTTGAAAGCTGGTGCAGGTTTACGAAATTTATCTGCTGCTTTCTTGTACCTTTCTTGAGCCGATTCCAGATTTTCCTTTAGAAGATCCATATTCTTCTGTAAAGACGTGATTCTTTCAGTCACTGCTGGTAAAGGCGTTTCTATGGGAAATCGTGGTAGAATGTTAGGATGATAACCTAGATTAGAGTAAAAAGGAGACTGTTTAGTGGAGGCACTCTGAGAGTTGTTATACGAGAACTCAGCTAATGGAAGTAGATCCACCCAATCATCCTGTAGGTGGCAGATAAAGCAGCGGAGATAGTGCTCCAGGGTTTGATTGGTTCGTTCGGTCTGTCCAATAGTCTGGGGATGAAAAGCAGAAGAAAGGTTTACTTTAATGTCCAATGCTGCACAGAAATTTTGCCAAAACCTAGAAGTGAATTGCACCCCTCGATCCGAAATAACCTCATCCGGTACTCCATGTAAGCGAAACACATCTTTAATCATCAAATCTGATGTCTGTTTTGCAGTGGGTAAGCCGACACAAGGGATAAAATGAGCTGCCTTTGTTAGACGGTCAACCACCACTAGAATGGTGTTCTTCCCCTGAGAGGTTGGTAACTCCACAATGAAGTCCATAGAAATGGATCCCCACGGGCGGGACGGGGTGGGAAGAGGCTGTAACAGACCAGTTGGTGAGGAGCGAGGTGTTTTGCATCTTGCACAGACCTCACATGAAGTGACATAATTCAAAACATCCTTCCTGCAAGTGGGCCACCAAAAGAAACGAGAAAGAAATTCCTGTGTCTTTAGAATTCCTCTATGCCCAGCTATCTTGGAATCGTGAATGAGTTGCAATACTCTTAATCTGACTGTTTCAGGAATATACAGACGTTGTCCCTGAATCCACACACCATTCTTAAAGACAAGACTTACGTCCCTTGGGGGTTGTGCCAAAAAGGAATCCGCATTGTATGCTTCCTTGATGTCCTTAAGTAGGTCTTGATTATGAATTACTCCTAGGAATCTAGAGTCAGGAAGAATAGTCTTAGGAGGAGTAATTGGACGTGTCTCGGCTGAGTAAATCCTAGAGAGTGCATCAGCCTTTCCATTGCGCGATCCTGGTCTATAAGAGATGATAAAATTAAATTGGTTTAAGAAAAGATTCCAGCGAGCCTGGCGAGGAGTCAGGCACTTAGCCGACCTGATAAACTCAAGGTTACGATGGTCTGTCAGGACGACTATTTGCTGTGCAGCTCCCTGAAGAAGGTGTCTCCATTCTTTGAAGGCGGCAATAATGGCCAACAACTCTCTATTGCCCACATCGTAGTTCCTCTCAGCCGAAGACAACTGCTGGGAAAAGAAGGCACAGGGATGCAAGACATTCTTCTCACCTGTTCTCTGAGAGAGTATAGCTCCAACGGCACAGTCTGAAGCATCCACCTCTATTATGAAGGCAAGCTCGGGGTTGGGATGTACTAGGATAGGTGCAGTGGTAAATTTATCTTTCAGACGGGAAAATGCTTCCTGGGCTTGGGGAGTCCAGGAAAACCTAGACTCTTTCCGGGTAAGTTGAGTGATAGGTGACACTACCTCAGAGAAATTTCTAATGAAACGTCTATAGAAGTTGGCAAACCCGATGAAGCGCTGTACCTCCTTCACATTTCTAGGACTTGGCCAATCCTTGATGGCTTGGGTTTTGCTTCCATCCATACTAATTCCTTGTGTAGACAGTACATACCCCAGAAATTGAATTTCGGTCCTATGGAATTCACACTTTTCAAGTTTGATGTAAAGATGATTTTGTCTTAGACGTTCCAAGACCATTCTCACATGTCCATGATGTTCCTCTGTGGAGTTAGAAAAAATTAGAATATCATCCAAATAAATTACCACAAATGTATCTAGGAGATCCCTGAAGATGTCATTCACCAAGTGTTGGAAAGTGGCTGGGGCGGTACTCAGACCAAAAGGCATAACTAGATATTCAAAGTGTCCATAGCGTGACCTGAATGCAGTCTTCCATTCATCCCCAGGTCTAATACGGACTAAGTTATAGGCCCCACAAAGATCTAGTTTAGAAAAAATTTTGGCATGTCGCACTCTCTCCAATAACTCAGGGATTAAAGGCAATGGATAACGGTTTCTAATAGTAACCTTATTGAGTTCCCTATAGTCTACGCATGGTCTCAGAGATCCATCTTTCTTCTTTACAAAGAAGATGGGTGCACCTGCAGGAGATGAAGAGGGGCGTATGAAGCCCTTGGCTAGATTTTCATCTATGTAATCCTTTAAAGCCTTTAGCTCGGGCCCCGCCAGGGGGTAGATCTTACCAAAAGGTATCTCTGCTCCAGGCAATAATTCAATTGGACAATCATATGGACGGTGAGGAGGAAGCTGGTCAGCGTTCTTCTTGTCACATAAATCCACATAGTCCTGGTATACAGCTGGTAGTTCAGGGACTGACATGATTCCTTTAGGAACAGAGCAAGCTGAAACTTTTGGACTCATCTGTTTCTCTGGAAAGTGTAATTCCTTGGTCTCCCAGTTAATGGTAGGATTCTGAGCCTGCAGCCATGGTAGCCCTAGAATAATGGGAAAGTGGGGAGAAGAGATAAGCATAAAGGACAGTTTCTCTTGATGATCTTTACCCATAAGAACCCTCAAAGGCTCTGTTTCCTGATCCACTGGTCCAGAGGTCAGCAAGGAGCCATCCACAGTTTCCATCTGTACTGGAGTAGCCTTCTTCACTGAACGTATTCCCTGTTTCAGAGCAAAGGAGACATCCATAAAATTTCCACTTGCCCCTGAGTCGATCATAGCAGAGCTAGACACCCAAGCTGAGTCAACCCAGAGTTTGATGGAAAGAAAGCAATGAGAATTGTTTTTCTTACAACTCAGCTGGGACACCGCTGAGGAAACTTGAAAAATGGCAGCGTTTACACAGTCAACGTCCTCAGAGGTAACGGAGTTTAAGTCCGAGAAATCAAGATCTGTTGCTGCAGATCTCTCTGGAGCCTGAGGCTCGGACCTGACAGATCCCCTCTCGCAACACTCACAATGAATGAGTGCTGCAGTAGTCTTACGAGAACGGCTGGGGCAGTTTATAATGAAGTGCCCTGACTTACCACAATAGAAACATAGATTCTCCTTAAAACGATGTACCTTGCGTGCATCACTAACCCGTCGTTGTAAAGAGTCTACCTGCATGGGTTCAGGTTCAGGTTCCCGTGTAATCCTACTCAATGGTTCCTTAGCTGGAGAGGAAGGTAGGAAAAGGTTAGTACGATTGCTTTCGAACCATCTCTCTTGCCTGCGTTCAGTCAGACGAGTATCAATACGGATGCAGTAGTTAATAAAGTCACCTAACGCAGTGGGAGGGTCGGCACGAGCAAGTTCATCCTTAATCAGTGGAGATAACCCCTTTCGAAAAATAGATTTTTTGGCGGAACTGTCCCAGGTGGTATCAAGGGCCCATCTCCTGAAATCCAAGGCATATTCAGCTACCGAGTGCTTACCTTGGCGCAAAGCTAACATGGCTGCTTCAGCTGTTGCACCTCGATTGGGGTCATCAAACACCTGCCCCATGGCTGAAATAAAATCATCAAGGTGATTCAAACAATCATCCTCAGTCTCAATCAGAGGGTTTGCCCACATTAAAGCCTTGTTGGTAAGCAACATAATTATAGTAAGCACCTTAGATCGTTCAGTGGGAAATTGTGAAGCATGTGCAGAAAAAAAAAGATTGCATTGATTAATAAATCCCCTGAATTTCTCACGTTCACCGCCAAAACGAAAAGGGGGCAACTTGGGAATCCCAGCACTCGGGGCTACGGCAGGAGCCTGGACTCGCCCCTCTAGAACCTCAATCCTGGCTCGCAAATCCTGGGTAGTCTGTCCAACCACTTGCAAATTGTGATTATTGAGGTCCTGTAGATTTGTAAAACGGGTCTTTATATTCTGCAAATCTGCAAGGATATTATCAGTCACTCCGCAAAGTTCCTTTATGCGGGCCTCCATTTTCCAGATCTTTTAAGACAGGATTACTGGAAGAAGAGGAGAGAAAAAAAAAACAATAGTGTTCACCTGTGGCAACACTGCAGAGAGAAAAAAAAAATTAAGGGAACTGCTCACCTGGAATGGTTGTGAGAAGTCACAACCACTATCATCACAGAAAGTTTCAACCAGACATCTGATATCCAGAGTTACAGCAGACAAAAAAGAGAAAAGAAAGGAAAAAAAAAAAAAACAATAGTGTTTACCTGTGGTAACACTGCAAAAAGAAAAAACTTAAGGGAATTGCTCACCTGGAATGGTTGTGAGAAGTCACAACCACTGTCATCACAGAAAGTACAACCGGACGTCTGATATCCACAGTACAGCAGACACAGCCTTCCAGACCCAGCAGACACTAACGTTTTGGCTTCAGAATCTTGTAATGTATGTAGTACAGTTCATATAGCGTCTTGTGCTTGGGTGCGATGAAAACACAGGAGTCACAGGTTTTATATAGAAAAGTCCTGTATTACTTCATACAAGTTGGCAAAAATAGTCACACAGTTTGCAGACACAGAAACAGGAGACACAGCAGGCCAGAGTAATCCAAGCTCAGCAATCACTCTCCAATACAGATTCAGGATCTTCTTCTCTGTTACCGTAAGTCCATGCAAACGTGGGTCTTTCAAAGAGCAGGGTTCAGAGTCCACAAGTGCTTCAGAGTTCCTCAGTAGGAATAGCTGGAGTACAAGGTCCAAGGCTTACAGGAGTCAAGTCACAGGTTCACTGCAGGCTAGATTCTGAAGCACTGATTGCTCAGCTGTGGCTGCTTAAGAAGCAAAGGAGAGAATCAGGGCGGGAACATGCAAGCTGGAAACTCCATTTTGACTGAGGGCAAGATAGCTGCAGCAAGACAGAAAGTAAAATGGCTGACGAACAAACTGAGTTTCAGGAATATATACATAGAACCTTACAGTGTGAGGGTAAATGAGTGTGGCAATAATTTATTGAATCACAAAACTGGCAATTAACACATAGAACAGTACCAGGAAAAAAAACCAACATGGTGCAAATTACTGAGTCTCACCCTTCCACTGACTCGCCAGTACTAGAGCCGTGTTATGTTTCGGTAACTGAGGAGAAATGGAAAAAAGTAGCAAAAGCGGTAATACACCAGAGAGGCTGGAACCTATTGGATCGCAGTAACCTGAACTAACCACAAAACTAGAGGTAGCCGTGGAGCGTTCCTACGTTGATCCTAGACGCCTCGTCACAGCCTGAGAGATAACTACACCTAAAGGCAGAAAGATGAAAGCTATGTGCCCCGGAGTAGATCCCCAAAGAAAATAGGAAGCCCCCAAACATGTAATGGCGGTTAGACAAGAAGAAAGCACGGACACAGACAGAAAATAAAATGAGCAAACGCTGGGGCCCAATCTGTCTAGACAGAAAAGTACAGGAATGAATTCTAACTGCAATCCAATAAAAACCCTAACAAAAGTACTAACACTTCTAATTGCCAAAAAACTGAGATCACACGACCTCTTCCACCTAAATCAGATCTCTGGTGTAACAAAACGCTATTCAGCAAATTAAAAGTAACAAAAAAGCTAAGCAAAAGTGCAGACACAAACGGAGCACAATTGCAGCGCCAGACCCTCAAAAGGGGACAGGCTGCAGTCCACTACAGGCAGCAAACAAGCAGAGAAAATCAAACAGAGAAAAAAAAAACAGCAAACACTTATCTTAAGGAGAGCAGGAAACTAGCAGTGCTTTAAGCAAGACCAGAAGAACATTTGATAACTGGCAAGGCTGCTGGGAAATCAGGCCACTTATATCCTACCATTCAGCGCCAGCTGAAGGCCATTCATTAATCAGTTCATTACCCTCAGTAATAGAGTTGAGCGATACTTTCCGATATCCAAAAGTATCGGAATCGGAATGATATCGCCGATACCATTAAAATATCGGCGATACCCGATACCGATACCGGAAGTCCCATGTAAGTCTATGGGAACAAAATATCGCAACTAAAAAAACCTCTTTCTTTCCTTGTAAACACTAAATATACACACATAGAATACATATATATATATATACATGTCATTGTGACATATATATATACATATATGTGTAGTTTATACACTTCTACATAGTAAAATATCCTCTGATTCAATTGCCGGGTAAAGTCGGCTTCTGTGAAAAGACAGAAGCACCCGACATGAAATGACACTTGGTGTACATAGGGTTAACCATGTCTTTTCATGTCGTTTGCTATCTGATTTGCACATACAATTACATCAGTCTATGTGTGCAAAATTTCACACCTGTAGGGGTTAATTAAAGGTGTAAATTCGTTGTAAAAAAAACGGACTTTTTTGCTACGAATTTACACCTTTAATTAACCCCTACAGGTGTGAAATTTTGCACACATAGACTGATGTAATTGTATGTGCAAATCAGATAGCAAACGACATGAAAAGACATGGTTAACCCTATGTACACCAAGTGTCATTTCATGTCGGGTTCTGCATTTTCACAAAAGCCGGCAATTGAATTAGCGGCTATTATACTATGTAGAAGTGTATGAACTAAAATATAAATATAAAATATATATTATATATTTAAAATATATGTGTCACAAATTCAATGACATGTATATATATATATATATGAGGTGTAAAATTGCTGAAAAAAAAATGCGTGGGCTCCCGCCCTATTTTCGCAACCAGACAGACAAAGCCAGTGAGTGGGGGCAGATAATAATAGCCCAGAGAGGGACCATTTTTTTTGGCCCCCCCCGGCTACTTAACATCTGCCCCCAGACACCCCAGAAAGGGCAAATCTATAATTAGATTTGCCCTTTCTGGCACTTTGCCCTTCTATTCCCATTGCCCTGTAGCGGTGGCGAATGGGTTAATAAGGGGTTAAATGACCTTGCAATTGAAAGGTCACTTTAAGCCAGGTTAATAATTGAGAGCTGTCAATTAGACAACTATCAATTATTAATCCTATTGTATGAAAGAAAAATCAAACACACACACTTTAATAAAAAAGAAGTTTAATGAAATAATCACACAGTTTTTGACCATATTTTATTTACCTGCTAAAACCATTTCCTGTAATAAAAATAAAATAATAAAGCAAAATTATTCTTACCAATCCGATGCACAGTCAGGTCCCACGGTGTAATCCTTCAGAAAGGGTTAATGTTTACTGCAGGGACCGCAGCTAATGCTTCAGCCTCACAGTAAACCCCCAAATGAATGAGTTCCTCTCCTGGCTGACAGGAGAGGAAGTGGAAAGCTTAATTGATTGCTTTCCACTTTCACTTCAGGTCAGCCAGGGACACCATCAGTGACGTCAGAGGGAACTGATTAACAAAAATAGGGGTTCCCTTCGAAAAAAAAATGGCGTGGGGTCCCCCCTATTTTTGTTAACCAGCCAGAAGAAGCAGACCGCTGAGGCCTGGATTTTCAGGCTGTTAAGGAGCCAAGATCCATGGACCTTGCCAGCCTGATAATACCAGGCCACAGCAGTCTGCATATCTTGGCTGATTAACAAAAATAGGGGATCCCCTCGAAAAAAATTGGCGTGGGGTCCCCCCTATTTTTGTTAACCAGCCAGATGAAGCAGACCGCTGAGGCCTGGTTTTTCAGGCTGGTAAGGATCCAATATCCATGGACCTTGCAAGCCTGATAATACCAGGCCACAGCAGTCTGCTTAGCTTGGCTGGTTAACAAAAATATGGGATCCCCTCGAAAAAAAAAACGGCGTAGGGGTCCCCCTATTTTTGTTAACCAGCCAAGTAAAATGCAGACTGCTGCGGCCTGGTATTAAAAGACTGTCAAGGCCCATGGATTTTGGCCCTCAACAGCCTGATAATACCAGGCTACAGCAGCCCCACATTTGGCGCATCAAAAGATGTGCCAATTGTGGCACTTTACCCGGCTCTTCCCACTGCCCTGTAGCGGTGGCAAGTGGGGTAATAAGGGGTTAATGTCACCGTTGATTGCACGGTGACAATAAGCCCGGTTAATAATGGATAGGCGTCAATAAGACACCGATCCATTATTAATCCCAAAGTTTTTAAATGTGTAAAAAAAAGACACAGCAAGAAAAAAGTCTTTTAATGAAATAAAAGAGACAACACAGTTTTC
This sequence comes from Oophaga sylvatica, assembly GCA_033576555.1. Taxonomy (NCBI): domain Eukaryota; kingdom Metazoa; phylum Chordata; class Amphibia; order Anura; family Dendrobatidae; genus Oophaga; species Oophaga sylvatica. Next base: position 67,829,382 of record JARQOD010000004.1, on the reverse strand, counting down.
ATTTTTTTTATTACTCTCTCATTCCTGCGACGCCATCGATCTCCTGTAAAAAAAGAAAAAAAACAAACCAACAGTATACCACCTGTCCGACGCAGTCCATAACGACAGTCCCACGACGATCCAGCTCTGCTACATCGCAATGACAGGCAGAGCCTGTCATTGCAACGCAGCACAGCTGATTACCTGCTTCCCCGGCGGTGACGTCATCGGACTGACTGCTTTACGGCCGGGATTACCCAGCAGTCACTGCAGTTATCGCGAGAAACTGCATGTGACCGCCGGGGAGAAGAGGATGGCGGCCATGAAGCAGTCCAGGACGTGACCGCCGGAGATCTTCTGCCAGGTAAGTGCCGCTGACTCCTGACAGACCCGACAGACGGACACTGACAGTGACAGTGACATCCCGATTCCGGTATCCGATATGACGAAAATATCGGAACTCGGAATCGGAATTCCGATACAGCCAATATCGGCCGATACCCGATATTTGCAGTATCGGAATGCTCAACCCTACTCAGTAACCACCGGAGGGAGCCCCAGTTCAGAAGCCACCTCCAACGTGTTCACAACAGTACCCCCCCTTGAGGAGGGGTCACCGAACCCTCACCTGCGCAACCAGGCCGATCAGGATGGGCTCGATGATAGGCACGGATAAGTCTCCCAGCATGAATGTCCGAAGCAAACACACAAGAATTGTCCTCCTGACCATAACCTCTCCACTTAACAAAATACTGGAGTTTCCGTCTAGCAAAATGAGAATCCAATATCTTCTCAACCACATACTCCAAATTGCCCTCAACCAAAACAGGGTCGGGAGGTGCAGCCATAGGAACCACTGGTTCGACAAACCTCTTCAATAAGGATTTGTGGAACATGTTATGGATCTTAAATGTCCCTGGAAGAAGCAAATGGAAGGAAACCGGATTAATAATTTCCATGATCTTATAAGGTCCAATGAACGTTGGCTTAAATTTAGGAGATGCAAACTTCATAGGGATATTCCTTGAGGACAACCAAACCAAGTCCCCCACTTTAAAACGAGGACCATCAGTCCTATGCCGGTTGGCAAACCGCTGGGCCCTCTCCTGAGAGAGGGACAACCTCTCCACCACCTGGTCCCAAATCTGCTGCATACGCTGCACAATAGAGTCAACCCCCGGACAGACAGAAGCCTCCGCCTGTCCTGAAGAAAATCGAGGGTGAAACCTGGAATTGCAGAAAAATGGAGACATCAATGTAGCAGAGCTAGCTCTATTATTAAGAGCAATCTCAGCCAAAGGCAAAAAAGAGACCTAGTCATCTTGATCAGCAGACACAAAACATCTCAAATAAGTCTCCAAGGTCTGGTTTGTTCTCTTGGTTTGTCCATTGGTCTGAGGGTGAAATGCAGAGGAGAAAGACAACTGAACACCAAGTTTAGAACAAAATGTCCTCCAAAATCTGGAAACAAACTGGACTCCTCTGTCAGACACAATGTTCTCCGGAATGCCATGCAACCGAACCACATGCTGAAAGAAAAAAGGCACCAACTCGGAGGAGGAAGGCAACTTAGGCAATGGCACAAGATGTATCATCTTGGAAAATCTATCACAGATTACCCAGGTAACGGTCATTCTCTGAGAGACAGGAAGGTCAGAAATAAAATCCATAGAAATATGGGTCCATGGCCTCTTGGGTACAGGTAATGGCATTAACAAACCACTAGAACGAGAGCAAGGCTTGGAACGAGAGCAAGTCCCACAGGACTGCACAAAGTCGCTGACATCACGAGACAAAGTAGGCCACCAAAAGGAGTGACTCACCAAGCCTCTGGTACCAAAAATCCCGGGATGACCAGCCAACGCGGAACAATGAATCTCAGCCAACAGGGCAGCGCTCAGGTTTATCCTCCTGACACCCTTCCAGAGCCAGTCTCAAATTGGGCGAAATGGCAGAAAGAACCACACCCTCTTTCAAAATAACAGCAGGATCAGATAACTCAGGAGAATCTGCAAAGAATCTCCTAGAGAGGGCATCCGCCTTAACATTCTTAGTTCCAGGAAGAAAAGAAATCACAAAATTAAAATGTGTGAAAAACAAGGCCCACCTGGCCTGTCTAGGATTAAGTCGCTTGGCTGATTCGAGATAAACCAGGTTCTTATGGTCCGTGAGGACCACCACCTGATGTTTGGTTCCTTCCAGCCAATGTCTCCACTCTTCAAAGGCCCACTTCATGGCCAATAACTCCGATTACCCACGTCATAATTCCGTTCAGTTGGAGAAAATTTTCGAGAGAAAAAGGCACAAGGGTTATTCTTAGAGGTCTCTGGATCCCTTTGGGACAAAACGGCACCTGCCCCAATCTCAGAGGCATCAACCTTCACCTGAAACGGCAGAGAAACATCAGGCTGCCGTAGAACAGGAGCAGAAATGAATCACTGCTTAAGTTCCTGAAATGCAGAAACTGCCTCAGGAGGCCAATTCACCACATCGGAACCCTTTTTGGTCAGATCAGTCAATGATTTAACAATACCAGAGAAATTACCAATAAATTTACGATAAAAATTGGCAAAACCCAAAAATATCTGAAGAGCCGTCAATTAACTAGGTTGAACCCAATCACAGATGGCCTGAACCTTGACCGGGTCCATTTCAATAACAGACGGAGACAAAATGAATCCCAGAAATGAGATCTTCTGTACGCCAAAAAGACACTTTGATCCCTTCACATACAGTGCATTCTCTCTCAAAATCTGGAACACAGTCCGAACATGTTTCACATGAGAGTCCCAGTCATTGGAAAAAATCAAGATATCATCCAAATAAACAATCAGAAATTTATCCAAAAAATCCCTGAAAATATCATTCATGAAGGATTGGAAGACGGAAGGGGCATTAGTAAGCCCAAAAGGCATCACTAGGTACTCAAAATGCCCCTCTGGGGTATTAAACGCCATCTTTCTTTCATCCCCGTGCTTAATGCGAAAAAGGTTATACGCCCCCCTGAGGTCAAGCTTTGTAAACCAACTAGCACTTTTCACTCTGGAAAATAGGTCAGAAATCAAGGGTAACGGATATTGATATTTAACAGTGATCTTATTCAGGAGGCGATAATCAATACATGGCCTCAATGAACCATCCTTTTTGGCCACAAAGAAAAAACCGGCGCCCAAGGGTGAAGAGGATGGTCTGATATGACCCTTCTCCAATGACTCCTTGATATAAGATCGCATAGCATCGTGTTCAGGTACAGATAAATTAAAAAGGCGACCTTTAGGAAATTTACCACCAGGCACTAATTCAATAGCGCAATCGTAGCTCCTGTGAGGGGGCAAGGATGCAGATTTACTTTCACTAAACACATCAGAAAAATCAGTCAAAAAGTCAGGGACATCCTGAGACTGGGGAGAGGCAGAAAAAACAAGAGTGTCAGTATTAACACATTGGCAGCCCCAACTGGTCACAGACACAGATTTCCAATCCAAAACAGGATTATGAGACTGTAACCAAGGGAAACCTAGTACAATAATGTCATGCAGATAATGCGGCACCAGAAATTTGCAACTCTCCTGATGATCTGGTTCAACCCTCATTATGACCTGAGTAGAAAAATGGGGTTTATTCTCCGCCAAAGGGGTAGAATCAATGCCCAGTAGGGAATAGACTTCCGCAGGGGTATCATGGGAAACCCACAACGTTTGGCAAAGTCAAAATTCATCAGGTTAATAGCTGCTCCTGAATCAACAAAAGCCTGAGCAGAAAATGTGGACAGGGAGAAAATCATGGTAACAGTCAACAGAAATTTAGTCTGAACACTACCCAAGACAACTGAGCATGCAAAACATCTTCCCTGCTTAGGGCAGACAGAGATAGCATGGAAAGCTCACCACAGTAGAAACATAACCCATTGCGCTTACGTAACTCATGACGCTGAGTCCCAGAAGTCACTCCATCACACTGCATGGGCTCAGGAGCTGACTCACAAGGCAACACTATCTCACGCATACCTCTGCGCTCACGCAAACGTCTGTCAATTTGAATAGCCAAAGACATAGAATCATTGAGACCAGAGGGAACAGGGAATCCCACCATAACGTCCTTTACTTTTTCTGACAGACCCTTTCGAAAAAGGTCTGCCAAAGCATGATCATTCCATTTGGTCAGGACTGCCCACTTTCGAAATTTCTGACAGTACAACTCAGAGTCTTCAAGACCCTGATTTAATGCCAGCAAGGTCTTTTCAGCTTGATCAGTGACATTAGGTTCGTACAATAACCCCAGAACCTGAAAAAATACATCAATATCATTCAAAACAGGATCCCCAGGTGTCAGGGAAAAAGCCCAATCCTGAGAGTCGCCGCGCAGCAGGGAGATGACAATTTGAACCTGCTGTGCCGCGTTCCCTGAGGACTTAGGCCTTAAGGCAAAAAACAACTTACAGTTATTTTTGAAATTCAGAAATTTAGATCGATCCCCCAAAAACAAATCTGGTATGGGGATCGTAGGTTCCACAACTGGCAACCCAGCAAAATAGGTAGCAATACTCCGAAGCTCAGTGGCAAGCTTATCCACACGGCCAGACAACTGTGCAAACTCCATTGAGAGAAAAAAAAATTCCTCCTCAGCACCCAGAGAAAAAGAGGGAAAAAATGCAACAAACAAACAAAAAAAAATTCTGACAACTCCCTTTTTTCTTTTTACTTTTTCTACTATTTTTCCCTGCTGTTGAGTACCATATAATTTTCAGTTTGGCCGGTTATACTGTTATGTTTCGGTAACTGGGGAGAAATGGCAAAAAATAGCAGAAGCGGTAATACACCAGAGAGGCTGGAACCTATTGGATTGCAGTAATCTTAACTAACCACACAACTAGTGGTAGCCGTGGAGCGTTCCTACGTTTATCCTAGACGCCTCATCACAGCCTGAGAGATAACTACACCTAAAGGCAAAAAGATGAAAGCTATCTGCCCCGGAGCAGATCCATAAAGAAAATAGGAAGCCCCCAAACATGTAATGGCGCTTAGACAAGAAGAAAGCACGGACACAGACAGAAAATAGAATGAGCAAACGCTGGGGCCCAATCTGTCTACACAGAAAAGTACAGGAAAGAATTCTGACTGCAATCCATCAAAAACCCTAACAAAAATACCAACACTTATGATTGCCAAAAAACCTGAGATCACACGACCTCTTCCACCTAAATCAGATCTCTGGTGTGACAAAACGCTATTCAGCAAATTAAAAGTAACAAAAGAGCTAAGCAAAAGTGCAGAAACAAACGGAGCACAATTGCAGCGCCAGACCCCCAAAAGGGGACAGGATGCAGTCCACTGCAGGCAGCAAACAAGCAGAGAAAATCAAACAGAGAAAAAAACAGCAAACACTTATCTGAAGGAGAGCAGGAAACTAGCAGCGCTTCAAGCAAGACCAGAAGAACAATTGATAACTGGCAAGGCTGCTGGGAAATCAGGCCACTTATATCCTACCATTCAGCGCCAGCTGAAGGTCATTCATTAATCAGTTCATTACCCTCAGCAACCACCGGAGGGAGCCCCAGCTCAAAAGCCGCCTCCAGCAAATTCACAACAAGCCGCTTCCAGAGCCAACTACCCCCACCATTGGCTCTCCGCTTTTGGTGGCCACCCACAGAGAGGAAGTAATGACAAGCTTAGGAAGCTAACTGAGAGAAGTGAGATATGTGGCCAGGTGACCTGATTGTCCCAACCTGGATTCTTCAAGATGTCTCTGAGTGTTCAATGATGGTCAATGGAGCAGATCTGTGTTCTTCCAGCTAGGGCCCTGGTCCCGTAAGTTGATGTGCTCCAGATTCACTTGGAAGAGAGGCAAAGTCTCATTATAAAATTTACAACTGTCCTTCAAGCCATCATTCACAGGTAAAGGGAAGGGGTGATGAGGTTAACCTGCATTGTTTGATTATTTATAGGTTATCTTGCAATGTTTTCAAGATGACAAACTGCATGGTCTGGTATAATGTGTAATCAACAGATTAGCAAACATCATTGTTCTTGCGTCCTGTTTTGCAAAGATAACGGTACAATATTCTTTAGGAGCTGATATAGGTAAATAACAACCATTCATAACAACCATTCATCATTTTACAGATATCAATTCAACCTAAAAAAGAGTCAATAATTCAGACAATAGTCTATGATTCTGGGCCTACGCAATTTACATCTGGCATAATTAAGAAGAAATGCTGTGTCATCAAAGTTACTAATTCTAGCCGTGAAAGATAGATCTCGAACATCAAAAACTGATGTCTAAATGAGCCATTATGCATCAAAAGTTTAAAAAGAATGTAGTGCTCAAAAAGATAATAAATAATTTGCTCCTTTCTATTTAACAAGCTAGGACTCCACAAATTGCAGAAATTGTGTCTGATGTCAAAAATACCAATAACAGAATCGACAATGCAAAAAACACTATGTCAGAAATACAGCAAAACAAGGAAACCCTGACAAACTCTCTTAACTCACTGCATAAAGAATTGATAGATCTCAAGCTCCAACAAGCCAACTCTGCAGATAATACAAAGAAAATGTACTTAAAAATCAGAGGAATACCTGAAAAAGTGATGCCTTCAGAATTACAGTACTATGTCACAAAAATGACCATGCAACTACTTCCAGACCTTTCCAAAAATAAAACGGTACTTATTGCCTACACAGTACCAAAACAAAACCACATTTTCTGCCCATTGGCATTCTCAGAGATGTAATTGTCTCATTTCAATCCTTCCAAACAAGAAACAAATTATTGGAATTAACCAAAAATGCAAAGAAGCTTCCTGCTCCCTATAAATCCATCTCTCTATTCAAGTATCTATCTAAATCAACACTGGTAGCTAGAAAATCCTTTCAAAATATTACAAATGAACTAATCTGCAGTAGAATGCTTTAATTTTAATTATGTACTTTATCTCTATCCTCCTGTGTTCCCTTGCCATCCACATTCACCACCCCATCCCCCCTCTATCACGACTCATACACATCAGCCCCTCCATACTTCCCTCTCCCGTGTACAGCTCCCATGCACTCCTCACCTTCCTGAGAAATCTCAGCCCATCTTGCCCAAACACATCACAGTAAAAACCTACTTACAACTCCAACAACTACCTGCTCTGTATCTTCCTTCTCCTACTGATTTCAGGGGACATCTCCCCCAACCCTGGTCCACCATCCCCCAACCTCAATCACTACCTTACCTCATATCGATACCATAATAATCTTATTAATATTACTTGCACTCCCTCATCTCCTTTTAATTGTGCCCTCTGGAATCCACGGTCTGCATGCAACAAGCTATCCTTCCTGCACAATTACTTTCTGAACAACTCTCTTCATCTGTTGGCCCTCACAGAAACTTGGATTCAGGATTCTGACACGGTGTCCCCTGCTGCCATTTCCTATGGTGGCTTACATTTCTCCATTCCCCGAGACCCGCAAACAGACATGGTGGTGGAGTCGGCATGCTCCTGTCCCCACAATGCACTTTCCAGGTCATCCCCCCAATTCCATCACTCTCATTCCCTTCTTTTGAGGTCCACACCATCAAGCAATTCCGTCCCCTCTCTCTCAGAGTAGCAGTCATATATATTGGCCCCCAGGCTTGCCCACCCGGTTCCTTGACCACTTCTCAGCCTGGCTGCCGCACTTCATGCCCTCAGAACTACCAACCATTATCCTTGGAGACTTCAACATCCCCATTAACAGCCCTACTTCCACATCTGCATCTCAGCTTCTATCACTAACCACTTCTCTAGGCCTCTCACAGCTTTAAACCTCTGAGACACACAAGGATTGTAACACCCTTGACCTGGTCTTTGTCTACCTCTGTTCAATCTCCCACCTAAATAACTCACCACTTCCACTCTCTGACCACAACATTCTCTCCTTCATCCTCACAAATCCTCGACCACCCCAGCGCACTCCGACCTACCATACATTCAGAAATCTACAAGCCATTAACCCTCAGACACTTTCAGACTCCCTACACTCATCGCTGTTGCCAATCCCCTCTTTTTCTTGTCCTAATCTGGCTGTTCAGCACTACAATGACACTATTAGAAGCACCCTTGACCAAGTAGCACCGCTTACCCTCAGAACTTCCAAACACACAGTAAAACAGCCCTGGCTCACATTGCAAACTCGACTTCTTCAGCGATGCTCTAGGAGTGCTGAACGGCTCTGGAGAAAAACCCGCACACCTGAAGACTTCATCCACTTTAAATTCATGTTAAGAACTTATAATGCTGCCCTTCACCTCGCCAAACAGACCTACTTCACCACCCTGATCTCCTCACTAGCCAACAACCCCAGGAAACTTTTTGACACTTTTCACTCCCTCCTCAGGCCAAAAGTACAAGCCCCCATCACAGACATTTGTGCTGACGACCTGGCCTCCCACTTTAAAGAAAAAATAGATACTATCCGTCAGGAAAACTGCTCTCAACCACCAAGTGCTGTGACTCCCATCCCAAACTGCATTTCCCCTGGCTCAATTTCTACATTTGATCCCATCACTAGAGTTGAGCGATACTTTCCGATATCCAAAAGTATCGGAATCGGAATGGTATCGCCGATACCCAAAAAATATCGGCGATACCCGATACCGATACCGGAAGTCCCATGTAAGTCTATGGGAACAAAATATCGAAATTAAAAAAACCCCATTCTTGCCTTATTGGTTAATTGTACATGAAGGAAAACAAGAAAGAGTAATGTAGAATGTATTGGGGAAGGTTGAGGAGACATTAAAGGCATAGATGTTTAACCCAATCAAATGGAATAGCATAAATATTTTTTTTTTTAAAGATGTTCGGATTGACGAAGAAATTGACAATGTTGTTAACGTTTTTTCTATTTTGGCAAATATGTATATTGCACAACTTCCATGCTCTTCATCTTCACCTTTTTAACTTTTCACACACTTTCTCCTTCATAATCTTCTGCAGCATCATCTTTTTCATCAAATTATTCTTCATCTTCACTTTCTTTATCTTCTTCTTAAACTTCTTGCTATTCATCTTTGTTAACATTACTCATATTCTTCTTATTAAACTATTATTCTTATTCATATTCTGCTTCATCTTCTTCATCATATTCTTATTTGTGACAGAGAATCCTGTACTTGTAATCTGTCAAAGTATGAATTTTTCATCCTTCCGTTCTTGCTGTCACAAAAGATTTAAATTACAACAGTATTTGTCCGTGTTCAGTTTAGCCTGCAGCAGCAGGCATTTTCCAGGGGCACCACGAGGAGGAACGGACTCACCCCCATACACTGCTTAGTCTTCTTCTGCTTAGAATTTAGAGCATATATTTTGCTCTTCATTTTGGTCTTATACTTCATGTTCTTCTGCTTTTAGATCTTCTGCTTATTGTTCTTGTGTCTCTTGTTCTGTATCTTGTATTTGTAGCACAATCTTGTACCAGCTGATGTTACTGGGACACGGTTACTAAGCAGGAGGTACCTGTGCTCCAAAGCACTACCAAGGACCAGCAGACGTTGCTGGAACTCGGATACCGAGATGGAGGCACCTAGGCCAAAGGCACTGCGGAGAACCAGCTGACGGTACTGGAACCCGGAGGGGCAGCAGAAGGAAAAGAGCCAATGGCACAACCGAGGACCAGCTGACGTTACTGGGACACGGTTACTAAGCAGGAGTTACCTGTGCTCCAAAGCACTACCAAGGACCAGCAGACGTTGCTGGAACTCGGATACTGAGATGGAGGCACCTAGGCCAAAGGCACTGCGGAGAACCAGCTGACGGTACTGGAACCCGGAGGGCAGCAGAAGGAAAAGAGCCAATGGCACAACCGAGGACCAGCTGACGTTACTGGGACACGGTTACTAAGCAGGAGGTACCTGTGCTCCAAAGCACTACCAAGGACCAGCAGACGTTGCTGGAACTCGGATACCGAGATGGAGGCACCTAGGCCAAAGGCACTGCGGAGAACCAGCTGACGGTTAAAAGGAAACCCTGAGAACCAGCGACGTACTGACCCAGAGAGATGGAGGACAGCAGCTGAAGGCCTAATAGGCCAAGGCACAGCGGAGAACCAGCTGACGGTACTGAACCCGGAGTGCAGCAGAAGGAAAAGACCAATGTGAAACCGAGACAGCTGACGTTACTGAACCCCAGTAACACAGAGCAAGTGTTGACTGTGCTAACAGCACTTCCGAGCAACAACTGCGTGTGAGCCCAGGGTCAAGGAGGATGTTTAAATACTAGATCAAGTAATTTCCTTGTTACCTGTCAATTTTAAATGTCTATACTTCAAACAAGAGAAAGATAACCTTTACTACCATAAATGATGATTTCATTTAAACTAATATCTAGATAAATAAAGAATTGACAAACATAAACACATACATTAACATGTTGAACAGCAATGCAAACCACAAAATAAATTAGTTAAGGAATCTGCTATACGGTTGTACATAAAAGCATACAAGTACATATCTGAATCCATTAATGATGGATAAGTAACAGTATGTACACCATTTTTATTGTATAGACAATGAATGTCTGACTTCAAAACATCATCAGCATTACAAGTTATCTGTGATATTACTAAAATGTTCCATTTGCTGAATAATGTCACTAAATAGTTTATACAAAATTATACAATTTCCATCATGTAATACTCATAATATGTGGCAATAATCATTTTTATTAACAAACATAACCTTTAAAAAGTGCATAGTGCATAGTGAAAATTGCTATTTATGGCTGACTGTCGACTTGGAAGCATGACAACAGATAGATAAGGTATATATAGATGACACTGCATAGCCACAGATGGTGAATGGCGATGTAATACTGTACCTCAATAAAGTGTGCGTCACTACTACATAATTTTTTTTATATAGCTTTATAAACAGGGTACATGGATGTATGCTTGTGCCTTTGTTTTGACGCACAGACTGCCTTCCTGCTGAGACGCGTTGGGTAGTGAACAGTTGTGTGCAGTGTTCACTGCAGTCTCTGCGGAATAACCACACTTAGACCTTATAACTTTTCAGACTTTCTTTATCAATCTACCAAGATGAAGAAGGCAGGGAGTAAGGCACGTGGTCGTGGAGTTTCTTCAGGGAGAGGACGTGGGGATTCTGTGGCTGCTGCGGCCCCCAGTGACACAGCATCCACCAGTTTTCCCCGTGAGCGTTCCTTTATGCGCACTTTTGTAGGAGCTCGGAGTACCCCCTGCTGCGGGAAGAACAAATTGAAGCCGTTGTTGTTTGGATGTCAGCCAATGCATCGACTTCAATTGCTTCCACCTCCTCTCAGGACCACAGCACTGTTGGGCAACCATCTGTCTCTTCACCGCCTGGCAAATTGCCCAGGCAGTCAGAGAGTTCTGTACAGGAGCCAGCTGAGTGTCTGCTTCTGTTCTCAGAATCTATTGGCTTGCAAACAGGGGCCCAGCCAAGCAGCATTCTGTAATGTGAAGAGGGAGTATGCAGTGATGCGCAACAGCTGTGTCTCTCTGAATCTGAAGAGGCGGGTGAGACAGTGCCGATGGTCAGCACACCGCAGAACGCATCTGATGATGATGAGACCCAGGTGCCAGTTTCTGTTGAGCATGGTGCTGGGCAGACCACCCAACAGCAGGTGTTGGAAGAGGGTAGTGGAGATGATGAGGTCCAAGACCCAACATGACATGAGGAACAGGAAGGTGGTGGGAGCAGCTCAGAGGAATAATAATAATATTTATTTATATAGCGCCATCATATTCCGCAGCGCTTTACAGTTTAGCAGTTTCAGAACACAAGTCATAAGTAACAACGTTAACAATACAATAATTTAAGCTAAATAAGTCGCCCCTGCTCGTGACAGCTTACAATGTACAATGAGATGGGGGAGATAAAAGTATAGGTGTTTATATACAATGGTGCATTTACAATGATGTTCCAGCCATCTTAAGGGACTGAGGGATGGAGATAGTGAATGGGCTAGAGACACACACACACTTACACAGAATACATAGAATGACTTTGATTAGTGAATGTGATAGGCCGCTCTGAACAAATGTGTTTTGAGGGAGCGCCTGAAACCATGCAAATTGTGGATAGTCTTAATTTCTTGGGGTACAGCATTCCAGAGGATTGGCGTAGAGCGGGAGAAGTCTTGGAGTCGGGAGTGGGAGGTACGTATTAGTGCAGAGGTTAGTCGAAAGTCGTTTGCAGAGCGCAGCAGTCGGTTAGGCCGATAGATAGAAATGAGGGAGGAGATGTAGGAGGGGTGCTGCACTGTGGATAGCTTTGTGGCTGAGAACCAGTACTTTGGTTGAAAGCTGGGAGAGGCCTAGAGAAATGGTTAGTGATAGAAAGAAGATAGAGGAAGACATTGCCCCAACGGTACAAACAGGAGGGAGAGTTAGGCTGCAGACTCGGTTGCCTGTAGCCTCCAGTTTGGCACCTGTTCGGAGCAGTTGTCTTCCAAAAGTCAAAACGTGCGCTCCCAGGACTTGCACTGCGTGGTCCTTTTTTCACACACTTGCACATGATATTTGCTATGTGAAATGCAAGCTGTGTAATCAAAAATTAAAAATAGCTAAAAGTGTCAGTCACCTCAATACCACAAATATGTGGAAACATGTGCGGACAAAGCACGTAGTTGAGTTACAAAGACACACTGGAGATGTAGGCCAACCTACAGCAGCACCTACATCTTCAGGTTGTGTTGAAGCCTCTTCATCGAGCTCACACACAGCTGGTTCTGCTTCCTCACAGGATCGCCATGGAAGAACCTCGGCCACTGTTGTCCAGAGACAAACTGTTATTCCACACACAGCAGCAAGTTCCCTGTCATCCTCACACTCCCAGGCCACAAAACAGCCATCGGTAGCACAGGCATGGGATAAAAGACGGCCATACTCCGCAAACCATGCACGAGCACAGGCTCTGAATGCTGGCATTGCAAAACTCCTGTCCCTTGAAATGCTGTGATTCAGGCTGGTGGAGACAGACAGTTTCCGTAACTGAATATCATTGTCAGTCCCACAATACAATGTGCCAAGCCGATTTCATTTCAGCAGGCAAGCCGTCCCTGGTCTGCAAAAGCATGTTGAGGGAAAAATTAAACATGCGCTACTAAAAGCCCTCAGTAGCAAGGTCCACCTGACCACCGATGCGTGGAGCAGTACCCATTGTTATGATCTGCTACAACCAGTAAGGAAAGAAGGGAATTCTGTCCCTACAATACAACTAAGCTGAATCCCTACGATGTAACGGGGAACCTGATCCTGCGACCAGACCCGCTAAAGTCCTCATCTAGTGTGAACGAAGACCTATAGTTGCGAGGGAGTAATCCCTACAAGACCTAGGGACTGGGAGAAAAGGTGGACACCTCCTAACATAAATTGTAGCATGGATAATTAAACAGAAAAATAAATACTTTGTGATCCTAACATCAAGCAAAACTGACAGATTAAGGCACCTAAGCACCCGGCTAGCTTAACAGTAGATAATACAATGAAGTCAAGCAAAGCCAGAAGGGCGGAGCCAGACTAAATAGGGAAAAAAGGTCATGTGACCAGCAAACTGAAACAAAACCTAACAAGAGGGTTCTAACACCCATGGCCAGGGACAATACCTTTCCCTCACTGCCCATTGGGTCAATGTTGTGCAGCCGGGTACTGATCTTGCGAGTGGCGCTGTACGTGTTCTGCCAACTCCAAGGATTGCAGGAATCAAGTCTGTACACATTGATTCCTCCTCCTACTCCAGTTCCTCAGAATCATCGCTGCAGGAGCCGTCACGGTCTACCTCCACATGGACCCGTGAACGTTTACCTGTTGCGACCGATATGAGCACAGCCGTGTCCAAATGTCAACAGGCCGTCCTGAAATTAATTTCCATGGGGAATCTTAGCCACACAGCGCAGGAGCTCTGTAATGCCATAAAGCAGGAGAGCGACGTGTGGTTTTTGGAAGAGAATCTACAGGCAGGCTTGGTAGTGTGTGACAATGGCCAAAATCTGGTGTCAGCTCTGGGCCTTGGCAACCTCACTCACATACCATGTCTGTCATATGTGCTCAACTTGGTCGTGCAGAGTTTTTTGAGGGACTATCCGGATCTTGATGCACTGCTGCACAAGGTCCGCCTAGAGTGCGCTCACTTGCGACGTTCCAGCATGGCCAGATCGCTGATTGCAGCTCTGCAACGCAGATTTCACCTTCATGAACATCGCATCATATGTGACGTACCCACCAGGTGGAATTCCTCATTACATATGTTGGAGCGGTTGTGTGAGCAGCAGCCAACAGTAATGGAGTATCAGCTGCATCAGGCGCAGTCAACTCGCAATTTGCGCCGTTCACACTTCACCACTACTGAGTGGGCCTCTATAATAAGAATAATAATAATATTATTTATTTATATAGCGCCATAATATTCCGCAGTGCTTTACAGTTTAACAGTTTCAAAACACAAGTCATAAGTAACAACGTTAACAATACAATAATTAAAGCAAAATCAGCCGCCCCTGCTGGTGAAAGCTTACAATCTACAATGAGGTGGGGGAGATACAAAGTACAGGTGTTTATATACAATGGTGTTTTTACAATGATGGTCCAGCCATTTTAAGGGAGTGAGGTATGCATGGAGATAGTGAATGGGCTACACACACAGAATTACACATAGAATGACTTTGATTAGTGAATGTGATAGGCCACTGTGAACAAATGTGTTTTGAGGGAGCGCCTGAAACCATCCAAATTGCGGATAGTCCGAATTTCTTGGGGTAGAGCATTCCAGAGGATTGGCGCAGCGCGGGAGAAGTCTTGGAGTTGGGAGTGGGAGGTACGGATTAGTGCAGAGGTTAGTCGAAGGTCGTTTGCAGAGTGCAGCAGTCGGTTAGGCCGATAAATATAAATAAGGGAGGAGATGTAGGGGGGTGCTGCGCTGTGGAGAGCTTTGTTGGTGAGAACCAGTAATTAGAATTGGATCCTATAATGAATGGGCAGCCACTGCCAGTGTAATGAGTGCCGAAGGACTCTATGAAGGATATCTGCCACGTTTTGCGTGCGTTTGATGAGTCAACGCGGATGGCGAGTGCAGATGATGCACTAGTCAGCCTGACTGTCCCCCTTATCTGCCTGCTTCAAAAAACACTGCAAGCACTAAGGCATGAGGTTTTGGAAGAGGTGGAGGATGAGGAGTCACAAATTCCATCACCTTCTGGACAGTCAGCGCAACGTGGTTCCTCACAAAGGGCTGGAGGACTTTCAAAGTACCATGCTGTATCAACAATTGAACCTCCAGAGTCGCTGTCTATATTTTCATAACCATTACAAACTTTTAATGTATTTACAAAGCACATAATGTACAGTTTTTGTCTATCCTTTTGTAATGCTATTGTGTTTCCATAAACTGATGTTACAGAATTATGATACAAAGTTTTTAAATTTTGAGTTTTAAATTTTTTAAATTTTTATGTATTTGAAGGACTTTGTGAGGAGGATGAGGAGGAGTCAATGGAGGAGGAAGACATCGCTCCAGAGGGAGGTAGACAATGCTCTAGTCAGTATGTAGACCAAGGGTGGGGTGATGCACAGCAGGCAGAGATGACGCCTCTTGCAGGGGACAACATTTCTTGGCCAGTTGGGAGTCTGCAGCACATGGTTGATTTCATGCTGCAGTGGCTGAGAAACGACCGCCGCATCGAACACATTCCACCCACGTCTGATTATTGGGTGTACACCCTCCTAGACCCTCGCTACCGGGACAACTTACAAAGCCTCATCACACCGTTGAACCGGGAGCGTAAAATGCGGAAGTACCAAGACACACTGGTGCAATCCATAATGTTCTCCATTCCAGCCGAGAGCGCTGCTGCTACTGCTTTACAAAGCAGCTCTGTGCGTCGAGGCAGTGGAGACAGCTCTGCAACAAGAGGGAGCACAAGCAGCGCCTCTGCACAGGGCAAGAACAGTATGTTCCAAATGTGTCGAAGTTTTGTGGCAGCGCCACCAATGTCTACACCATCCGAGACGGCTCCAGTCAGCAGGACGCAACATTTCCGTAAGATGGTGACAGACTACATGTCTTGCCCTCTCAGTGTACTCCCAGATGGCTCTTCCCCATTCAACTTTTGTGTCTCTAAGCTGGATACATGGCCAGAGCTTAGCCAGTATGCATTGGAGGTGCTGGCTTGCCCTGCTGCCAGTGTATTATCGGAGCGCGTCTTTACTGCTGCAGGTGGTGTACTAACAGACCGTTGCATGCGACTATCCTCCGATAATGTAGAACGGCTTACTTTTCTGAAAATGAACTAGGCATGGATCTCGCCTGAATTTGCCTGTCCGGTTTCAGATTAACTAACTGGTTGGCAACGTTTTCCATGTCTCCTGTTATGTTCATCTTTCTACCACCTGAGCTATACTCCCTGGGCTACAACACTGCCAGTTGCTGCTCAGAAGTGTCGTGTCCACAGCCAATACACAAGCTATAGTGATAGTGGGGTTCAGTAATGCCTGCTGTTCCCCTGCTGCGTGTCTGACAAAAATTAATGCTGCTAACTCCAAATTAAAGTTCAAATTAAAGTTCAAACATCTCATACTAGGCCTCAGGCTAAACCCTCCTTGACCCTGGGCTCAGAAGTGTTGGATGCACAGATCAAAACAATCGATGATGTGTTTGTGGGGTTCAGTAACGCCTGCTGTTCCCCTGCTGTGTGTCCGGCAAAAATTACTGCTACCTAGCTACACATGTTGAAAAAAACATGACATGTTAAAGTGGCTAGTGCTACACATAGATATCAGGCTACACCCTTATTTCTAAGCTGTAAACAAGTGAAACGTCAAATTTAAAACCATTCAATGATTAGTGTTGGTAACAAATCTGTAACTAAATAATTGTGACATATTATGGCAGATATCCACATGTCTAACACAAATGCTAACACAAAAGCATACTTATGCTATAGGGTACTGATGGTGAACCTTCTCACTCCATAACTTTGACAAATCCAACTCACATCATGCCTCAAATGCTGCAATGTTGGAAGTGCATAATGTGGGTTGAACTTTGACAACAGCTGCAGTGCGAAGGTTATCCTTCTGTGTTCTTGGCTTTTAAATAAAAGCATACAAGTAAATATAATAATACATTGTTGATTAAGGGACATGATGTACACCTGTAATATTGTGCAAACAATGGATGTAGGACTATTCCTCTTCAACATTACTTATATTTGTGTCATTTGAAAAAATACATATTTTAGTTAAAATTAAAAACCCATGTTCAGTAGCTGTGAAAGGCCCGTTTGTGTACTTCTATATTGTTTGCAACCAATGTATTGTATACGGATGGAAGCACGTCACTGTAATAGATTTGAATTATTTTAAATAGAATAAAGCAGCACCAATTTTAGAAAAATGTGAAGGATGAGGCAGTGAGACACGCTCAGCAGAGTACAAGCAACAGTGGTTGAAGAAGTAACTGGAGCGGGATCTGCACTACAAAAATGAAAACCTCTGACTACAGTAAACAGTGCACACAACTGTTCAGTAGCTGTGAAAGGCCCGTTTGTGTACTACTATATTGTTTGCAACCAATGTATTGTATACGGATGGAAGCACGTCACTGTAATAGATTTGAATTATTTTAAATAGAATAAAGCAGCACCAATTTTAGAAAAATGTGAAGGATGAGGCAGTGAGACACGCTCAGCAGAGTACAAGCAACAGTGGTTGAAGAAGTAACTGGAGCGGGATCTGCACTACAAAAATGAAAACCTCTGACTACAGTAAACAGTGCACACAACTGTTCAGTAGCTGTGAAAGGCCCGTTTGTGTACTACTATATTGTTTGCAACCAATGTATTGTATACGGATGGAAGCACGTCACTGTAATAGATTTGAATTATTTTAAATAGAATAAAGCAGCACCAATTTTAGAAAAATGTGAAGGATGAGGCAGTGAGACACGCTCAGCAGAGTACAAGCAACAGTGGTTGAAGAAGTAACTGGAGCGGGATCTGCACTACAAAAATGAAAACCTCTGACTACAGTAAACAGTGCACACAACTGTTCAGTAGCTGTGAAAGGCCCGTTTGTGTACTACTATATTGTTTGCAACCAATGTATTGTATACGGATGGAAGCACGTCACTGTAATAGATTTGAATTATTTTAAATAGAATAAAGCAGCACCAATTTTAGAAAAATGTGAAGGATGAGGCAGTGAGACACGCTCAGCAGAGTACAAGCAACAGTGGTTGAAGAAGTAACTGGAGCGGGATCTGCACTACAAAAATGAAAACCTCTGACTACAGTAAACAGTGCACACAACTGTTCAGTAGCTGTGAAAGGCCCGTTTGTGTACTACTATATTGTTTGCAACCAATGTATTGTATACGGATGGAAGCACGTCACTGTAATAGATTTGAATTATTTTAAATAGAATAAAGCAGCACCAATTTTAGAAAAATGACAAGGATGAGCCAGTGACAGACACTCAGCAGAGTACACGCAGCGGTGGTTGAAGAAGTAAATGGAGCGTGATCTGCATTTAAAAAAAAAATAAAAAATACCTCACAGACTGCAGTGAACACTGAAACACAACTATTCACAATCTGTGAAAGGCTACTCCTTTGTCTACTTCTATAGTGTTTGCAATCAATGTATTGTATACGGATGGAAGCGCGTCACACTAATAGATTATATTTATTTTAAATGGAATGGAGCAGAACCAATTGGAGATAAATGAAAAGGATGAGCCACTGAGACACGCTCAGCAGAGTACAAGCAGCAGTGCTTGAACAAGTAACTGGAGCGTGATATGCACTCAAAAAAAAAAAAAACACAGACTGCAGTGAACACTGAAACACAACTGTCCACAATCTGGGAAAGGCTACTCCTTTGTCTACTTCTATAGTGTTTGCAACCAATGTATTGTATACGGATGGAAGCGCGTCACACTAATAGATTAGATTTTAAATGGAATGGAGCAGAACCAATTGGAGAAAAATGAAAATGATGAGGCACTGAGACACGCTCAGCAGAGTACAAGCAGCAGTGCTTGAACAAGTAACTGGAGCGTGATATGCACTCAAAAAATAAAAAACACAGACTGAAGTGAACACTGAAACACAACTGTCCACAATCTGGGAAAGGCTACTCCTTTGTCTACTTCTATAGTGTTTGCAACCAATGTATTGGATACGGATGGAAGCGCATCACACTATAATTTCTATTGAATGGAGCAGCTAGAATTACACTAAAGAAAAAAAAAAAAGAGTCTGTGAGTGACACGTGCAGATGCCTACAGACAGCGTTGGATGCAGAGCAAACTGCAGCGTCACCTGCACTCACACACACCTTGCAGAGCTGTTAAAACAACACTGCAGGCAAAAGGAAGCTTTACACAGCGGTTGGTGATAGCTGCCTACAGCACAGTACACTAAATCGCAATCTCTAACTGTCCCTCAGAGTCAGCACAGCAGCGTTCTGTCCCTATCTGAATTCACAGCACAGTGACGCTAAAATGGCGGCGGCGCCTTTTATAGTGCATTCTGACATCATTTCAGCAGCCAATCACAGCCATGCCATTAGTTAAGATGACCGCAGCATTACAGGATGTGCCCACACTTCGTAGGATTCCTCATTGGCTGACTAAAATCACATTGCCTCTCAAAGAATTATGGGAACTTCCGATTCCGGTATACGATATTGAAAAAGTATCGGAATTAAGTATCGGAATTCCGATAACGCGAATATCGGCCGATACCCGATACTTGCGGTATCGGAATGCTCAACACTACCCATCACAGAAGAAGTCTCCAGACTCCTCTCTTCCTCTCGTCTGACTCCATGCACTACCGACCCGATTCCCGCACATCTCCTCCAGTCTCTCTCTCCAGTTGTCACAACTCACCTAACTACAATCTTTAATCTCTCACTCTCCTCTGGCATTTTCCCATCTTCCTTCAAACACTCCATCATTACTCCACTACTAAAGAAACCCACTCTCGACCCTTCCTGCACAAACAACTACAAACCGGTTTTCCAATCTCCCCTTCATCTCTAAACTTTTGGAGCGTCTAGTCTACTCCTGCCTCACCGTTACCTCTCCACTTACTCCCTTCTAGACCCTTCACAGTCCGGCTTCCGACCCCCACATTCGACTGAAACTGCACTCATCAAAGTGACCAATGACCTTCTGACAGCAAAACGTAACGGCGACCACTCTCTGCTCATACTTCTCGACCTTTCTGCAGCTTTCGACACGATTGACCACCGTCTCCTACTGTCTAGGCTCCAGTCACTAGGTATTAAGGACAATGTTCTCTCCTGGTTCTCCTCCTATCTTTCCAACCGCTCCTTCAGTGTTTCGTTCTCTGGCTCCACGTCATCTCCTCTTCCTCTCACTATTGGTGTACCCCAGGGCTCAGTCCTAGGCCCCTTCTCTTCTCTTCTACACGGCCCCAATTGGACAGACCATCAGCAGATTTGGCTTTCAGTACCATCTTTATGCTGATGACACACAGCTATACACGTCATCCCCAGACCTTACCCCGCTGTACTACAGAACGCCACTGACTGTTTGTCCGCAGTCTCTAACATCATGTCCGCTCTCTATCTGAAACTCAACCTCTCCAAAACTGAACTCCTTCTGCTCCGCGCGTCTACTAACCTCCCTAAATCTGACATTTCCCTCTCCGTGGGCGGCACCATAATAACACCCAGCAGGCTCCCTGTCTGGGTAATATGTTTGACACCAATCTCTCCTTCACCTCCCATATACAATCTCTTGCCCGCTCTTGCCGCCTACACCTAAAGAACATCTCTAGAATCCGCCCTTTTCTCACCTTGGAAACAACAAAAACCCTCACTGTAGCATTGATCCACTCCCGCCTGGACTACTGCAATGCTCTATTACTTGGCATTGTGACATATATATACATATATGTATAGTTTATACACTTCTACATAGTAAATATCCTCTGATTCAATTGCCGGGTAAAGTCGGCTTCTGTGAAAAGACAGAAGCACCCGACATGAAATGACACTTGGTGTACATAGGGTTAACCATGTCTTTTCATGTCGTTTGCTATCTGATTTGCACATACAATTACATCAGTCAATGTGTGCAAAATTTCACACCTGTAGGGGTTAATTAAAGGTGTAAATTCGTTGTAAAAAAAAGGACTTTTTTGCTACGAATTTACACCTTTAATTAACCCCTACAGGTGTGAAATTTTGCACACTTACACTCATGTAATTGTTTGTGCAAATCAGATATCAAACTACATGAAAAGACATGGTTAACCCTATGTACACCAAGTGTCATTTCATGTCGGGTTCTGCATTTTCACAAAAGCCGGCAATTGAATTAGCGGCTATTATACTATGTAGAAGTGTATGAACTATAAATATAAATATATATATATATATATATATATGTGTCACAAATTCAATGACATGTATATATATATATGAGGTGTAAAATTGCTGAAAAAAAATGCGTGGGCTCCCGCCCTATTTTCGCAACCAGACAGACAAAGCCAGTGAGTGGGGGCAGATAATAATAGCCCAGAGAGGGACCATTTTTTTTGGCCCCCCCCGGCTACTTAACATCTGCCCCCAGACACCCCAGAAAGGGCAAATCTATAATTAGATTTGCCCTTTCTGGCACTTTGCCCGTCTATTCCATTGCCCTGTAGCGGTGGCGAATGGGTTAATAAGGGGTTAAAATGACCTTGCAATTGAAAGGTCACTTTAAGCCAGGTTAATAATTGAGAGCTGTCAATTAGACAACTATCAATTATTAATCCTATTGTATGAAAGAAAAATCAAACACACACACTTTAATAAAAAAAAGAAGTTTAATGAAATAATCACACAGTTTTTGACCATATTTTATTTACCTGCTAAAACCGTTTCCTGTAATAAAAATAAAATAATAAAGCAAAATTATTCTTACCAATCCGATGCACAGTCAGGTCCCACGGTGTAATCCTTCAGAAAGGGTTAATGTTTACTGCAGGGACCGCAGCTAATGCTTCAGCCTCACAGTAAACCCCCAAATGAATGAGTTCCTCTCCTGGCTGACAGGAGAGGAAGTGGAAAGCTTAATTGATTGCTTTCCACTTTCACTTCAGGTCAGCCAGGGACACCATCAGTGACGTCAGAGGGAACTGATTAACAAAAATAGGGGTTCCCTTCGAAAAAAAAATGGCGTGGGGTCCCCCTATTTTTGTTAACCAGCCAGATGAAGCATACCGCTGAGGCCTGGATTTTCAGGCTGTTAAGGAGCTAAGATCCATGGACCTTGCCAGCCTGATAATACCAGGCCACAGCAGTCTGCATATCTTGGCTGATTAACAAAAATAGGGGATCCCCTCGAAAAAAATTGGCGTGGGGTCCCCCCTATTTTTGTTAACCAGCCAGATGAAGCAGACCGCTGAGGCCTGGTTTTTCAGGCTGGTAAGGATCCAATATCCATGGACCTTGCAAGCCTGATAATACCAGGCCACAGCAGTCTGCTTAGCTTGGCTGGTTAACAAAAATAGGGGATCCCTCGAAAAAAAAATGGCGTAGGGGTCCCTGTTGTGAATGGGTTTGAGATGAGTTCTGAGCAGAGGCTCCCTCTGGTGGTTACAAGCGGTACTAGTGAGTATTGTGAAGACTGGGAATCAGGTGTTACTGATTGGTCTTATTTAAGGGAATCATTTTCCCATCAGGGTTGCCGGTGATCAATTGTTCTGGTCTGAATCCTTCTTTCCAGTTTCCCTTGTAGCCTGCTGTGTCGTGTCTGCATCTCCTGCTTTCAGATAAGACAATTTCTTATTTTGTGTTTTTGCTATATTTTTGCATTTGGTCCTGCACTTCTGTGGGGGCCTTCAGGGTCCCTCCGGGGGCTTTTGCCCTCTCAGTTTACTCCAGCCACTGTGTTTTGTACTTTTGCTTTTTCCAGTTTTTTCAGTGGCTGCTGTTTCTGTTACACCAGAGAACTAATTTAGGTGGTAGAGGTCGTGTGATCTCAGGTGATTTTGAAATTAGTAGAGTTGGTGTTTTTCAGGGTTTTCTGGGATTGCAGTAAGTACCCTTCCTATCCTTTTCTATTTAGTTAGTTTGGGCCCCAGCGTTTGCTCATACTATTTCCTTTTTTGCCTGCATTCCTCAGCTACCGTAACATAACAGTATCACCGGCCGTAAAAATTGTATGGTACTCACAGAAGGGAAAAAATATTTTGAAGGAAGAAAAGTTGTCAGAGATATTTTTCTGTTTGTTGCATTTTTTTTTTTTTCCCTCTGTATCTCTGGGTGCTGGGGAGGATCTTTTCTCCCAATGGAGTTTGCACAGTTGTCTGGCCGTGTGGATCAGCTTGCCACTGAGGTTCAGAGTATTGCTGCATATCTTGCTAGGTTGCCTGTTGTGGAACCTAGGATCCCCATGCCAGATTTGTTTTTAGGGGATCGAGCTAAGTTTCAGAATTTCAAAAATAATTGTAAATTGTTTTTTGCCTTAAAATCTAAGTCCTCAGGAAACGCAGCGCAGCAGGTTCAAATTATCATCTCTCTCCTGCGCGGCGATCCTCAGGATTGGGCTTTTTCCCTGATACCTGGGGATCCTGTTTTGAGTGATGTTGATGCATTTTTTCAGGCTTTGGGGTTATTGTACGATGAGCCTAATGTCACTGATCAAGCTGAAAAAGCCTTGTTGGCATTAAATCAGGGGCTTGATGACGCTGAGTTATACTGTCAGAGATTCCGTAGGTGGGCAGTCCTGACCAAATGGAATGACGACGCTTTGGCGGCCCTTTTCCGGAAGGGTCTGTCGGATAATGTAAAGGATGTTATGGTGGGATTCCCTGTCCCCTCTGGTCTCAATGATTCTATGTCATTGGCGATTCAAATTGACAGACGTTTGCGTGAGCGGAGAAGTATGCGTGGAGTGGTGTTGCCTTGTGAGCCAGCTGCTGAGCCCATGCAGTGTGATGGAGTGGTGTCTGGGGCACAGCGTCATGAGTTTCGAAAGCGCAATGGGTTATGTTTCTACTGTGGTGATGCCTCTCATGCTATTTCAGTCTGCCCTAAGCGGGGAAGACATTTTGCACGCTCAGTTGTCTTGGGTAGTGTTCAGACTAAGTTTTTATTAACTGTCAATCTGATATGCTCTCTGTCCTCATTTTCTGCTCAGGCTTTCGTTGATTCTGGAGCAGCTATTAACCTGATGGATTATGATTTTGCTAAGCGTTGTGGGTTTTCCTTGATACCCCTACAGAAGTCTATTCCTTTACTGGGGATCGATTCTACCCCTTTGGCTGAGAATAAACCCCAGTTTTCTACTCAGGTGATAATGAGGGTTGAACCTGATCACCAGGAGTGCTGCAAATTTTTGGTTCTATATAATCTGCATGACATTATCGTACTGGGTTTCCCTTGGTTACAGTCTCATAATCCTGTTTTGGATTGGAAATCTGTGTCTGTAACCAGTTGGGGCTGCCAATGTGTTAGTGCCAACACTCCTGTTTTTTCTGCCTCCCCCAGGCTGAGGATGTTCCTGACTTTTTGTTTGATTTTTCTGATGTGTTTAGCGAAAGTAAATCTGCATCCTTACCTCCCCATAGGAGCTATGACTGCGCTATTGAATTAGTGCCGGGTAGTAAATTCCCTAAGGGTCGCCTTTTTAACTTGTCTGTACCTGAACATGACGCTATGCGGTCTTATATCAAGGAATCATTGGAGAAGGGTCATATCAGACCATCCTCTTCACCCTTAGGTGCCGGTTTTTTCTTTGTGGCCAAAAAAGATGGTTCATTAAGGCCGTGTATTGATTATCGTCTCTTGAACAATATTACTGTGAAATATCAATACCCGTTACCCTTGATTTCTGACCTGTTTTCCAGGGTGAAAAACGCTACTTGGTTTACTAAGCTTGACCTCAGGGGGGCGTATAACCTTATTCGCATTAAGCACGGGGATGAATGGAAGACGGCATTTAACACCCTGAAGGGCATTTTGAGTACCTTGTGATGCCCTTTGGGCTCACTAATGCTCCTTCCGTCTTCCAGTCCTTCATGAATGACATTTTCAGGGATTTTGTGGACAAGTTTCTGATTGTTTATTTGGATGATATCTTGATTTTTTCTAATGACTGGGACTCTCATGTGAAACATGTTCGAACTGTATTCCAGATTTTGAGAGAGAATGCTCTGTATGTAAAGGGATCAAAGTGTCTTTTTGGCGTACAGAAGATCTCATTTCTGGGATTCATTTTGTCCCCATCTGTTATTGAAATGGACCCGGTCAAGGTTCAGGCCATCTGTGATTGGGTCCAACCTACTTCATTAAAGGCTCTTCAGAGATTTTTGGGTTTTGCCAATTTCTATCGTAAATTTATTGGTAATTTCTCTGTTATTGTTAAACCATTAACTGATTTGACCAGAAAGGGTTCTGATGTGGTGAATTGGCCTCCTGAGGCAGTCTCTGCGTTTCAGGAACTTAAGCAGAGATTCACTTCTGCTCCTGTTCTACGGCAGCCTGATGTTTCTCTGCCATTTCAGGTGGAGGTTGATGCCTCTGAAATTGGGGCAGGTGCCGTTTTGTCCCAAAAAGATCCAGAGACCTCTAAAAGTAACCCTTGTGCCTTTTTCTCTCGAAAATTTTCTCCTACTGAACGTAATTATGACGTGGGTAATCGGGAGTTATTGGCCATGAAGTGGGCTTTTGAAGAGTGGAGACATTGGCTGGAGGGAGCCAAACATCAGGTGGTGGTCCTTACGGACCATAAGAATCTGGTCTATCTGGAATCTGCCAAGCGACTCAATCCTAGACAGGCCAGGTGGGCCTTGTTTTTCACACGTTTTAATTTTGTGGTTTCCTTTCTTCCTGGCACTAAGAATGTTAAGGCGGATGCCCTCTCGAGGAGTTTCCTTGCGGACTCTCCTGAGCTATCTGATCCCTCTGTTATTTTGAAGGAGGGTGTAGTTCTTTCCGCCATCTCGCCCAATTTGAGACTTGCTCTGGAGGGGTGTCAGGAGGATAGGCCCGAGCGCTGCCCTGTTGGAAAATTGTTTGTCCCGGACCAATGGAAAAAGAGTGTGATGTCTGAGATTCATTGTTCCGCATTGGCTGGGCATCCCGGAATTTTTGGTACCAGAGACTTGGTTAGTCGGTCCTTTTGGTGGCCTACCTTGTCTCGCGATGTCAGGGAATTTGTGCAGTCCTGCGGGACTTGCTCTCGCTCCAAGCCTTGCTCTCGCTCTAGTGGTTTGTTGATGCCATTGCCTGTGCCCAAGAGACCATGGACCCATATCTCTATGGATTTCATTTCCGATCTTCCTGTTTCTCAGAGAATGACCACCATCTGGGTAATTTGTGATAGGTTTTCCAAAATGATACATCTTGTGCCATTACCTAAGTTGCCTTCCTCCTCTGAATTGGTGCCGTTGTTCCTTCAGCACGTGGTTCGTTTACACGGCATTCCTGAGAACATTGTGTCTGACAGAGGAGTCCAGTTTGTTTCCAGATTTTGGAGGACTTTTTGTTCTAAACTGGGTGTTCAATTGTCTTTCTCCTCGGCATTTCATCCTCAGACCAATGGTCAAACTGAGAGAACAAACCAGACATTGGAGACTTATCTAAGATGCTTTGTGTCTGCTGATCAGGATGACTGGGTCTCTTTTTTGCCTTTGGCTGAGTTTGCTCTTAATAATAGGGCTAGCTCTGCCACTTTGATGTCTCCGTTTTTCTGTAATTCTGGGTTTCACCCTCGATTTTCTTCAGGACAGACGGAGGCTTCTGTCTGTCCAGGTGTTGACTCTGTTGTTGAGCGTATGCAGCAGATTTGGGACCAGGTAGTGGAGAGGTTGTCCTTCTCTCAGGAGAAGGCCCAGCGGTTTGCTAACCGGCATAGGACTGATGGTCCTCGGTTTAAAGTGGGGGACTTGGTCTGGTTGTCCTCAAAGAATATTCCTATGAGAGTAGCATCTCCTAAATTTAAGCCTAGGTTCATTGGACCTTATAAGATCATGGAGATTATTAATCCTGTTTCTTTTCGTTTGCTTCTTCCAGGGACATTTAAGATCCATAACGTGTTCCACAAGTCCTTGTTGAAGAGGTTTGTTGAGCCAGTGGTTCCTGCTGCTGTGCCTCCTGACCCTGTTTTGGTTGAGGGCAATCTGGAGTATGTGGTTGAGAAAATATTGGATTCTCGTTTTTCTAGACGAAGACTCCAGTATTTGGTTAAATGGAGAGGTTATGGTCAGGAAGATAATTCTTGGGTGTTTGCTTCGGACATCCATGCTAGGAGACTTATCCGTGCGTATCATAGAACTCATCCTGACCGACCTGGTTGCTCAAATGAGGGTTCGGTGACCCCTCCTCAAGGGGGGGGTACTGTTGTGAATGGGTTTGAGATGAGTTCTGAGCAGAGGCTCCCTCTGGTGGTTACAAGCGGTACTAGTGAGGATTGTGAAGACTGGGAATCAGGTGTTACTGATTGGTCTTATTTAAGGGAATCATTTTCCCATCAGGGTTGCCGGTGATCAATTGTTCTGGTCTGAATCCTTCTTTCCAGTTTCCCTTGTAGCCTGCTGTGTCGTGTCTGCATCTCCTGCTTTCAGATAAGACAATTTCTTATTTTGTGTTTTTGCTATATTTTTGCATTTGGTCCTGCACTTCTGTGGGGGCCTTCAGGGTCCCCTCCGGGGGCTTTTGCCCTCTCAGTTTAGTCCAGCCACTGTGTTTTGTACTTTTGCTTTTTCCAGTTTTTTCAGTGGCTGCTGTTTCTGTTACACCAGAGAACTAATTTAGGTGGTAGAGGTCGTGTGATCTCAGGTGATTTTGAAATTAGTAGAGTTGGTGTTTTTCAGGGTTTTCTGGGATTGCAGTAAGTACCCTTCCTATCCTTTTCTATTTAGTTAGTTTGGGCCCCAGCGTTTGCTCATACTATTTTCTTTTGTGTCAGTATTTCCTCTTGTCTAACCGCCATTACATGTTTGGCGGCTTTCTATTATCTTTGGGGTTCTGCTCCGGGGCAGATAGCTTTCCTATTTCTATCTTTAGGTGTAGTTAGTTTCTCAGGCTGTGACGAGGCGTCTAGGACCAACGTAGGAACGCTCCACGGCTGCCTCTAGTTGCGGTGGTTAGTCAGGGTACTGCAATCTCATAGATTCCAACTGCTCTGGTGTATTTCCTTTTTTGCCTGCATTCCTCAGCTACCGTAACATAACAGGTCCCCCTATTTTTGTTAACCAGCCAAGTAAAATGCAGACTGCTGCGGCCTGGTATTAAAAGACTGTCAAGGCCCATGGATTTTGGCCCTCAACAGCCTGATAATACCAGGCCACAGCAGCCCCACATTTGGCGCATCAAAAGATGTGCCAATTGTGGCACTTTACCCGGCTCTTCCCACTGCCCTGTAGCGGTGGCAAGTGGGGTAATAAGGGGTTAATGTCACCGTTGATTGCACGGTGACAATAAGCCGGTTAATAATGGATAGGCGTCAATAAGACACCGATCCATTATTAATCCCAAAGTTTTTAAATGTGTAAAAAAAAGACACAGCAAGAAAAAAGTCTTTAATGAAATAAAAGAGACAACACAGTTTTCATTTTTTTTATTACTCTCTCATTCCTGCGACGCCATCGATCTCCTGTAAAAAAAGAAAAAAACAAACCAACAGTATACCACCTGTCCGACGCAGTCCATAACGACAGTCCCACGACGATCCAGCTCTGCTACATCGCAATGACAGGCAGAGCCTGTCATTGCAACGCAGCACAGCTGATTACCTGCTTCCCCGGCGGTGACGTCATCGGACTGACTGCTTTACGGCCGGGATTACCCAGCAGTCACTGCAGTTATCGCGAGAAACTGCATGTGACCGCCGGGGAGAAGAGGATGGCGGCCATGAAGCAGTCCAGGACGTGACCGCCGGAGATCTTCTGCCAGGTAAGTGCCGCTGACTCCTGACAGACCCGACAGACGGACACTGACAGTGACAGTGACATCCCGATTCCGGTATCCGATATGACGAAAATATCGGAACTCGGAATCGGAATTCCGATACAGCCAATATCGGCCGATACCCGATATTTGCAGTATCGGAATGCTCAACCCTACTCAGTAACCACCGGAGGGAGCCCCAGTTCAGAAGCCGCCTCCAACGTGTTCACAACAGTACCCCCCCTTGAGGAGGGGTCACCGAACCCTCACCTGTGCAACCAGGCCGATCAGGATGGGCTCGATGATAGGCACGGATAAGTCTCCCAGCATGAATGTCCGAAGCAAACACACAAGAATTGTCCTCCTGACCATAACCTCTCCACTTAACAAAATACTGGAGTTTCCGTCTAGCAAAATGAGAATCCAATATCTTCTCAACCACATACTCCAAATTGCCCTCAACCAAAACAGGGTCGGGAGGTGCAGCCATAGGAACCACTGGTTCGACAAACCTCTTCAATAAGGATTTGTGGAACATGTTATGGATCTTAAATGTCCCTGGAAGAAGCAAATGGAAGGAAACCGGATTAATAATTTCCATGATCTTATAAGGTTCAATGAACGTTGGCTTAAATTTAGGAGATGCAAACTTCATAGGGATATTCCTTGAGGACAACCAAACCAAGTCCCCCACTTTAAAACGAGGACCATCAGTCCTATGCCGGTTGGCAAACCGCTGGGCCCTCTCCTGAGAGAGGGACAACCTCTCCACCACCTGGTCCCAAATCTGCTGCATACGCTGCACAATAGAGTCAACCCCGGACAGACAGAAGCCTCCGCCTGTCCTGAAGAAAATCGAGGGTGAAATCTGGAATTGCAGAAAAATGGAGACATCAATGTAGCAGAGCTAGCTCTATTATTAAGCGCAATCTCAGCCAAAGGCAAAAAAGAGACCCAGTCATCTTGATCAGCAGACACAAAACATCTCAAATAAGTCTCCAAGGTCTGGTTTGTTCTCTTGGTTTGTCCATTGGTCTGAGGGTGAAATGCAGAGGAGAAAGACAACTGAACACCAAGTTTAGAACAAAATGTCCTCCAAAATCTGGAAACAAACTGGACTCCTCTGTCAGACACAATGTTCTCCGGAATGCCATGCAACCGAACCACATGCTGAAAGAAAAAAGGCACCAACTCGGAGGAGGAAGGCAACTTAGGCAATGGCACAAGATGTATCATCTTGGAAAATCTATCACAGATTACCCAGGTAACGGTCATTCTCTGAGAGACAGGAAGGTCAGAAATAAAATCCATAGAAATATGGGTCCATGGCCTCTTGGGTACAGGTAATGGCATTAACAAACCACTAGAACGAGAGCAAGGCTTGGAACGAGAGCAAGTCCCACAGGACTGCACAAAGTCGCTGACATCACGAGACAAAGTAGGCCACCAAAAGGAGTGACTCACCAAGCCTCTGGTACCAAAAATCCCGGGATGACCAGCCAACACGGAACAATGAATCTCAGCCAACAGGGCAGCGCTCAGGTTTATCCTCCTGACACCCTTCCAGAGCCAGTCTCAAATTGGGCGAAATGGCAGAAAGAACCACACCCTCTTTCAAAATAACAGCAGGATCAGATAACTCAGGAGAATCTGCAAAGAATCTCCTAGAGAGGGCATCCGCCTTAACATTCTTAGTTCCAGGAAGAAAAGAAACCACAAAATTAAAATGTGTGAAAAAAAAGGGCCCCACCTGGCCTGTCTAGGATTAAGTCGCTTGGCTGATTCGAGATAAACCAGGTTCTTATGGTCCGTGAGGACCACCACCTGATGTTTGGTTCCTTCCAGCCAATGTCTCCACTCTTCAAAGGCCCACTTCATGGCCAATAACTCCCGATTACCCACGTCATAATTCCGTTCAGTTGGAGAAAATTTTCGAGAGAAAAAGGCACAAGGGTTATTCTTAGAGGTCTCTGGATCCCTTTGGGACAAAACGGCACCTGCCCCAATCTCAGAGGCATCAACCTTCACCTGAAACGGCAGAGAAACATCAGGCTGCCGTAGAACAGGAGCAGAAATGAATCACTGCTTAAGTTCCTGAAATGCAGAAACTGCCTCAGGAGGCCAATTCACCACATCGGAACCCTTTTTGGTCAGATCAGTCAATGATTTAACAATACCAGAGAAATTACCAATAAATTTACGATAAAAATTGGCAAAACCCAAAAATCTCTGAAGAGCCGTCAATTAACTAGGTTGAACCCAATCACAGATGGCCTGAACCTTGACCGGGTCCATTTCAATAACAGACGGAGACAAATGAATCCAGAAATGAGATCTTCTGTACGCCAAAAAGACACTTTGATCCCTTCACATACAGTGCATTCTCTCTCAAAATCTGGAACACAGTCCGAATATGTTTCACATGAGAGTCCCAGTCATTGGAAAAAATCAAGATATCATCCAAATAAACAATCAGAAATTTATCCAAAAAATCCCTGAAAATATCATTCATGAAGGATTGGAAGACGGAAGGGGCATTAGTAAGCCCAAAAGGCATCACTAGGTACTCAAAATGCCCTCTGGGGTATTAAACGCCATCTTTCTTTCATCCCCGTGCTTAATGCGAAAAAGGTTATACGCCCCCCTGAGGTCAAGCTTTGTAAACCAACTAGCACTTTTCACTCTGGAAAATAGGTTAGAAATCAAGGGTAACGGATATTGATATTTAACAGTGATCTTATTCAGGAGGCGATAATCAATACATGGCCTCAATGAACCATCCTTTTTGGCCACAAAGAAAACACCGGCGCCCAAGGGTGAAGAGGATGGTCTGATATGACCCTTCTTCAATGACTCCTTGATATAAGATCGCATAGCATCGTGTTCAGGTACAGATAAATTAAAAAGGCGACCTTTAGGAAATTTACCACCAGGCACTAATTCAATAGCGCAATCGTAGCTCCTGTGAGGGGGCAAGGATGCAGATTTACTTTCACTAAACACATCAGAAAAATCAGTCAAAAAGTCAGGGACATCCTGAGACTGGGGAGAGGCAGAAAAAACAAGAGTGTCAGTATTAACACATTGGCAGCCCCAACTGGTCACAGACACAGATTTCCAATCCAAAACAGGATTATGAGACTGTAACCAAGGGAAACCTAGTACAATAATGTCATGCAGATAATGCGGCACCAGAAATTTGCAACTCTCCTGATGATCTGGTTCAACCCTCATTATGACCTGAGTAGAAAAATGGGGTTTATTCTCCGCCAAAGGGGTAGAATCAATGCCAGTAGGGAATAGACTTCCGCAGGGGTATCATGGGAAACCCACAACGTTTGGCAAAGTCAAAATTCATCAGGTTAATAGCTGCTCCTGAATCAACAAAAGCCTGAGCAGAAAATGTGGACAGGGAGAAAATCATGGTAACAGTCAACAGAAATTTAGTCTGAACACTACCCAAGACAACTGAGCATGCAAAACATCTTCCCTGCTTAGGGCAGACAGAGATAGCATGGAAAGCGTCACCACAGTAGAAACATAACCCATTGCGCTTACGAAACTCATGACGCTGAGTCCCAGAAGTCACTCCATCACACTGCATGGCTCAGGAGCTGACTCACAAGGCAACACTATCTCACGCATACCTCTGCGCTCACGCAAACGTCTGTCAATTTGAATAGCCAAAGACATAGAATCATTGAGACCAGAGGAACAGGGAATCCCACCATAACGTCCTTTACTTTTTCTGACAGACCCTTTCGAAAAAGGTCTGCCAAAGCATGATCATTCCATTTGGTCAGGACTGCCCACTTTCGAAATTTCTGACAGTACAACTCAGAGTCTTCAAGACCCTGATTTAATGCCAGCAAGGTCTTTTCAGCTTGATCATGACATTAGGTTCGTACAATAACCCCAGAACCTGAAAAAATACATCAATATCATTCAAAACAGGATCCCCAGGTGTCAGGGAAAAAGCCCAATCCTGAGGGTCGCCGCGCAGCAGGGAGATGACAATTTGAACCTGCTGTGCCGCGTTCCCTGAGGACTTAGGCCTTAAGGCAAAAAACAACTTACAGTTATTTTTGAAATTCAGAAATTTAGATCGATCCCCCAAAAACAAATCTGGTATGGGATCGTAGGTTCCACAACTGGCAACCAAGCAAAATAGGTAGCAATACTCCGAAGCTCAGTGGCAAGCTTATCCACACGGCCAGACAACTGTGCAAACTCCATTGAGAGAAAAAAAAAATTCCTCCTCAGCACCCAGAGAAAAAGAGGGAAAAAATGCAACAAACAAACAAAAAAAAATTCTGACAAACTCCCTTTTTTCTTTTTACTTTTTCTACTATTTTTCCCTGCTGTTGAGTACCATATAATTTTCAGTTTGGCCGGTTATACTGTATGTTTCGGTAACTGGGGAGAAATGGCAAAAAATAGCAGAAGCGGTTAATACACCAGAGAGGCTGGAACCTATTGGATTGCAGTAATCTTAACTAACCACACAACTAGTGGTAGCCGTGGAGCGTTCCTACGTTTATCCTAGACGCCTCATCACAGCCTGAGAGATAACTACACCTAAAGGCAAAAAGATGAAAGCTATCTGCCCCGGAGCAGATCCATAAAGAAAATAGGAAGCCCCCAAACATGTAATGGCGCTTAGACAAGAAGAAAGCACGGACACAGACAGAAAATAGAATGAGCAAACGCTGGGGCCCAATCTGTCTACACAGAAAAGTACAGGAAAGAATTCTGACTGCAATCCATCAAAAACCCTAACAAAAATACCAACACTTATGATTGCCAAAAAACCTGAGATCACACGACCTCTTCCCCTAAATCAGATCTCTGGTGTAACAAAACGCTATTCAGCAAATTAAAAGTAACAAAAGAGCAAAGCAAAAGTGCAGAAACAAACGGAGCACAATTGCAGCGCCAGACCCCAAAAGGGGACAGGATGCAGTCCACTGCAGGCAGCAAACAAGCAGAGAAAATCAAACAGAGAAAAAAACAGCAAACACTTATCTGAAGGAGAGCAGAAACTAGCAGCGCTTCAAGCAAGACCAGAAGAACAATTGATAACTGGCAAGGCTGCTGGGAAATCAGGCAACTTATATCCTACATTCAGCGCCAGCTGAAGGTCATTCATTAATCAGTTCATTACCCTCAGCAACCACCGGAGGGAGCCCCAGCTCAAAAGCCGCCTCCAGCAAATTCACAACAAGCCGCTTCCAGAGCCAACTACCCCACCATTGGCTCTCCGCTTTTGGTGGCCACCCACAGAGAGGAAGTAATGACAAGCTTAGGAAGCTAACTGAGAGAAGTGAGATATGTGGCCAGGTGACCTGATTGTCCCAACCTGGATTCTTCAAGATGTCTCTGAGTGTTCAATGATGGTCAATGGAGCAGATCTGTGTTCTTCCAGCTAGGGCCCTGGTCCCGTAAGTTGATGTGCTCCAGATTCACTTGGAAGAGAGGCAAAGTCTCATTATAAAATTTACAATGTCCTTCAAGCCATCATTCACAGGTAAAGGGAAGGGGTGATGAGGTTAACCTGCATTGTTTGATTATTTATAGGTTTCTTGCAATGTTTTCAAGATGACAAACTGCATGGTCTGGTATAATGTGTAATCAACAGATTAGCAAACATCATTGTTCTTGCGTCCTGTTTTGCAAAGATAACGGTACAATATTCTTTAGGAGCTGATATAGGTAAATAACAACCATTCATAACAACCATTCATCATTTTACAGATATCAATTCAACCTAAAAAAGAGTCAATAATTCAGACAATAGTCTATGATCTGGGCCTACGCAATTTACATCTGGCATAATTAAGAAGAAATGCTGTGTCATCAAAGTTACTAATTCTAGCCATGAAAATAGATCTCGAACATTCAAAAAACTGATGTCTAAATGAGCCATTATGCATCAAAAGTTTAAAAAGAATGTAGTGCTCAAAAAGATTAATAAATAATTTGCTCCTTTCTATTTAACAAGCTAGGACTCCACAAATTGCAGAAATTGTGTCTGATGTCAAAAATACCAATAACAGAATCGACAATGCAAAAAACACTATGTCAGAAATACAGCAAAACAAGGAAACCCTGACAAACTCTCTTAACTCACTGCATAAAGAATTGATAGATCTCAAGCTCCAACAAGCCAACTCTGCAGATAATACAAAGAAAATGTACTTAAAAATCAGAGGAATACCTGAAAAAGTGATGCCTTCAAATTACAGTATATGTCACAAAAATGACCATGCAACTACTTCCAGACCTTTCCAAAAATTAAACGGTACTTATTGCCTACACAGTACCAAAACAAAACCACATTTTCTGCCCATTGGCATTCTCAGAGATGTAATTGTCTCATTTCAATCCTTCCAAACAAAAACAATTATTGGAATTAACCAAAAATGCAAAGAAGCTTCCTGCTCCCTATAAATCCATCTCTCTATTCAAGTATCTATCTAAATCAACACTGGTAGCTAGAAAAATCCTTTCAAAATATTACAAATGAACTAATCTGCAGTAGAATGCTTTAATTTTAATTATGTACTTTATCTCTATCCTTCTGTGTTCCCTTGCCATCCACATTCACCACCCCATCCCCCCTCTATCCACGACTCATACACATCAGCCCCTCCATACTTCCCTCTTCCCGTGTACAGCTCCCATGCACTCCTCACCTTCCTGAGAAACCTCAGCCCATCTTGCCCAAACAAATCACAGTAAAAACCTACTTACAACCCAACAACTACCTGCTCTGTATCTTCCTACTCCTACTGATTTCAGGGGACATCTCCCCCAACCCTGGTCCACCATCCCCCAACCTAAATCACTACCTTACCTCATATCGATATCATAATAATCTTATAATATTACTTGCACTCCCTCATCTCCTTTTAATTGTCCCTCTGGAATCCAGGGTCTGCATGCAACAAGCTATCCTTCCTGCACAACTACTTTCTGAACACTCTCTTCATCTGTTGGCCCTCACAGAAACTTGGATTCAGGATTCTGACACGGTGTCCCCTGCTGCCATTTCCTATGGTGGCTTACAGTTTCTCCCATTCCCCGAGACCCCAAACAGACATGGTGGTGGAGTCGGCATGCTCCTGTCCCACAATGCACTTTCCAGGTCATCCCCCCAATTCCATCACTCTCATTCCCTTCTTTTGAGGTCCACACCATCAAGCAATTCCGTCCCCTCTCTCCAGAGTACAGTCATATATATTGGCCCCAGCTTGCCCACCCGGTTCCTTGACCACTTCTCACCCGGGTGCCGCACTTCATCCCTCAGAACTACCAACCATTATCCTTGGAGACTTCAACATCCCCATTAACAGCCTACTTCCACATCTGCATCTCAGATTCTACACTAACCCCTTCTCTAGGCCTCTCACAGCTTTAAACCTCTGAGACACACAAGGGTGTAACACCCTTGACCTGGTCTTTGTCTACCTCTGTTCAATCTCCCACCTAAATAAATCACCACTTCCACTCTCTGACCACAAACATTCTCTCCTTCATCCTCACAAATCCTCGACCACCCCACGCACTCCGACCTACCATACATTCAGAAATCTACAAGCCATTAACCCTCAGACACTTTCAGACTCCCTACACTCATCGCTGTTGCCAATCCCCTCTTTTTCTTGTCCTAATCTGGCTTTCAGCACTACAATGACACTATTAGAAGCACCCTTGACCAAGTAAACACCGCTTACCCTCAGAACTTCCAAACACACAGTAAAACAGCCCTGGCTCACATTGCAAACTCGACTTCTTCAGCGATGCTCTAGGAGTGCTGAACGCTCTGGGGAAAAACCCGCACACCTGAAGACTTCATCCACTTTAAATTCATGTTAAGAACTTATAATGCTGCCCTTCACCTCGCCAAACAGACCTACTTCACCACCCTGATCTCCTCACTGCCAACAACCCCATAACTTTTTGACACTTTTCACTCTCCTCAGGCCAAAAGTACAAGCCCCATCACAGACATTTGTGCTGACGACCTGGCCTCCCACTTTAAAGAAAAAATTTGATACTATCCGTCAGGAAAACTGCTCTCAACCACCAAGTGCTGTGACTCCCATCCCAAACTGCATTTCCCCTGGCTCACTTTCTACATTTGATCCCATCACAGAAGAAGTCTCCAGACTCCTCTCTTCCTCTCGTCTGACTCCATGCACTACCGACCGATTCCCGCACATCTCCTCCAGTCTCTCTCTCCAGTTGTCACAACTCACCTAACTACAA
>JARQOD010000004.1:67718638-67792108 GCA_033576555.1 Oophaga sylvatica | reverse complement strand
GCAAGGTTTCACCTTTCCCAACAAAAAAAAAGACCCTAAGCCCCCACTTAAAATAACAAAGAAGTGGTTTTCAGAAAAACTTTGTGACCATTTTTGACGGGCCCCACCCAGAACCCTGACCTAAACCCAATTGAGCATCTTGGAGAGACCAAAAGTGGTGTCCCTATGTTCCCCAACAACCGACAAAAATGGAGAGGATCTGCAAGGAAGAATGGAAGGGGAAACCCCCAAATCCAGATGTGAAAAACTTGTTGCATCATTCCCCAAGAAGATCATGGTCTCAAAAGGGTTTTTTTCACTAAATACTGAGAAAAGGGTCTGAATACTTATGCCTGTGTTTTTTTTATTTTTTTTCTTTTTTTAATAAATTGCAAAAATTTCTGGGTTTTTTTTTCCGTCAAGATGAATTTACCAAAATGGCTGAATTGAAAAAAAAGGTGAAAAATTTAAAAGGGGTTGATACTTCTACCCCCCGTATCTTTGGTTCACAGGGACCAATATGGGGTGTGCTGCGTGTAACAGATGGTTGTTTGCCCCAATAGGGTGTTAGGGTGGTGGATTGCACTTAGTAAAAAAAAATGAAGTGCAATCGAAAAGGGGGGTCCACCTTTTCAGAGATTTTTCTGTGTATGTGAACGTGAGGGAAATTCAAACAAGACCGGTTCCAGGGCACAATGTTTTAAAATGCACACGAGTGAGGGGAACACGGTCCCAGCTCCGTTACTTTTCGGAGATTTTGCCTTAATCACACTAAGTGCTTTCCCATGTTAAGTCACAGGGATGTAGCTGTGGATTGGGCTAGCTTGCAATAGTGTGTTTACCGAACGGAATGGGCGGGATGCTGCGCTGAGAAAAATCACTTTTGCGCTAGATGCAATCCCCTATTCCCTAAATGAGGCTGGCTAAAGGGTTGATCTTCCCCTGAAATGACCCGTGCTAAAGCCACGTGGCTGAAACAAGGGAAATAACCCAAGTCCCTAAGCTACTGAACCCATACCTAACTGGTACCAAGGCATAAAGCGGACTAAGGCACAAGACTTAGACAAACACATACAACTGTGCAGGCCGAGTAGTAAAGTATCAACCCACAAACACTAAACATGAATGACAATAGCACGCCCGCTGTTGAGAGCCTTTTATACATTAGGCTCCACCCCAAAACTCAAGCCCAGTCGACTGAGACATCGCCCGCAGGCCAATCCAGAGCTGCCACATCACCAGAGCAGCTGACGTCTGACCACCCATAAGATGACGCCACATCACGGACATGCTCAGTAAAGTGATCTCTGGACTTAGACTCCGGGACGCAGGACTGCACCTGCATATCACTGATTCCCATAGACTTGGCTGAAGAGCCAGCAGGAAACAAGCGCAAACCACGAGCCTGAGCAAGATGCTGGGACCGACGTCTATGCTGAGCAGCACACACAGCGGCCAGAGCCGAATGGGAGAGCGCAGAGTCAGACAAGGCTTGGGATGTATCCCGCACAGCGGCAGAATCCCAATGCCTAACATATGGTTAATGCTTTGGATTTTCAAAATTCTATGGGTACCGTCAACTACAAAATTACCCAATCTATCAATTCTAACATAACTGGGATAATATATTATGGGACATGCCCCTGCCAAAAGATATACATTGGGATGACCACCAGGGAATTAAAAAGGAGAATCAGAGAACATACATGAGACATCATCGCAGCAAAGAAAGCAAAAATTAACTCATCTAATGCCAATACCCCAACATTTTTGGTCAACCTATGGTTGTGATGAAATACTTCTTAAAGTATGAGGTATCGACCATGTAATAATAAGGCCTACTAGCGGTGATTGGAAACAAAAACTAGCCCAAAAGAAAAGTACAATGGATGTACAGACTTAAGACACAGTCATCGCTGGGACTTAACGAACGTGTTCCTTTGCTCTATTTCTATAAACTCCTGTAAATTTGTGCCTTCCCTGTAGCCCTCCTCTGTTTTTTTGAGACACAGTGTTTGTCATAAACATGTGCTAACTTTTTGTTGTCCTTTCAT
The DNA here is from genome assembly GCA_033576555.1 of Oophaga sylvatica. Taxonomy (NCBI): domain Eukaryota; kingdom Metazoa; phylum Chordata; class Amphibia; order Anura; family Dendrobatidae; genus Oophaga; species Oophaga sylvatica. The sequence goes on along the minus strand of JARQOD010000004.1, from coordinate 67,790,075 downwards.
CTTTGATTTTCCACAGCCCTTGAGTTCAAGATAAGGAACAAAGGAGAGAGAAAAAAGGAAATTATCCCCAATAATTACTACATGGCTCCTTTTTCAGTCCTTATTGCTATACACCCTTATGTGCTATCCTACATTCATGTTGATCCTTATACCTATTTGGCGTTATATATTTTCATGCCTCCATGCACTTGTACACTTGTTTACAATTCCTTCTTTGGCACTTATTTATGCATATACAGGTGCTTCTCTCAAATTAGAATATCATCAAAAAGTTAATTTATTTCCACTCTTTAATACAAAAAGTGAAACTCATATTTTAAAGAGTCATTACAAACAGAGTTATCTATTTCAAGTGTTTATTTCTGTTAATGTTGATGATTATGGCTTACAGCCAATCAAACCCCAAAGTCATTATCTCAGTAAATTAGAATACTTTATAACACCACCTTGAAAAATGATTTTAAAATCCAAAATGTTGGCTTGCTGAAATACACGGTTGAGGGGTTCTTTTGCATCAAATACTGCATCAATGCGGCGTGGCATAGAGGCAATCAGCCTGTGGCACTTCTGAGGTGTTATGGAAGCCCAGGTTGCTTTGATAGCAGCCTTCAGCTCATCTCCACTGTTCGGTCTGGTGTCTCTCATCTTCCTCTTGACAATACCCCATAAATTCGCTATTGGGTTAAGTTCCTGCGAGTTTGCTGGCCATTCAAGCACAGTGATACGGTTGTTTTTAAACCAGGTATTGGTATTTTGGAAGTGTACAGTCATGCCAAAAGTTTTGAGAATGACACAAATAATATATTTTCACATGATCTGCTGCCCTCTGGTTTTTATGTGTGTGTTTGACAGATGTTTTTATCACAGACAGAAATATAATTGCAAACATATGAGTAACAAAAGCTTATATTGACAGTTAGAATGAGTTAATGCAGCAAGTCAATATTTGCAGTGTTGACCCTTCTTCTTCAGGACCTCTGCAATTCTCCTGGCATGCTCTCAATCAACTTCTGGACCAAATCCTGACTGATAGCAGTCCATTCTTGCACAATCAATGCTTTAATTTTGTCAGAATTTTTAGGTTTTTGTTTGTCCACCCGTCTCTTGATGATTGACCACAAGTTCTCAATGGGATTAAGATCTGGGGAGTTTCCAGGCCATGGACCCAAAATCTCTATGTTTTGTTCTCTGAGCCATTTAGTTATCACCATTGCTTTATGGCAAGGTGCTCCATCATGCTGGAAAAGGCATTGTTGATCGCCAAACTGCTCTTGGAGGGTTGGGAGAAGTTGCTCTTGGAGGACATTCTGGTACCATTCTTTATTCATGGCTGTGTTTTTAGGCAAGACTGTGAGAGAGCCGATTCCCTTGGCTGAGAAGCAACCCCACACATGAATGGTTTCAGGATGCTTAACAGTTGGCATGAGACAAGACTGGTGGTAGCGCTCACCTTGACTTCTCCGAATGAGGCGTTTTCCTGATGTCCCAAACAATCGAAAAGGTGATTCATCAGAGAAAATAACTTTACCCCAGTCCTCAGCAGTCCACTGCCTGTACCTTTTCCAGAATATCAGTCTGTCCATGATGTTTTTTCTGGAGAGAAGGACTTCTTTGCTGCCCTCCTTGAGACCAGACCTTGCTCCAAGAGTCTCCGCCTCACAGTGCATGCAGATGCACTCACACTTGCCTGCTGCCATTCCTGAGCAAGCTCTGCACTGCTGGTAGCCCGATCCCGCAGCTGAAACACTTTTAAGAGACGGTCCTCGCACTTGCTGGTCTTTCTTGGGCACCCTGGAGCCTTTTTGGCAACAATGTAACCTCTATCCTTGAAGTTCTTGATGATGCGATAGATTGTTGACTGAGGTGCAATCTTTCTAGCTGCGATACTCTTCCCTGTTAGGCCATTTTTGTGCATTGCAATGATAACTGCACGTGTTTCTTTAGAGATAACCATGGTTAACAGAAGAGAAACAATGATGTCAAGCACCAGCCTCCTTTTAAAGAGTCCAGTGGTCTCATTCTTACTTAATCATGACAGATTGATCTCCAACCATGTCCTCATCAACACCCACACCTGTGTTAATGGAGCAATCACTGAAAAGAGGTTAGCTGGTCCTTTAAAGGCAGGGCTGCAATGATGTTGAAATGTGTTTTGGGGGATAAAGTTCATTTTCTAGCCAAATATTGACTTTGCAAGTAATTGCTGTTAAGCTGATCACTCTTTATAACATTCTGGAGTATATGCAAATTGCCATTAGAAAAAGTGAAGCAGTAGACTTTGTAAAAATTAATATTTGTGTCATTCTCAAAACTTTTGGCCATGACTGTAGACAGGTGCCAAGTCCTACTGGAGAATGAAACTTCAATCTACAAAAAGCTTGTAGGCAGAGGGAAGCATGAAGTGCTCTAAAATTTCCTGGTAGATGGCTGCGCTGACTTTGGTCTTCTTGATAAAAAAAAGTGTATATAAACTTTTGACTATGCAGTAAGTAATAAAAATGCATTAAAACATTCTCTCTATATATCATTATTCTGGCATTTGGCAAATAATAATTATGGTAATCCTGATTGACCTAAAACAGGAAAGGTTTATTCTGATTTCATGTCATATATTGAGAAAAACATGCATATGTGTCTTTTTATATAGTGTATGTAAATTTCTGTCTTCAACCGTACATGCCCACTTGGCTAGAGGGAAGATGCGTCTACTACGACTTGCATTTCGGCATTGCCTTTGTCCCTGTCATGAATAAAGAATTGTATCTAAAGAAACTTCAAGAGCAACTTCTACCATTGATCAAGGAGCAATTTTATGATTAATAATGATTTTCCATGATGATGAAGCACCATGTGACAAGGCAAAAGTTATATCTAAGTGTCTCTGAGCAAACCACTCTCAGATCTCAATCCCAATGAGAACGTGATGTCAATTTTTATAAATTAGATGTACAAACAAAATCAAAGAAATTGTGATAAACTCCTAGTACAGATTATGCAAGCCAGCAGTCAGAATATGGCCCAGAAGCTGATATCTAGCATGCCAAGGGAAATGTAAGCCTAATAGATCTAAAAACATTTAAGCAGCAAACCATGTGAAAATTCAAATTTATGTCAGTCTCAAATTTTCTGTCCACAACCGTGGTTTACTATTAGGTCTCTGACATCTCTATTACAGTCCTATTATGGCTCTACAGGAAAGAAGCCATTAATTGCTATGTTCATAAGGTCCAAATAGTTCAGAACAAAATGTCCAAACTTTTGCTGAAGATTTTATGTAATACATTGCAAACATTTTGACGTCTCTATGTGAAATATTTCTAAATATTTAATCAATCACACCGAAAATGTATTACATCAAGACTAATGTTCCTCCTTATAAGACACTTTACTTCAAGAAATCTCACATATTTTATATGCGTTTAGAAATATTATTTACCTTTTCAAAACACTTCCTGTTAATTAGCTTTAATGGAAGTATTATGGTTGACCAGTTATGTAGTATATATTATAACTGTTTCTTCTTAAGTGTTTACCTGGCTTTTTTACAGCTGACTAAGATAAATGGAATCTTTTAATACATCCTGCTTCATCTCTTATGGCTGTACATAAACTGTCTAATCTTCTTAAGATTAATAGCCAATTAGCAATAATTGGAGTACATATATAAATATCTGTGCTTTTTCTATGTTTGATGGCACTACTGACTGACCTGAAGTGTAAACATACCATTTTTGTTAAATAATTTGTATATTAGTCATATGAGGAGGATTAAAGGGATTTTCCACTACAAAATACAAAGTAAGACACAGTAAAAATTTTAAAATACTACTTAAAGGGTTTGCCCACTACTTAAAAACTCCTTCTTAACAGCTAAAATGCCCCACATAAAAGAGTATACTAATCTCCCAACTAGCACCATTCCTCCAATATCAGTACAATGTCTTCTGGCGATTACTGACATTGGTGGCATTGGTCACGTGACATAAGCAGAGGAAGCAGCCTTATGTATTCCATCAGAACAGCTGGCTCTGCAGGAATACTGAATGCTGCCATTGATTGGCAGAAGTGGTCAGATGAGCTGGCAATGTAATATGACAACCACAAGACAAGAAGCAGACATCAGAGGATCTACGTAATCACAATTTTTTTTATTTGTTCAAGGTACCTTAGCTTTACTAAGGGATAGTCCAGCAATATACCACATATTATATTAAACTTTGCACTGTTCTTTGTGCTGTATTCTGTTCTTCTTTTCTCTATAGAACGGAATATTTTCTCAGAAGAGTCCCTTGAAAAGAACTTCAACTGCAATGAAAAGATCATAAATTTGAATTAGCATTTTCTTGAGATTGGTATAGGTGCTGGTAATTAGAGATGAGCGACTTTGCCTCCGGAAGGGTCGAGTCGGGTTTCGGACCACCCGACTTTACCAAAAGTTGAGTCGATCGAAATCGGCCGAATATCGGCAAAAGTCGGAGTTCCGACCAAAACCCGACCCCAATGCAAGTCAATGGGGAATAAAAGTCGGCAGTGAGTGGAGGACAGTAAACACACCTACAGTGCCCATTTCAATGCCAACGACATCAATTCTTATTACTTAAGCTTGTCAACTTTAATTTACTTTATAATAATAGTAACGCATTGAAAACTGGGGGTTATTTGGCTAAAGTTGTGGGGGGGGTACAGCCCAAGAAGGGAGGTGGAAAAACTGGCATATCTTGAGGTGTAGGCAGGAAGTTCAGCAGCTTCAAATGGAGGAATTGGAGAAGTCGGAGGAAGAGGAGGACAAATCGAGCCATTTTGCTGGCAACCTATGTGTCAGGATTGATCCAGCAGCACTGAAGACTCTTTCTGATAGCACACTACCAGCAGGGCAAGCGAGCTCCTGTAAGGCATATTGTGCCAATTCAGGCCAGGTGTCCAGTTTACAGGCCCAGTAGTCAAAAGGGAATGAACTGTGAGGGAGAACAAGATAGGGGAGGAGAGGTAATTTTGAACCATAGTTGACAACTGCTGTCTCCTGTCTGTTGCAATCGATTGAGTATTACCAGTCGTGTGAGCGTTACTCGAGAAATCAGTCCACAACATGGTCATGAAACTCCTGTCTCCAACGCCACTTCGGCTGTGTGCACCACGAACATCTCTTCCATGTTGACAGTACGTATCGTGGTAGAACCAGCACCGCTGCTGTGTGCTGGGAATGCCTCTAACAAACTGCTTACCAGAGTTGCTTGTTTGTTTGCAAATATTAGCTCTAGGTTCTCCTGTGGCATGATGTTCTGTAATTTGTCTTTATAGCGTGGATTGAGGATGCTGGCAAACCAGTAGTCGTCATCCTTCATAATTTTAGAGTTGAGCGAAACAGGTTGGTCAGATTCAAAAGTCGCCGACTTTCGCCAAAGTCGGGTTTCGTTGGCCGAAACCCGACCATAGCGTGCAGTCGGCCATGCGGTCGTCGACCTCAGCACCCAAGTTGGTTTTCCAATAATGCTTGCAGGCGCCTTTTTTCAGTCAATGAGCAAGGACGTACACTGTGGGCAATGAGATGACATGTGCAGCATCCACCACCATCATAGAGAAGGGCATTGCAGTGATTGGCTTGCTTTGGGGGGCATCATAGTGTCTATAAAAGCGCTGAGCGCCGACCTCCATTTTACTTCTGCCGATATTAACAGTAGGGAGAGGTTGCTGACGCTGTTTATCAGTAGGGAGAGAGTTAGGCAGGAAAGAGAAGTTCTTCTGCGCTTGTGCTGATAGCAATTGTGCTGTACAGTTAGTGTGCAGTGATAGGGGAGGATTTTCTTGTGTGCAGCAGCGCTGGTTATTAGGCTGCCTGATAGCTGTATTGCTGTGTGCATACTGCTGTGCAGACTGCTTTTACACAGCACTAATACTTTTTTCTTTTTTTTCTGCACACTTACCGACCGTTCATTTTTTCCCACACCATATAGAGCTGTATGCTGCTCACACACTACCGTGTACCGGCTGGTATCACGGACAAATACATGCTGACTATCTATGTGTGACTCCGGAAATATATACGGAGATTGCAATTTTCCCCTACACCGTATACAGCTGTATGCTTCTGATACAGTACCGTATATCTGCTCTTTGTATTACGGTCAAATCCATACTGAGTGAGCGTCTGTGTGTGACTACGAAAATATATACGGAGATTTAAATTTTCCCCTATGCCATATACAGCTGTACGTTCCTCATACAGTACCATATATCTGCTGGTATTTTTGGTACATTTTCCCAAACATGAAGAAGTATGGTGGAAGAGACCACGGATGTGGGCAGGGGGGGCCAGCTGGGAATGATGGTGGTGGTGGTGGTGCATATGCTGGTAGTGCCAAAAGCCCAATAGCACCTAAGGCAGGAGGTGTTGAGCCTGCGTCATCATCTGGCTCCAGGAGGCCTGGAAGGCTTCCTTTTCTGGGAGTAGGTAAACCGCTCTTAAAGCCAGAGCATCAGGAACAGGTTTTGGCTTACATTGTCGAAACAGCTTCCAGCTCTATCGCCTCCTCTTCTGAAGTTTCAAAAAATGCAAGCACTGAGTCGTCAGTGCAGGCTCCTAGTCAGGAACGACACCTTTCCTTATGTCGTTCACCCCCACCAAAATTGAAGGATGCGGCAGGCCACACTTCTGATTTCTCCATGGAGCTCTTTTCACATACCATGCTTGGGTTATCAAGTCAAATCCTGAATTCCCCAGTCCAAGATGAATATGACATGGAGTGCACTGATGCACAGCCACTGCTATCTGATTCTGCTGGTACATTCACCCAGAGCACTACATTGCCCTTGCAGTCTACTGAGCCAGAATCTGACCTGATGAAACTCAGGTGTCCCTTCCCGCATACTCTAAAGCCCCCGTCACACCAAGCGAGATCACTAGCGAGATCGCTGCTGAGTCACAAGTTTTGTGATGCAACAGCGATCTCAGCAGCGATCTCGCTTTGTTTGACACTTACCAGCGATCAAGCCCCTGCTGTGAATCGCTGGTCGTGTCAGAAATAGAGAAAATGAAGGGAGCAGTCCAGCTTCTGTAGAAAGTGCAATTCTTTATTCAATCCAAAAATAAAATCGTCACATAACGGTGTCCTCCAAATGCAAAAAGCGGAGAGTATGCACTACCAGAAACGCGCTTCGACCTTAGATGGTCTTTGTCAAAGAATTGCACTTTCTACAGAAGCTGGACTGCTCCCTTCATTTTCTCTGCTGCTGCATATCTTGGTCCAGACTTTTAGTCTCGTGCTCCGGTGGTGGTTGGTGAGCTGGCATAGGGTTAACACCCTTTACTTCTTTATACATTGTCGTGTCAGAAATGCCTAGACATTTCTTTGGTCGCTGAGGTCCTGCTGGGTAGCATGCATCGGTGAGTTTGACACCTTTTACTAACGATCTCCCTAGCAACTCAGCACTGAGACACATAGGAGACACATCGTTACACAGGTCGCTACGGGTCGCCGATCGTTGCTGTGTCGCTGGGAAGACCTGACTGTTTGGCATCTCACCAGCGATCACAAAGAGACCAGCAACGATCCCTGCCAGGTCGTATCGTTGTCGGGATCGCTGCTGCGTCGCTGAGTGTGACCGTACCTTAATACCTTACACAGTGACACAGAGGATGAAATTTAAGAGGAGGTGATGCATGACCCAGTTGTTGACCGGATTGGCATCCATTGGGGAAGAGGGTGCCACTGGCAATAGCTCAGAAGAGGAGGAGGATCCGCGGTAGGCATCGACATCGCAGTTGCGGTTATCTGGCAGGTCCATAGCAGTCCAAAAACGTGTTAAAAAAACAAAAAGAGTTGCAGGACAGCTTGGCCAGACTGTCAAATTAGCACTGCGTTCAAGCCCTGAAAATTTATCCCATAGTAGGAAGAGTGCAGTTTGGCACTTTTTGACCAAAATCCTATTGATGAGGCAAAAGTTATCTGTAAGAAGTGCGGAAGGACCTTTAGCCGAGGGAAAAATCTCCGAAAATTGAATACCAGTTGCATGCTTAGACATTTAAACACCATGCACTTGCAAGCGTGGACAGACTGCAAAACCTCACTGGCTTTGAACGCCTACATTGCCAAACTGATCTCATTAGAGATGATGCCCTTTTGTTTGGTTGAAAGCGCAGCATTCCGAGAGCTCATGGCCTATGCTGTCCCAAGCTATGACCTACCCAGTCGGCACTTCTTTTCTAGAAAAGCCATCCCTGCCCACCACCTGCATGTGAAAGACCGCATTGTCAATGCACTCAAACAATCAGGGAGTGGAAAGGTGCACCTCACAACAGATGCATGGGCCAGTAGGCATGGCCAGGGCCATTACGTGTCCATCACTGCGCACTGGGTTAATGTTGTGGATGCAGGGTTCACAGGGGACAGCGTCAGTGGGACAGTGCTGCCTAGCTCAAGGTATAGGCAACAGTTGGCTGTAGACGTTCGACCCTCCTCCTCTTCCAGAAGCAAAAGCTCGTCGACAAAGCGAAGTCGCACGAGCACTCCATCCGCAGCTGCAAGTGTTGCACACGAGGTGTCCCACGATTGATCAGCTAGTGGTAAGCGTCAGCAGGCTGTTTTAAAGATGATGTCTTTGTGCGACAACAGACACACCGCGGAGGTACTGGCCGACTACTTGCAGCGAGAAACTGAGTCATGGCTGGGCAGTCTACATCTTGAGCCAGGCAAGGTAGTCAGTGATAACGGCCGTAATTTTCTGGCGGCCATAGTCCTGGCAAAACTCAGACACATACCTTGCCTGGCTCACACCTTGAACCTGGTGGTGCAGTGCTTCATAAACAATTATCCAGAGTTACCAGCCCTGCTTCATAAGCTTTGAAGACTGTGCTCACACATCCGTCTCTCGCCCGTAGACTTCAGTCGTATGCAGAGGCTGCAGCGATCGCTCCACCTCCCCAAGCACCGCCTAATCATAGACGTTGCAACAAGGTGGAACTCCACCATGCACATGGTTGAGAGGCTGTGCGAACAGAGGCAGGCTGTAATGCATTTGTGGGAGGATCCACGGGCAGGCAGTTTGAGGGCAGACATGGAGTTGTCGGGTGTGCAGTGTTCAAAGCTGAAAGACCTCTGTAAAGTCCTTCAGTGTTTTGAGGAATGATGGCTGGTAAGCGCAGACGATGCCATCATAAGCATGAGCATCCCACTTATGCGTCTGCTTGTGCAAACTTTGATGCACATTAAGGATCAGGCATCTGCAGCAGAGGAGGAGGAGGAGGGAAGCCTTCATGACAGTCAGGCATTGTCTGCTCAGAGAACTGTCCTGGACGAGGTGGAGGAAGAAGAGGAAGAGGAGGAGGATGAGGATGAGGGGGATGATTATTTTGGGGAGGATGATGCTTCTCAGTTGGCAAGAGAAAATGTTGCCTTGCCGAGGTCAGGTACAGGGTTTGTGTGTGAATGGAGAGATGTGGATTTGACAGAAAGTGCTCCTCCACCCACCACTGGCAGTGCATCATTGACACCTGGAACATTGGCACACATGTGTGATTATGTTTTGCGGATCCTAAAAAGTGACCCCCGAATTGCCCAAATGATGAAGGATGACAACTAATGGTTGGCCAGCATCCTCGATCCATGCTATAAAGGCAAATTACAGAACATCATGCCACAGGAGAACCTAGAGCTAATATTGGCGAACAAACAAGCAACTCCGGTAAGCCATTTGTTAGAGGCATTCCCAGCACACAGCAGTGGTGCAGGTTCTACCACGAGCTGTACTGGGCCAAATGGAAGAGGTGTTCGTGGTGCACACAGCCGAAGTGGCGTTGGAAACAGGGGTTTCATGACCATGTTGTGGTCTGATTTCTCGAGTACCGCTCACACGACTGGTAATACTGAATCGATTGCAACAGACAGGAGACAGCAGTTGTCAACTATGGTTCAAAATTACCTCTCCTCCCCTATCTTGTTCTCCCTCACAGTTCATTCCCCTTTGACTACTGGGCCTGTAAACTGGACACCTGGCCTGAATTGGCACAATATGCCTTACAGGAGCTCGCTTGCCCTGCTGGTAGTGTGCTATCAGAAAGAGTCTTCAGTGCTGCTGGATCAATCCTGACAGAAAGAAGGACCCAGCTGTCGACCCAAAAATTAGGTGATCTCACCTTCATTAAAATGAATCATGCCTGGGTTTCAAAGGATTTTGTACCACCTTCCCTGATGACACATAGGTTGCCAGCAAAATGGCTCGCTTTGTCCTCCTCTTCCTCCGACTTCTCCAATTCCTCCATTTGCAGCTGCTGAACGTCCAGCCTACACCTCAACATATGCCAGTTTTTCCACATCCCTAACTGCGCTGTACCCCCCCCCAGGGCCGGGGTCAGCACCTGAAGCACCCGGGCAAGTGCTGGTGCCCTGAGCAGGTGGGGGGCCCACTCGTGGGCGACGGCACTGGCAAAGGGCCCCTCATAGTACGCCGGTGTGTCTGATGGTGGGGGGGCCCACTCGCTGTCAGAGACACCGGCGTACTATGAGGGGCCCTGTGCCAGTGCCGTAGCCCACGAGTGGGCCCCCCCGCTTGCTCAGGGCCCCAGCACTTGCAATACTTACCTCTCCCTGCTCCACCGCTGTGACGTCTTCCGCGTTTCCTGTCAGTGACATTCAGGTCAGAGAGCGCGATGATGTCACGTCTGTACGCCCTCTGCCTGACCAGTCCTAGTGCAGAGAGCTGGAAGATGGTGACGCTGAGGAGTCCAGAGTAGAGCAGTGCCCAGCGAGGAGAGGTATTTCATTTTTGTTAATGTGTGGAGCAATATATGGGGAGCATTATACACTGAAGAATTATATATGGGACACATCATACACTTGAGCATCATCCATGGGGCCCATCATACACTGGAGCATTAAAATGGGGCCCATTATATAGGCCCATCATACACTGGAGCATCGTCCATGGCGTCCATCATACACTGGAGCATTATAAATGGGGCCCATCATACACTGGAGCATCATATACGGGGCCCATTATACACTGGAGCATTATAAATGGGGCCCATTATATATGGAGCATTAAATGGGGCCCATCATATACTGGAGCATCATATTTGGAGCATTATATAGGCCCATCATGCACTGGAGCAGCGTCGGACTGGAGCACCTTGGGCCCAACAGAGAAAATCATTCTTGGGGCCCACTATGTAGCTACATAGAAATAAATACAAGACCGGCAATTGTGTGGTAAAACGCGCTATATCAGGGTATAATATAAGGTAGTACACGTCTTAATTATGTAGCAGGGGTTGGGTTAGAATCATAGAGGGGTAGCCCCCTCATAGAATATAATGTAGCCCCTCATAGAATATAAAACAGTCCCCTCACAGAATATAATGTAGCCCCCTCATAAATTATAATGCAGTCCTCTCTCATAGAATATAATACAGCACCCCACAAAATATAATGAGACCGCCTCATAAGGTATAAAGCAGTCCCCACCATAGAATATAATGTAACACCCTCATAGGGTATAATGCAGCCCCCTCATATAGTATAATGCAGCCCATCACAGAATATAATGCAGCCCCCCATAGAGTATACTGTAGCCCCCTCACATAGTATGATATAGCCCCCCAGAATATAATGTAGTCCCCTGAGAATAATGAAGTCCTCACACAGAATATAATGTAGCCCCCTCAAAGTATAATGCAGACCCTCTCCACCCCAATCATTGTCCTCATCACCACCTCCATCATTGCCTTTTCCCCTACCACCCCATCACTGCCCATTCCACCACCTCAATCATTGCCTCCTCCTCCACTACCATCATTGTCCATTTCATCAACTCCATCATCACCTCCATCATTGCCTCCCCACCATCATTGCTCATCACCTCCATCATTGTCTCCCCCCACCATAATTGCCTTCTCCCCACCACTGCCCATTATACCACCTCAATCATTGCCTCCTCTTCCACCACCATCATTGTCCATTTCATCACCTCCATCATTGCCTTCTCCCCACCACCCCATCACTGCCCATTCCACCACCTCAATCATTGCTTCCTCCTCCCCCACCATCATTGCCCATCACCTCCTTCATTGCCTCCCCCACCATGACTGCCCATCACCTCCATCCTTGTCTCCCCACCTTCATCATTGCCATCTCCTCCATCATTGCCTCACCCACTGCCATCATTGCCCATCACCTCCATCATTGCCTCCCCCACCATGATTGCCCATCACCTCCATCATTGTCTCCCCCACCATCATTGCCCATCACCTCCATCATTCCCTCCCCCACCATCATTGCCCATCACCTCCATCATTGCCTCCCCCCACCAACCCTCTCACACACACAGCACCGCATCACTCTCACACACAAAGCACCACACCACATACACACATGCAGGCACTCAGACACACAGCACAGCTCACCTCCCCACAGCAGCAGCACATTCTGGCAGCCTCTTCCTTGCTGGCAGCTTTCTGTCTGTGACACCACGCTGGGTGATGACGTCATTCAGCTGGGCTGTCTCAGACAGGAAGAGCCCTACAGGAAGCCAGGATGTGCTGCACTGTGAGTCTGTGTGTGCATGTGGTGCTTTGTGTGTGTGTGTGGTGCGTGGGGCTTTACATGCGGGCAGTGTTAGCTGCAGCCTGCGACTAACGCTGCCTGCTATTAAAGAGAAATGATATTCATGCCTCTCCATGCCCATAGGGGCGTGGGGAAGAGAGAATATTCATTTAGCTTTAGCAGCGGGGACAGTATCCTGTCTCCAACTGCTGCTACACTGGTACAGGGTGGGCCCCCTTTACTCAGGGCCCCCATAGCCACTGGCTGGGGGCCCCTGGAGCAGTGAGGGCCCTAGGCAGCTGCTGGCCAGTATGACGGCAGGTGTCAGTGCCTGGGCCCACCGGAGAATCCTCCGGTTCTCCGGTGGGCCAGTCCAAGCCTGCACTGGAGCATCATCCATGGGGCCCATCATACACTGGAGCATCATATACGGGGCCCATTATACACTTGAGCATTATAAATGGGGCCCATCATACACTGGAGCATCATATACGGGGCCCATTATACCCTGGAGCATTATAAATGGGGTCCATTTTATATGGAGCAGTAAATGGGACCCATCATACACTGGAGCATCATATACGGGGCCCATCATATACTGGAGCATCATATGGGGCCCATTATATGTGGAGCATTATAAAGGCCCATCATACACTGGAGCATCATCCATGGGGCCCATCATACACTGAAGCATTTTAAATGGGGCCCATCATACACTGGAGCATCATATATGAGGCCCATTATATATGGAGCATTATATAGGCCCATCATACACTGGAGCATCATCCATGGAGCCCATCATATTCTGGAGCATCATATGGGGTTCATTATTTATGGGGCATCATATAGGGTATGGAGCATCATATGGAGGTCATATGGGGCCTATTCTGTATGGAGCATTATATGGAGAACATTCTGTATGGAGCAATATATGGGGCCCATCATATACTGTATGGAGCTTTATATTGACTCATTATACTGTATGGAGCAATATGTGGGGCTCATTATACTCTATGGGGACTGTCCTATACTGTATGGCACATTATATGGGACCATAATATACTGTATGGAACATTATATGGGACCAATTATGTGTGGAGTAATATATGGGGCTCATTATTCTGTATGGCGCACTATGTGGTGGCCATAATACTGTATGGAGGACTATACTGTCCGGTTTTTGAGCTATTGTAGAATTTAAAATAGATATCAGTCATATAATGTAAGAAGTGAAGTATTTGGCATTATACTACAGTCATGGCCAAAAGTTTTGAGAATGACACAAATATTATATTTTCACATGATCTGCTGCCCTCTGGTTTTTATGTGTGTGTTTGACAGATGTTTTTATCACAGACAGAAATATAATTGCAAACATATGAGTAACAAAAGCTTATACTGACAGTTAGAATGAGTTAATGCAGCAAGTCAATATTTGCACTGTTGACCCTTCTTCTTCAGGACCTCTGCAATTCTCCCTGGCATGCTTTCAATTAACTTCTGGACCAAATCCTGACTGATAGCAGTCCATTCTTGCACAATCAATGCTTTCATTTTTAGGTTTTTGTTTGTCCACCCATCTCTTGATGATTGACCACAAGTTCTCAATGGGATTAAGATCTGGGGAGTTTCCAGGCCATGGTCCCAAAATCTCTATGTTTTGTTCCCTGAGCCATTTAGTTATCACCTTTGCTTTATGGCAAGGTGCTCCATCATACTGGAAAAGGCATTGCTGATCGCCAAACTGCTCTTGGAGGGTTGGGAGAAGTTGCTCTTGGAGGACATTCTGGTACCATTCTTTATTCATGGCTGTGTTTTTAGGCAAGACTGTGAGAGAGGCCGATTCCCTTGGCTGAGAAGCAACCCCACACATGAATGGTTTCAGGATGCTTAACAGTTGGCATGAGACAAGACTGGTGGTAGCGCTCACCTTGTCTTCACCGAATGAGGCGTTTTCCTGATGTCCCAAACAATCGAAAAGGGGATTCATCAGAGAAAATAACTTTACCCCAGTCCTCAGCAGTCCACTGCCTGTAGCTTTTGCAGAATATCAGTCTGTCCATGATGTTTTTTCTGAAGAGAAGTGGCTTCTTTGCTGCCCTCCTTGAGATCAGGCCTTGCTCCAAGAGTCTCCGCCTCACAGTGCGTGCAGATGCACTCACACCTGCCTGCTGCCATTCCTGAGCAAGCTCTGCACTTCTGGTAGCCCGATCCCGCAGCTGAAATACTTTTAAGAGACGGTCCTGGCGCTTGCTGGTCTTTCTTGGGCTCCCTGGAGCCTTTTTGGCAACAATGGAACTCTCTCCTTGAAGTTCTTGATGATGCGATAGATTGTTGACTGAGGTGCAATCTTTCTAGCTGCGATACTCTTCCCTGTTAGGCCATTTTTGTGCATTGCAATGATGACTGCACGTGTTTCTTTAGAGATAACCTTGGTTAACAGAAGAGAAACAATGATGCCAAGCACCAGCCTCCTTTTAAAGTGTCCAGTGGTGTCATTCTTACTTAATCATGACAGATTGATCTCCAGCCATGTCCTCATCAACACCCACACATGTGTTAATGGAGCAATCACTGAAAAGAGGTTAGCTGGTCCTTTTAAGGCAGGGCTGCAATGATGTTGAAATGTGTTTTGGGGGATAAAGTTCATTTTCTAGCCAAATATTGACTTTGCAAGTAATTGCTGTTAAGCTGATCACTCTTTATAACATTCTGGAGTATATGCAAATTGCCATTAGAAAAAGTGAAGCAGTAGACTTTGTAAAAATTAATATTTGTGTCATTCTCAAAACTTTTGGCCTTGACTGTATACCTATATTTCTGTGCCGTATCGGAGCATCATGAATTATGGTATGTGTTAAAGAGGCCCACAGACACTCTTTCGCCCGGGGCACACGAAAACCTGGAGCCAGCCCTACCCCCCACAACATTAGCCAAATAACCGCCAGTTTTCAATGCGTAACTATTATTATAAAGTAAATTAAGGTTGACAAGCTTAAGTAATAAGAATTGATGTATTTGGCATTGAAATGGGCACTGTAGGTGTGTTTACTGTCCTCCACTTCCTGCCGACTTTGCTTCCCCATTGACTTGGATTTCGTGTTTCAGTCGGACCTCCGACTTTTCCTGACAGTCGGCGGATTTCATTCAACTCGACTTTTGAGAAAGTCGGGTTTCACGAAACCCGACTCGACCCTCCCGGAGGCAAAGTCGCTCATCTCTAGTAATCACAGAATGTTAATCATATTAAAGATAACCATAATTAGTGTGGCTGAAACCACAAGTACACAAAAAAAGGTCTTACAAAACACTCAGTTATCATAAGTGAAGTGTGTTATAGGTATCAGAAAGGAAAGAGGTAATGAGATTAGGGAATCATACCGGTATAATTCAGGCAGGTAGCATTATAATCTGAGTGATCATAAAGATACCATTAAGAAAACCGCAAGGTTAAAAAAATAAAAGGACAAATGAAAGGATGGAAAAAAAACAAATACCTTAAGTGCAGGATCATTTGGATCACAGGAAAGCCTCCATATCCATGGCTGGCGAGTCAGGTGTGCAGTCAGCCAGAAGAACCCAGATTAAATAGATGGGAATAACAAGAGAATGCCTAACAGCTGTGAACAGTGACCCAGCGGCCGCACTGAGAAGAGACACACAAGCGCACAAGGGGAAAGCCAGCAAAAATAAGAAAGAGGGTGTAAGGAATCGGAAAGCCGAGCTGCGCATGCATGAGAATCCATGTTGGCGCAAGCGCATGGAGGAAAGCCAGTGTATGAGAGTAAACGCAAAATGCCACACTGCGCATGCGCGAGTTACCCTTTCGGCGTGTGCACAAAATGATTGCAAAAAAAGACTGCCCCATATAGAAAGAACCACAAACATTAGAGAAGCGTAAATGCAGCGCCGCTTGAGGAGAAAAAAGGGGGATGAAAGGAAAAGTGTGAAAGCAAGGGGAACGTGAAAAAGAGGAGGGAGAAAAATGAAAAACATAAAAAAGAGAAACACGGAAGAAAAAACAGAAAAAATAAACAAGGAAAGGGGTAAAATTAAAAAAAGTGGAAGAGATACAAAGGGGAAGGGAAAAAGGAAGAGGGGAAAGATACAAAAAGAAAATCTGTGGCAAAGAGATACCTGATATGTTGTAATCAGACCTAAGGGAAAAAAAGGGTAAAAATAAGCATACAGAATATACACAACAATTAACAATATAATGAACAATACATCAATAGAGGACCTCATACTCTCTATTCAACCCATGGGGGTTCAAGGTTTTTTTGAAGGTGTACATCCAATAAGCCTAACTTTCTTTGAGTTTCTTGATCCTATCTCCTCCTCTCTTAAGTACAGGAATGTGATCAATGACTTGATATCTCAATTGTGCAATCTTATGGTTATGGCAAATAAAATGAGACGGAATGGGCAGCATTGTACATTCTCTTTCTATTGCCATCTATTTAATCTGGGTTCTTCTGGCTGACTGCACACCTGACTCACCAGCCATGGGTATGAAGGCTTTCCTGTGATCCACATGTTCCTGCACTTAAGGTATTTTTTTTTTCCTTCCTTTCATTTGTCCTTTTATTTTTTACACCTTGCGGTTTTCTTAATGGTATCTTTATGTTCACTCAGATTATACTGCTACCTGCCTGAATTATATAGGTATGATTCCCTAATCTCATTACTAGTGATGAGCGAACGCGCTCGCCACTACTCGTTACTTGCCCGATTATCAGGGTACTCGGTGTACTTGGCGAGCAGTGAGCATTTCCGGGATTATTCTGCAGGAACAGGGGTCTCCACCCAGCATTTTTGGCAGACTTTAGAGATCCAATCATGCTGCAGAGAATGTCTGCCAGGCCATGAAATGCCGCAGCCATCTTTGTTGTGGTCGTGCAGTGATTGGCTTGGCCGCACAGCATCATCACGAGTATAAGAGACCGGACGCCTCCCTGCTCGGCGCATTCAGCTCCGGATTCAGACAGTGTAGAGGGAGAGCGGTTGCCGAGATAGTGTCAAATTTGGCGATTTCTTAGCCAGTGTGGGGTCCACCATCCTAAACTACTCAGATTCTGATAACCCAACTGACCTTCTAAGGACTAATTCTGGAGTATATACAGTAGGTTCCCTTGTTAGGCAGGCAGGGGAGTGAGCGTCGCTCTATACACATGAGTGCAAGGCCTGCAGGCACTGTATGTATATATACAGTCATGGCCAAAAGTTTTGAGACTGACACAAATATTGTATTTTCACATGATCTGCTGCCCTCTAGTTTTTATGTGTGTTTGACAGATGTTTTTATCACAGACAGAAATATAATAATTGCAAACATATGAGTAACAAAAGCTTATATTGACAGTTAGAATGAGTTAATGCGGCAAGTCAATATTTGCAGTGTTGACCCTTCTTCATCAGGACCTCTGCAATTCTCCCTGGCATGCTCTCAATCAACTTCTGGACCAAATCCTGACTGATAGCAGTCCATTCTTGCACAATCAATGCTTTCATTTTGTCAGAATTTTTAGGTTTTTGTTTGTCCACCCGTCTCTTGATGATTGACCACAAGTTCTCAATGGGATTAAGATCTGGGGAGTTTCCAGGCCATGGACCCAAAATCTCTATGTTTTGTTCCCTGAGCCATTTAGTTATCACCTTTGCTTTATGGCAAGGTGCTCCATCATGCTGGAAAAGGCATTGTTGATCGCCAAACTGCTCTTGGAGGGTTGGGAAAAGTTGCTCTTGGAGGACATTCTGGTACCATTCTTTATTCATGGCTGTGTTTTTAGGCAAGACTGTGAGAGAGTCGATTCCCTTGGCTGAGAAGCAACCCAACACATGAATGGTTTCAGGATGCTTAACAGTTGGCATGGGACAAGACTGATGGTAGCGCTCACCTTGTCTTCTCCGAATGAGGCGTTTTCCTGATGTCCCAAACAATCGAAAAGGGGATTCATCAGAGAAAATAACTTTACCCCAGTCCTCAGCAGTCCACTGCCTGTACCTTTTCCAGAATATCAGTCTGTCCATGATGTTTTTTCTGGAGAGAAGTGGCTTCTTTGCTACCCTCCTTGAGACCAGGCCTTGCTCCAAGAGTCTCCGCCTCACAGTGCATGCAGATGCACTCACACCTGCCTGCTGCCATTCCTGAGCAAGCTGCTCTGCACTGCTGGTAGCCCGATCCCGCAGCTGAAACACTTTTAAGAGACGGTCCTGGCGCTTGCTGGTCTTTCTTGGGGCCCCTGAAGCCTTTTTGACAACAATGGAACCTCTCTCCTTAAAGTTCTTGATGATGCGATAGATTGTTGACTGAGGTGCAATCTTTCTAGCTGCGATACTCTTCCCTGTTAGGCCATTTTTGTGCATTGCAATGATGACTGCACGTGTTTCTTTAGAGATAACCTTGGTTAACAGAAGAGAAACAATGATGCCAAGCACCAGCCTCCTTTTAAAGTGTCCAGTGGTGTCATTCTTACTTAATCATGACAGATTGATCTCCAGCCATGTCCTCATCAACACCCACACCTGTGTTAATGGAGCAATCACTGAAAAGAGGTTAGCTGGTCCTTTTAAGGCAGGGCTGCAATGATGTTGAAATGTGTTTTGGGGGATAAAGTTCATTTTCTAGCCAAATATTGACTTTGCAAGTAATTGCTGTTAAGCTGATCACTCTTTATAACATTCTGGAGTATATGCAAATTGCCATTAGAAAAAGTGAAGCAGTAGACTTTCTAAAAATTAATATTTGTGTCATTCTCAAAACTTTTGGCCATGACTGTAGATCATCGCATACATCAAGAGAGTCCATTCCCTTCCTGACTTCTATTGCTGCTGCTGCTACCTGTAGGATATATTGGCCGTATATAGCTAGACCAGGTGTAATTGGAATACAGGCCACGTATTTTACGGTGTGGTATCTCCGTGCCAGATCATATCTGTGCGTGCTCAAAGTGTGGCCAGTGTACTACAATTTTTTTTCTTTTAAAAAAGGGCAAAAATTTGTGTTAGTGGTATCTCTGTGCTAGCTCATATCTGTGCGTGCTCAATGTGTGGGCAGTGTACGGCAATATTTTTGTGGAGCCCTGTGTGTCTTTTAACGTAAAAACACCAGTACTTTTTATTTAAAAAAAGGTGCACAAATTAGAGGTACTGTTATCTCCGTGGCAGCTCATATCTGTGCGTGCTCAACGTGTTGGCTGTGTATGGCAATAATTTTGTGAAGCCCTGGGTGTGATTTCTTTTAAAAACACCAGTACATTTTATTAAAAAAAAGGTGCACAATTTAGTGGTACTGTTATCTCTGTGCCATTTCATATCTGTGCGTGCTCAACGTGTGGTCAGTGTATGGCAATATTTTTTTGGAGCCCTGTGTGTCCTTTCACGTAAAAACACCAGTACTTTTTATTTAAAAAAAGTGCACAAATTAGTGGTACTGTTATCTCCTTGGCAGCTCATATCTGTGCATGCTCAAAATGTGGCCAGTGTACGGCGATATTTTTGCAGAGCCCTGGTGTGATTTCTTGTAAAAACACCAGTACTTTTTATTAACCCCTTAATTCCCAAGGGTGGTTTGCACGTTAATGACTGGGCAAATTTTTACAATTCTGACCACTGTCTCTTTATAGGCTATAACTCTGGAATGCTTCAACGGATCTTCGCGATTCTGAGATTGTTTTCTTGTGACATATTGTACTTCATGATAGTGGTAAAATTTCTTTGATATAAATTTTGCAATTTTCAAAATTTGAATTTTTATTCCCTTAAAACAGAGAAATATGTCACACAAAATAGCTATTAACTAACATTTCTCACATGTCTGCTTTACATCAGCACAATTTTGGAACCAAAATTTTTTTTTGTTGTGAAGTTATAAGAGTTAAAAGTTGACCAGCGATTTCTCATTTTTACAACAAATTGTACAAAACCACTTTTTTAGGGACCACCTCACATTTGAAGTAATTTTGAGGGGTCTATATGGCAGAAAATACCCAAAAGTGATATCATTCTAAAAACTGCACCCTCAAGGTACTCAAAACCACATTCAAGAAGTTTATTAACCCTTCAGGTGCTTCACAGGAGCTGAAGCAACTTGGAAGGAAAAAATGAACATTTAACTTTTTAGTCACAAAAATGATGTTTTACAAACATTTTTTTTTTATTTTAACAAGGGTAAAAGGAGAAAATGGACAAAAAAAAGTTGTTGTGAAAGTTCTCCTGAGTACGCCTATAACCAATATGTGGGGGAAAACCACTGTCTGGGCGCACGGCAGGGCTCGGAAGGGAAGGAGCGCCGTTTGACTTTTTCAAACCAAAATTGGTTGGAAATGAGATTGGACGCCATGTCGCATTTGGAGAGCCCCTGATGTTCCTAAACAATTTAAACCCCCCACAAGTGACACCATTTTGGAAACTAGACCCCCAGGGAACTTATCTAGATCTGTTGTGAGCACTTTGAACCCCCAAGTGTTTGACTAAAGTTTCTAAAACCTGGGTGTGAAAAAAAAAAATCCACAAAAATGATTTTTTTAGTCCCCAATTTTTGATTTTTCCCAAGGAAATTGGACCCAAAAGTTGTAGCCCAATTTGTCCTGAGTACGCTGATACCCCATATGTGGAGGGGGAACTGTTTGGGCGCACAGGAAGGCTTGGAAAGGAAGTAATGAAGTTTTGAAATGCAGACTTTGATGGGTGTCATTGTTAGAGTTCGAGTTCCCGCCTCTGCACAGGGGGAATCTCGAGCCATTCCCGCTGCGGTCCCCCATCCATCTGGTTTATTTACAAACTGCCCAGCGGCTAAATTCCCGTCAGGCCAGATGGTCCTTATTTTTCTCCCGCTTTCACTACACCCTCCATTTTCTTTTGGAAGAGAAGAGCCTGAGAACTGTAGCTCCGGTGTCGCTAGAGTCTCTGCCGCCCGGCAAGACTTTTGTACCATCTAATTTGCGACCGGAGGTTCTCTCTTGGGCCCATTCGTCCAGGGTGGGTGGACATTTTGGGAAAAAAAAGGACATCCAAGCTACTGGCGAGGATGTACTGGTGGCCGCATATGGTCCGGGACGTTGGAGATTATATTCGGGCATGTGTCTCCTGTGCCAAAAATAAGTCCCCTCGTCAATGGCCAGCTGGGTTACTTGATCCATTGCCGGTGGCAGACAGGCCCTGGGAGATGGTCGGGATGGACTTTGTGGTAGGCCTACCCAAGTCTCGTGGTTGCACCATCATATGGTTTGTCACCGACCACTTCTCTAAAATGGTGCACTTGGTACCGCTACCTCGGTTACCTTCTGCACGGGCATTGGCGGCACTATTTATCAGACACATCTTTCGTTTACACGGTATGCCGGACAAAATCGTCAGTGACCGGGGTCCCAGTTTGCGTCTCGGTTCTGGAGAGAGCTTTGACGCCTTCTCAGTATAGAATTAAATCTCTCTTCTGCCTATCATCCCGAGACAAATGGGTTGGTAGAGAGGGCCAACCAGACCTTGGTCACATATCTGCGTCATTTTGTTTTGGCCAGGCAGGATGACTGGGCATCCTTGCTACCGTGGGCGGAGTTTGCATTAAACAACGCCGTGGCTGATTCTACTAGATAAACTCTGTTCCTCCTTAATTACGGTCAGCATCCGCGGGTTCCTGTACCTATTCCCGTGTTTTCCACCGACTCCAGTTGGCAGACTGGGCTGTGGAGGCACGGGACATTTGGGACCCCATCAGGATGCCATTCTGGCCTCCAAAGAGAGGATGAGGTCCACCGTCGACTCACATCGGCACCCCGCTCCGACTTTTGCCCCTGGCGACTTAGTGTGGCTCCCTGCCCATAACATCAGGCTGCGAGTAGAGTCCACTAAGTTTGCACCTCGCTTCTTGGGTCCCTTCAAGGTCCTCGAACAGGTCAATCCTGTGGTCTACCGTCTAGCCCTTCCGCCACGCCTGGGTATCACCGACACATTCCATGTCTCTCTCCTGAAACCCGTATACTTGTCCCGGTTTTCCGAGTCATCTGCTGGGACATCGGGTTCGTCTACGGACGACTATGAGGTGAATGCTATTCTGGGGTACAAGGTTGTACGTGGCAAAAGTTTTATTTGGTGGATTGGAGAGGTTATGGGCCTGAGGATAGGTCATGGGAGCCTGCTGAGCATATTCATTGCTGCCTTCGAGCGTAGCGAGGCCCAAGGAAGGGGGGCCCTAGGGGGGGTAATGTTAGAGGTCGAGTTCCCGCCTCTGCACAGGGGGAATCTCGAGCCATTCCCACTGCGGTCCCCCATCCGTCTCCGGCCGCAGTGGAGTATCCTCAGCATAGACGTCGGTCCCAGCGTCTTGCTCAGTCTAGTATTGTGCAGAGGTTTACAGCTGCCTCTCCAGGTTCTGCTATTGTGGCCAGTACTGGTCAGCGGCGAGCAGACGTCTTTAAGACTAAGTCTCCCCTTCTGAGCATGCCCAGGGTAAGATCTTTCTTTGGAGATCAGGGGTCACATGCTCAGGTACTGCAGCAGCTCCTATTGGTCCGCCACGAAGGTCCTGAAACTACATGTGTTCTGAGCAGTTTCTCATTGGTCCTTTTCTGGCAGGCCCTGTAGTTGCTTCTATAAAAGGGTTGCGTGGCGATGCGGCCATGCGCTAGTATCAATTGCATTATGTGCTTTGCGCCAGTGTGATCATGCACGCATGTGGTAAGGGCTCGGATGAAATAAGCTCCTAGAATACCGGCACCTCCGGTGAGGAGATTTGTGTGTACGTGGTTAGGGCTTGGCTGAAATAAGCCCCTAGAATACCGGCTTCTTCGGTGAGGAGAGTGCTTGATTGCGTTGCTGTCTGCATGATCACAGACTGCTATCCGCACAGCAGTTATCTGTGTATCCCTGTGGAGTTAACAGGACACAGTACCTATCTCTGCATCTTTACCTCAGCGATTATGTGGTGTAACAGAGTTCGCTTATACCGCCATATTGTACCACAGTATTTATATTTTCAACTCTGTGAAGTAACAGAGTTTGCCTATACCGCCATCTTACTAGCAGCAGGCCCTGCCTGCACGGTGGACCCCGGTGTCATGGGTGCATCGCCACGAAGATCGTCGCGATTGCACATTCTGACTTCTCGCAGCTGAGTTGCTGTTACTTTGTGTTTGGTGGTGAGGGAGTTAATTTTACTTGGCTCTTTGCTAAGACTAGGTCCAGCCTCGCCCGGCTGCTTTTGATTATGCACTAATTAGCTTCCTTTTTATACCTGCCAGTCTGCTTGTTGGATGCCGGTGAAAGCATTCATACAGACTGCAGATAGGATCGGTTCTGAGAAGACTTAAGCTAAGAGCTCCTTTGTTGTTTCTCCTCTCCTTGCTTATAGTTTATCTCCTAGACCTTTGGTGTTCCCTCTGTGTTTAAATGTTGTATGCAAGACAGTATTTACTTTATCCCCTGTCTGTCTCGTTTGTCTGTACTGTTTGTTAACCTTTACCTGTCCATTCCCTTTGGTGGTAATCAGGGTCCTTCTAAGGACTAGATTACAGTGGTCAGGGATTTATAGGAGACAGGGTTTACGCTGGCGGCCTGGACCTCTGTACCATTAACAGTACCTCCAGGTAGAGGGACTAGTTAGGACCCCAGTTTAGGGTCAGCATAGACCCCGGTCCACCTCTAGCCAGAGACAGCGTGAAAAGGATTCAGTATTGACCCACAGGATATTATGTCAGGTAATACTATGCTATATATACATGTTAATGTTACCTATTTATATGTTATATAGAATGTTGTCCCACTTGATAGATTACTGACATTATTCATATATATATCTGTGATACAGCGTGACATTTTCACCGGCCCACTAAAGATTTTCCTCAGCTACCATGGATCCAGTAGCCCAGCTTGCCCTGCAGTTGCAGAGGTTGTCCATGGAGTTTACGGATATTAAGTCCAAGGTTTTGTCCCCCCCGGAGCAAACCAGATCTGAACCTAAGGTTGCTCTCCCGGACAGGTTCACTGGTGGGCGGGACAAATTTTTTACCTTCCGGGAGGCATGTAAATTATACTTTCGGCTGCGGCCTCGGTCATCGGGGAGTGAAGAGCAGAGGGTGGGAATTGTCATCTCGCTCTTACAAGGGGACCCTCAATCCTGGGCGTTCTCTCTTCCCCCGGGCTCCCCGGCCTTCCAGTCAGTAGATCGATTTTTTGCTGCCCTGGGTCTGGTGTATGATGACCCGGATCGGGTCTCCCTTGCTGAAACGAGGTTACGTAGGATACAGCAGGGAGATCGTCCGGCGGAGGAATTTTCTTCTGAGTTCCATAGATGGGCCACAGATACTCAGTGGAATGACCCAGCTCTTAGGAGCCAGTTTTGTCAAGGGTTATCTGACAAATTGAAAGATGTTTTGGCTCAGTATGATTCTCCTCCGTCACTGGAGGCTGCTATGGCCCTTGCTATTCGTATTGATAGACAGCTTCGGGGGAGGTGTGAGGTAACTCCGCCCCCTGTTATGACTCCACCTACTACTAAAGTCCCTTATATTGAGGTTCCCCTGGTCTGTTCTGAGGAACCCATGCAGTTGGGAGGGACATCATTTTGTAGGAGGGAATCGGCGGTGCGCCGCAAGACAAGAAGGTGTTTCTTTTGCGGGAGAGAGGGACATTTTGTTGGGGGGTGTCCCTCCCGTGCCTCATTGAGCAAAAAAGTCACCGAAAAACTGTTAATCCCAGGTTGTGTGGTGGACGACAACCTGGGAGTAGGTATTTCGTCCCCAGGTCCATCTCAATTTCTCGTGCCTGCGGAGGTGGTGGTTGGTGCGAGAGTTGAGAGGATTTCTGTTCTTCTTGATAGTGGGTCTGGGGCTAATATGGTGGACGCTCGGTTTGCCCAGGTGCAAGGTATGCAACTGAGTGTATTGGTCAAACCGATCCCTATACTTTCTATTGACGCCAGACCTCTCGGTCAAGGTAGCTTTGTACAAGCTGTTCATAACATAGACCTTCGAGTAGGAGCAATACATAAAGAACAGTTGTCTTGTTATGTTTTGGAGGGTCTTCCTACTCCTATTGTGTTGGGACTTCCTTGGTTGGCTAAACATAACCCAGTGATTGATTGGCAATCCAGAGAGATAAGCCAGTGGGGTGAATTTTGCAAGAATAACTGCATGAACACGGTCATCGGTGCGGTCGTGCCTAGGACCTTGCCTCCTTTTCTGGAGGACTTGGAGGATGTGTTCTCAGAGGAGGGGTGTCAAGAGTTACCTCCTCATCGCGCGTATGACTGCTCAATAAAATTGCCGCCTGATGCCTTATCTCATAGTTTACCAGGGGCCGGAAAGACGGATGACCCGGTTCCTATCCTTCAGGAGGGAGTGGTAGTGTCGGCTGTATGCTCTGAGCTTGAGGAGGAGGTATTGGAGGCTCAGGGGGAGCCCCTGTAGGACCTCCAGGGAAACTGTTTGTTCCTAATCAGTTAAGACAAAAAGTTATCGAGGCACATCATAATTCTGCTTTAGCAGGACATCCAGGGAGTAAAGCAACTGTGGATCTCCTTTCTCGCCGGTTTTGGTGGCCTAACTTAAATAAAGAGGTAATAACTTTTGTCGCGTCCTGTGGAGTTTGTGCTCGCTCTAAGACCCCACATACCCGTCCGTCTGGGGTTCCTGAGGAGGAACGATTCTCGTCGTCACTTGCTTCAGTTTGGAGAGGAGTGCTGAATGGTCTGAGTGCTATGGGGAACCGTTACAAGCGGAGGGCTGATAGGAGGAGAGTGTCTGGTCCGGACCTAAGTGTGAACGATCTGGTGTGGTTGTCTACCAAGAATATAAGACTCAAGGTTCCCTCCTGGAAACTGGGTCCCAGGTTCATCGGTCCATACAGGATCAGTTCTATAATTAATCCTGTGGCATTTCGTCTGGACCTCCCTCCTACGTTTAAAATCCACAATGTGTTTCACAAATCGTTGCTTAAGAGGTACGTGGCGCCAGTTATACCGTCACCTCTACCTCCTCCAGTGGTGGTCGATGGTAACTTAGAATTTCAAGTGTCGAAGATCATTGACTCACGTCTGAATCGCCGGTCCCTTCAGTACTTGGTTCATTGGAGGGGGTATGGACCTGAGGAGAGGACGTGGGTCCCTGCGTCTGATATTAACGCAGATCGATTGGTTCGGACCTTCCACACAACTCACCCGGGCAGACCTGGCCCTGAGGGTCCGGAGGCCCCTCGTAGAAGGGGGGGTACTGTCATGGGTGCATCGCCACGAAGATCGTCGCGATTGCACATTCTGACTTCTCGCAGCTGAGTTGCTGTTACTTTGTGTTTGGTGGTGAGGGAGTTAATTTTACTTGGCTCTTTGCTAAGACTAGGTCCAGCCTCGCCCGGCTGCTTTTGATTATGCACTAATTAGCTTCCTTTTTATACCTGCCAGTCTGCTTGTTGGATGCCGGTGAAAGCATTCATACAGACTGCAGATAGGATCGATTCTGAGAAGACTTAAGCTAAGAGCTCCTTTGTTGTTTCTCCTCTCCTTGCTTATAGTTTATCTCCTAGACCTTTGGTGTTCCCTCTGTGTTTAAATGTTGTATGCAAGACAGTATTTACTTTATCCCCTGTCTGTCTCGTTTGTCTGTACTGTTTGTTAACCTTTACCTGTCCATTCCCTGTGGTGGTAATCAAGGTCCTTCTAAGGACTAGATTACAGTGGTCAGGGACTTATAGGAGATAGGGTTACGCTGGCGGCCTGGACCTCTGTACCATTAACAGTACCTCCAGGTAGAGGGACTAGTTAGGACCCCAGTTTAGGGTCAGCATAGACCCCGGTCCACCTCTAGCCAGAGACAGCGTGAAAAGGATTCAGTATTGACCCACAGGATATTATGTCAGGTAATACTATGCTATATATACATGTTAATGTTACCTATTTATATGTTATATAGAATGTTGTCCCACTTGATAGATTACTGACATTATTCATATATATATCTGTGATACAGCGTGACATTTTCACCGGCCCACTAAAGATTTTCCTCAGCTACCATGGATCCAGTAGCCCAGCTTGCCCTGCAGTTGCAGAGGTTGTCCATGGAGTTTACGGATATTAAGTCCAAGGTTTTGTCCCCCCCGGAGCAAACCAGATCTGAACCTAAGGTTGCTCTCCCGGACAGGTTCACTGGTGGGCGGGACAAATTTTTTACCTTCCGGGAGGCATGTAAATTATACTTTCGGCTGCGGCCTCGGTCATCGGGGAGTGAAGAGCAGAGGGTGGGAATTGTCATCTCGCTCTTACAAGGGGACCCTCAATCCTGGGCGTTCTCTCTTCCCCGGGCTCCCCGGCCCTCCAGTCAGTAGATCGATTTTTTGCTGCCCTGGGTCTGGTGTATGATGACCCGGATCGGGTCTCCCTTGCTGAAACGAGGTTACGTAGGATACAGCAGGGAGATCGTCCGGCGGAGGAATTTTCTTCTGAGTTCCGTAGATGGGCCACAGATACTCAGTGGAATGACCCAGCTCTTAGGAGCCAGTTTTGTCAAGGGTTATCTGACAAATTGAAAGATGTTTTGGCTCAGTATGATTCTCCTCCGTCACTGGAGGCTGCTATGGCCCTTGCTATTCGTATTGATAGACAGCTTCGGGGGAGGTGTGAGGTAACTCCGCCCCCTGTTATGACTCCACCTACTACTAAAGTCCCTTATATTGAGGTTCCCCTGGTCTGTTCTGAGGAACCCATGCAGTTGGGAGGGACATCATTTTGTAGGAGGGAATCGGCGGTGCGCCGCAAGACAAGAAGGTGTTTCTTTTGCGGGAGAGAGGGACATTTTGTTGGGGGGTGTCCCTCCCGTGCCTCATTGAGCAAAAAAGTCACCGAAAAACTGTTAATCCCAGGTTGTGTGGTGGACGACAACCTGGGAGTAGGTATTTCGTCCCCAGGTCCTCTCAATTTCTCGTGCCTGCGGAGGTGGTGGTTGGTGCGAGAGTTGAGAGGATTTCTGTTCTTCTTGATAGTGGGTCTGGGGCTAATATGGTGGACGCTCGGTTTGCCCAGGTGCAAGGTATGCAACTGAGTGTATTGGTCAAACCGATCCCTATACTTTCTATTGACGCCAGACCTCTCGGTCAAGGTAGCTTTGTACAAGCTGTTCATAACATAGACCTTCGAGTAGGAGCAATACATAAAGAACAGTTGTCTTGTTATGTTTTGGAGGGTCTTCCTACTCCTATTGTGTTGGGACTTCCTTGGTTGGCTAAACATAACCCAGTGATTGATTGGCAATCCAGAGAGATAAGCCAGTGGGGTGAATTTTGCAAGAATAACTGCATGAACACGGTCATCGGTGCGGTCGTGCCTAGGACCTTGCCTCCTTTTCTGGAGGACTTGGAGGATGTGTTCTCAGAGGAGGGGTGTCAAGAGTTACCTCCTCATCGCGCGTATGACTGCTCAATAAAATTGCCGCCTGATGCCTTATCTCATAGTTTACCAGGGGCCGGAAAGACGGATGACCCGGTTCCTATCCTTCAGGAGGGAGTGGTAGTGTCGGCTGTATGCTCTGAGCTTGAGGAGGAGGTATTGGAGGCTCAGGGGGACGCCCCTGTAGGACCTCCAGGGAAACTGTTTGTTCCTAATCAGTTAAGACAAAAAGTTATCGAGGCACATCATAATTCTGCTTTAGCAGGACATCCAGGGAGTAAAGCAACTGTGGATCTCCTTTCTCGCCGGTTTTGGTGGCCTAACTTAAATAAAGAGGTAATAACTTTTGTCGCGTCCTGTGGAGTTTGTGCTCGCTCTAAGACCCCACATACCCGTCCGTCTGGGGTTCCTGAGGAGGAACGATTCTCGTCGTCACTTGCTTCAGTTTGGAGAGGAGTGCTGAATGGTCTGAGTGCTATGGGGAACCGTTACAAGCGGAGGGCTGATAGGAGGAGAGTGTCTGGTCCGGACCTAAGTGTGAACGATCTGGTGTGGTTGTCTACCAAGAATATAAGACTCAAGGTTCCCTCCTGGAAACTGGGTCCCAGGTTCATCGGTCCATACAGGATCAGTTCTATAATTAATCCTGTGGCATTTCGTCTGGACCTCCCTCCTACGTTTAAAATCCACAATGTGTTCACAAATCGTTGCTTAAGAGGTACGTGGCGCCAGTTATACCGTCACCTCTACCTCCTCCAGTGGTGGTCGATGGTAACTTAGAATTTCAAGTGTCGAAGATCATTGACTCACGTCTGAATCGCCGGTCCCTTCAGTACTTGGTTCATTGGAGGGGGTATGGACCTGAGGAGAGGACGTGGGTCCCTGCGTCTGATATTAACGCAGATCGATTGGTTCGGACCTTCCACACAACTCACCCGGGCAGACCTGGCCCTGAGGGTCCGGAGGCCCCTCGTAGAAGGGGGGGTACTGTCATGGGTGCATCGCCACGAAGATCGTCGCGATTGCACATTCTGACTTCTCGCAGCTGAGTTGCTGTTACTTTGTGTTTGGTGGTGAGGGAGTTAATTTTACTTGGCTCTTTGCTAAGACTAGGTCCAGCCTCGCCCGGCTGCTTTTGATTATGCACTAATTAGCTTCCTTTTTATACCTGCCAGTCTGCTTGTTGGATGCCGGTGAAAGCATTCATACAGACTGCAGATAGGATCGGTTCTGAGAAGACTTAAGCTAAGAGCTCCTTTGTTGTTTCTCCTCTCCTTGCTTATAGTTTATCTCCTAGACCTTTGGTGTTCCCTCTGTGTTTAAATGTTGTATGCAAGACAGTATTTACTTTATCCCTGTCTGTCTCGTTTGTCTGTACTGTTTGTTAACCTTTACCTGTCCACTCCCTTTGGTGGTAATCAGTGTCCTTCTAAGGACTAGATTATAGTGGTCAGGGATTTATAGGAGACAGGGTTTACGCTGGCGGCCTGGACCTCTGTACCATTAACAGTACCTCCAGGTAGAGGGACTAGTTAGGACCCCAGTTTAGGGTCAGCATAGACCCCGGTCCACCTCTAGCCAGAGACAGCGTGAAAAGGATTCAGTATTGACCCACAGGATATTATGTCAGGTAATACTATGCTATATATACATGTTAATGTTACCTATTTATATGTTATATAGAATGTTGTCCCACTTGATAGATTACTGACATTATTCATATATATATCTGTGATACAGCGTGACACCCGGGCTGCGAACGCACCCACTAATTATATTTATCTGGTGCGTACCACAGACCCTAACAGTCATGTTCAGTTTGCAGAGCCCCTGATGTGCCTAAACAGTGGAAACCCCCCACAAGTGACCCTATTTTGTAAACTAGACACCTTAAGGAACGTATCTAGATCTGTGGTGAGTACTTTGAACTCCCAAGTGCTTCACACAAGTTTATAATGCCTGGGCATGAAAATAAAAAAATCCTATTTTTTCCCATGAAAATGATATTTAAGTCATCAATTTTTTATTTTCCCAAGGGTAACAGGAGAAATTGGACCACAAAAATTGTTGTCCAATTAGTCCTGAGTACGCTGATACCCCATATGTGTGGGGGAACCACTGTTTGGGCACACGGCAGAGCTCTGAAAGGAAGGAGCGCCATTTGACTTTTTCAAACCAAAATTGACTGTAATCGAGATTGGAAGCCATGTCGCATTTGGATAGCCCCTGATGTGCCTAAACAGTGGGAACCCCCACAAGTGACCCAATTTTAGAAACTAGACCCCTGTTGTGAATGGGTTTGAGATGAGTTCTGAGCAGAGGCTCCCTCTGGTGGTTACAAGCGGTACTAGTGAAGATTGTGAGGACTGGGAATCAGGTGTTACTGACTGGTCTTATATAAGGGAGTCATTTTCCCATCAGGGTTGCCGGTGATCAATTGTTCTGGTCTGAATCCTTCATTCCAGTTTCCCTTGTAGCCTGCTGTGTCGTGTCTGCATCTCCTGCTACCAGATAAGAATTTTTCTTCTTTTGTGTTGTTGCTATATTTTTGCATTTTGTCCTGCACTTCTTTGGGGGCCTTCTGGGTCCCCTCCGGGGGCTTCTGCCTTCTCAGTTTAGTTCAGCCACTGAGTTTTGTTCTTTTGCTTTTTCCAGTTTTTTCAGTGGCTGCTGTTTTGATTTTGTTACACCAGAGAACTAATTTAGGTGGTAGAGGTCGTGTGATCTCAGGTGATTTTGAAATTAGTAGAGTTGGTGTTTTTCAGGGTTTTCTGGGATTGCAGTAAGTACCCTTCCTGTCCTTTTCTATTTAGATAGTTTGGGCCCCAGCGTTTGCTCATTCTATTTTCTTTCTGTGTCGGTATTTCCTCTTGTCTAACCGCCATTACATGTTTGGGGGCTTTCTATTATCTTTGGGGTTCTGCTCCGGGGCAGATAGCTTTCCTATTTCTATCTTTAGGTGTAGTTAGTTTCTCAGGCTGTGACGAGGCGTCTAGGACCAACGTAGGAACGCTCCACGGCTGCCTCTAGTTGTGGTGGTTAGTCAGGGTACTGCAATCCCATAGATTCCAACTGCTCTGGTGTATTGCCTTTTTTACCTGCACTCCTCAGCTACCGAAACATAACAGACCCCCTAAGGAACTTATCTAGATCTGTGGTGAGCACTTTGAACTCCCAAGTGCTTCACACAAGTTTATAACTTAGAGCCGTAAAATTAAAATTTCATATTTGCTCCACAAAAATGATCATTTCACTCCAATTTTTATTTTCCCACAGGTAACAAGACCTCAAAAGTTATTGTGCAATTTGTCCTGAGTACGCTGATACCCAATATGTGGGGGTACTCCACTGTTTGGGTGCATGGCAGAGCTCGGAAGGGAAGGAGCGCCATTTGACTTTTTCAACGCAGAATTGTCTGGACGCCATGTAGCGTTTGGAGAGCCCCTGATGTGCCTAAACAGTGGAAAAAGCCAACAAGTGACACCTTTTTGGAATCTAGACCCCCTAAGGAAATAATCTAGATCTGTTGTGAGCACGTTCAACCCGAAGTGTTTCACTAAAGTTTATAATGCCTGGGTGTGAAAAAAAATAAAATTTCCACAGAAATGATTTTTTAGTCCCCAATTTTTGATTTTTCCCAAGGAAATTGGACCACAAAAGTTGTTGTCCAATTTGTCCTGAGTATGTTGATACCCCATATGTGGTAGGGAAATACTATTTGGACGCACAGCAGGGCTCATAAGGGAAGGAGCGCCATTTGACTTTTTCAACGCAGAATTGGCTGGACGCCCTGTCGCGTTTGGAGAGCCCCTTATGTGCCTAAACAGTGGAAACCGCCCACAAGTGACACATTTTGGAAACTAAACCCCCTAAAGAACTTATCTAGATCTGTTGTGAGCACATTCAACCCAAAGTGTTTCACAAAAGTTTATAATGCCTGGGTGTGAAAAAAAAATCCACAAAAATGATTTTTTAGTCCCCAATTTTTGATTTTTCCCAAGGAAATTTGACCCCAAAAGTTGTCCAATTTGTCCAGAGTACGCTGATACCCCATAAGTGGGGAGGAAATACTGTTTGGGCGCACGGCAGGGCTCGGAAAGAAAGTAATGACGTTTTGGAATGCAGACTTTGATGGGTGTCATGTTCAGTTTGCAGAGCCCCTGATGTGCCTAAGCTGTGGAAACCCCCTACAAGTGACCCCATTTTGGAAATTAGACCCCCTAAGGAACTTATTTAGATGTGTGGTGAGCACTTTGAACCCCAAGTGCTTCACAAAAGTTTATAATGCCTGGGCGTGAAAATAAAAAATCATATTTTTCCACAAACATGATCTTTTAGTCTCCAATTTTTTATTTTCCCAAGGGTAACAGGAGAAATTGCACCACAAAAGCTGTTGTCCAATTTGTCCTGAGTATGCTGATACCCTATATGTGTCGCGTCTGGAGAGCCCCTGATGTGCCTAAACAGTGGAAACCCCATAATTGACCCCAATTTGGAAACTAGACCCCCCAAGGAACTTATCTAGATGTGTTGTGAGAATTTGAACCCCCAAGTGCTTCACAGAAGTTTATAATGTAGAGCCATAAAAATAAAAAAAATCACATTTTTTTTCACACAAAAATGATATTTCCGAACCCAATTATTTATTTTCCCAAAGGTAATAGAAGATATTGGACCCCAAGAGTTATTGTGCAATTTGTCCTGAGTATGCTCATTCCCCATATGTGGGGGTAAACTACTGTTTGGGGGCCTGGCAGAGCTCAGAAGGGAAGGAGCACCGTTTGACTTTTTCAACGCAGAACTGGTTGGAATTGAGATCAGATGCCATGTCATGTTTGGAGAGCCCCTGATGGGCCTAAACATTGGAAACCCCCCAATTTTAACTCCAACCCTAACCCCAACATACCCATAATCCTAGTCCCCACCCTAACCATAACCCTAACCACAAACCTAACCCTAAAACATCCCTAACCTTAATCCCAACTCTAACCCTAACCCTAACTTTAGCCCCAACCCTAACCCTAATCCAAACTCTAATGGGAAAATGAAAATACTGTAAATACATTGTTTACATTTTATTATTTTTCCCTAACTAAGGGGTGATGAAGAGGGGTTTGATTTACTATTTATAGCAGGATTTTATGTTTGGCAGCTGTCAAATGCTAAAAGACGCTTTTTATTGCAAAATATAATTTTTGCATCACCACATTTTGAGAGCTATAATTTTTCCATATTTTGGCACACACTGTCATGACATGAGTTGACATTTTTACTGGTACCTTTTTTGGGCACATGACATTTTTTGATCGCATTTTATTACGATTTTTGGGAGGCAGAATGAACAAAAACCAGCAATTCATGAATTTCTTTTGGGGGGGACGTTTATACAGTACGTGTGGTAAAATTGATAAAGCGGTTTTATTCTTCGGGTTAGTACGATTGCAGCGATACCTCATTTATATCATTTTTTTATGTTTTGGCGCTTTTATACAATAAAAACAATTATATATAAAAAATAATTATTTTTGCATCGCTTTATTCTGCATGCTATAACTTTTTTAGTTTTTCGCTGATGATGCTGTATGGTGGCTCCTTTTTTGCGGGACAAGATGACATTTTCAGAATTACCAGGTTTACTTTTTGATCGCGTGTTATTCCACTTTTTTTTGGCGGTATGATGCTAAAGCATTGTTTTTTTGCCTTGTTTTTTTTTTTAAGGGATTCACTAAAGGGATTAACTAATGGGACAGTTTTATAAGGCGGGTCGTTACAGACGCGTGGATACTAAATATGTGTACTTTTATTGTTGTTTCTTTTTCTTATTTACAAACAGAAATGAATTTATTGGGGAATATTTTATTTTTTTCTTAGGATTTTTTTTTACACATGTTAATTTTTATTTTTTTTACTTTTTTACTTTGTACCAGTGCTGTAAACACACAGGCTGTAAACTGATTAACCCCCTGAGATGGATTGCGTCGTGGGACTTGACTGTACGGCGGACAGGTATGGGTATATAGTTGCTTTTTTATTTTATATTTTTTCCAGGAGATCGAGGTCTTCGATAAGGAGTGTAATAAAAAATTATAAAACTGTGTAGTGTATTCTTTCATTAAAAGACTTTATTCTTATTGTGTGTGTCTTTATTTAACCCTTTTCTTGCTATAGGATTAGTAATGAATAGGTGTCATATTGACACCTCATCATTACTAAGCTTGGCTTAATGTCACCTTTTTTTGGCAGATGCGGGCTGCTGTTTTTAGGCTGGGGGGGCCCATATTCATGGCCCCTTTCCAGCCAGAGAATAGCAGCCCCCAGCTGTATAGTTTTTCCGGGTTGATTCAAAAACTAAGGGGGACCCACGTCAGGTTTTCTTTCATTTATTTTCCCTTCTCGCTGTTGCCGGCAGAGCAGGGAGAGTAATAACAGGCAGCTTCAGCACCACAGGCAGGGGAAAAGCGCTTTCTGTAGTGCTACTTCGCCTGCGGCCGTCCGTGTGGACCCGATGCGGCACACGTGCTGCACACGTGTGCCACACGGATTTACCACGTATTTACATGGACACACGGACACGGATATTTCCGGTACCATGTTTACCGGTACCGGAAATATCTGGACGTGGGAAACTGGCCTAACACAGAGCAAAAAAAGGTGAAGAGAAGGCGCAAAAGCACACTTTGTAGCCCACAAAAAGAGGCGTGCCACTGAGATACCAGACTGTTCAATATGTGCCTGGTATTTTTTTTATTTTTTACACCAAAATATGGTATACCAGACCTAGGGTAGCAGACAGCCAAAAAAGTGCAAGGTAGGCCTGAAAAGCAACTATTTGTAGAGCAATGATACAACTGGCGTCTGACCGAGATAGCAGACTGTTTAAAATGTGCCCTGGAGTTTTTAAAAAAAATTTTTACCCAAAAAGACTGTCTAGAAATAGGGTAAGACACAGCAAAAAAGGGTAATGTTCGCTTGAGTGCCACAATTTTTTGCACAATGAGAGATAGGAGTCTGACACAGATACCACACTGGTCACACTATGTATTAAGTAGTAAAGTAGGGTAACAGACCACAAATACAGTGGAATGTAGGCCTTAATTGCTGCAATTTGTAGGCCACAAATAGCTCAGCCGTCTGACAGCGGTACCATACTGTTCAATATGTGGGCTGTATTTATAAAATTTTTAGCCCTAAATAGTGTTTACAGCTAGGGTAACACACAGCAAATAAAGGTGAATAGAAGCCTCCAAAGCACACTTTGTAGCCCTCAGATACATGAGGCGTTTCACAGAGATGCCGGACTGTTCAATATGTCGCCAGTATTTATGCATTTTTTACACCCAAATAGTGTTTTGCGCTACGGTAACACACAGCAAAAAGAGGTGAAGGAAGGTTCAAAAAGACTGTCTACAAATAGGGTAAGACACAGCAAAAAGGGTAATGTTCGCCTGATATGCCACAATTTTTTGCACACAGAGAGATAGGAGTCTGACACAGATACCACTTTGGTCACTCTATGCAGCCTGCATGTTTTTAGTTTATACCCCAAAATATTGTACAGAACTAGGGTAACAGACAGCAAATACAGTTGAATGTAGGCCTGATTTGCCGCAATTTGTAGGCCACAAATAGCTCAGCCATCTGACATCGATACCACACTGTCTACTGGCTAACACGGTACGAAGATACACATCTTTCCTATAGCTTTAAATAGTGTTTCCAGCTATGGTAAAACACAGCAAATATATGTGAATGGATGCCTCAAAAGCACACTTTGTAGCCCTCAACTACATGAGGCGTGTCACAGAGACACCGGACTGTTCAATATGTTGCCGGTATTTTGATATTTTTTACACCAAAAAAGTTATTTTATGCATTGAATACAAGGCCCTGGCTGCATCAAATTCAAACGCACCCCAAAAAGGCTTTAAAGTGACCTAGTGGATGTACACAGGAAAACCAAGTTCACATTACTCTTTTGCCACTGCCATACTGTTAGCTTATGCATTGAATACAAGGCCCGCCCTGCATCAAGTTCAAACGCACCCCAAAAAGGCTTTGAAGCGACTAAGTGAATGTACACAGGAAAACCAAGTTCACATTACTCTTTTGCCACTGCCATACTATTAGTTTATGCATTGAATACAAGACACGGCCTGCATCAAATTCAAACGCACCCCAAAAAGACTTTGAAACCACGTACTTGATAGCCACCTGAAAGCATTCTTCCTATTAATTTGTTACTCCCATATTGTTTGTCTACACAGTGAATAGTTGAGCCTGAAGACCCGGCAGTGGACAAATGTAGTGTTGATGCTAAAAACCCAGCGGTGGACAATTGCAGTGTTGAGGATGAATAACCGGCAGTGGACAATTGCAGTGTTGATGCTAAAGACCCAGCAGTGGACAAATGCAGTGTTGACCCTAAAGACACAGCGGTTGACCATTGTGGTGTTAATGCTAAAGACCCTGCAGTGGAGCATTTCAGTGTTGAGCCTGAAGAACCATCAGTGGATAATTGCACTGTTGAGGCTTAAGAACCTGCATTGATCAATTGCTGTGGTGAGACAGAAGACCCTGCATTTTAGAATTGCAGTGTTGAGGCTGAAGAACTGGCATAGAAGAATTGCATTGTTGGAGAATATTAACAACCAACAAAGTTCACATTATTATGAAGTGGGTCTCCCATACTACTTGCATATGCATTCAACGGAAGGCCTGCCCCAAATTTGGTCAAACAAAAATACCACTTTGAAAAGACGTGTATGAAGTACTCCTTAAAATCTGTTTCCATTACAAAAGAGCGGGTCTCCTATACTTGTAACGGCCATACACTAATTGTACAGGCTTAAAAACATTTTCCCCTTTGATGGGGCATATCAACCGACTGTATAAATTTTTGTAGTTACGGACATCCTAAACACCCTTGCAAAACAATGTAGTGGCAGTTACATCACGGAACACAGTTACCCTAGTGTTCTAGTGGTGGTGTCTGAAGAGACATGGAGTATGGCCTGCGAAAAAGGTCTTCCAAGTTTAAAGGAGCGCGTCTCCTATACTTATAAGTGCATAGGCTGAAAAAACTTTTTTTCCTGGGTGACACCTCTACATAGAGTGTAAACATTATTTAAATGTGCATCAAAACACCCTTGAAAAAAATTAATATTGGCTGTTGCATCACAGATCACGGTCAGCTCGTGTTCATGTGCTGGTAGTGGTGGCAAAGTGACTGGAAGTATTATCCGACATCGAACCAACTACCTTTTCAGGCTGCTCTGGTGTCAAAAGTGGTCTTCTGCTATCCCCTATGATTTCTGACAGGAATCTGTTGCGATAAGATGTGGTTGTTTGTTGCTGCACAATTGCAGCTTTCCCTCTGACTGTCTCAGCATGCAGCATCACCATCACGTCCAGTTCCCCATCCCGTGCCATGCGCCTTTCCCATTTTAAATGTAGTGCAATATTTTCAACGTTCAATAAAAAAGTCACAATTTAGAGCAAAATTAGATGTGATTAGTGTGCAGGCAAAACGCACTTTCAAATATCTGGAATGTACTTTATTTGTTTAACAAACTACTGTCACTGTCAATAACTTTGGTAAGATGAGGAAAAAACTGTCTAAGGGCCTGTGCACACATTGCGGATTTGCCTGCGGATTTTTCCACGCCGAAACCGCACCTCTGGCAGAAAACGCAGGCTCGGTTTTGACGAGGTTTTTGGCGTGGTTTTGACACGGTTTTTCATGCTTTTTCTCATGCGGTTTTGTATGCGGTTTTGACAGCTAAATAAAGATATGTTGTTTAACAAAAAAAAAAAGATTTGTGATGTCATTTCTTGTCCAACCTCCTCTTTTACATTTGTCCAACCCACACTCCATTACACACACACAGATAGAGATAGGCCGGCGTCACACTTGTGAGTGTGATGCGAGTAAGTGGCATGACTTTCTAGCATCAACACCACGGCTGCCCGCTCTATGCAGCCGCACACTCGGGTCCGAGAGCGGGCGGCCGTGCCGGGTGTTGACGCGAGAAAGTCGTGCGACTTACTCGCATCACACTCGCAAGTGTGACGCCGGCCATAGATAGATAATAGATACCAGTAGTTAGATAGATAGATAGAAAATACATAGATAGATTGATGTACGATGCGCCAATTCCTGCACTTAGCCCCTCTCTTCCCACTCCCTGTAGCGGTGGGATATGGGGTAATAAGGGGTTAATATCACCTTGCTATTGTAAGGTGATATTAAGCCCGGTTAATAATAGAGAGGCGTCAATAAGACGCCTATCCATTATTAATCTTATATTAATAAAGGGTTAAAAAAAACAACACACGCATAAGAATAAGTTATTTTAATGAAATAAAACACAAGACGGTTTTCATTACTCTTTATTATACGCTCAGATCCAAGTGACACCCTCGATCTCCTGTAAAAAAACGTAAAAAAATAAAACAACCGTATACTCCCTGTCCGACGCAGTCCAATTAATAACGAATGTCCCACGACAGTCTCCCCTATAGAACAGTGACATCAGGTGATGCCACTGTTCTGTAGGGCTTCCCAGTGATGCACTGACAGGAGACAATGGCTCCTGCAGTGCATCACTGAGGTTACCTGAGTTCATTTTCTCACTTTATGGCAATGCTGCGTGGGAATTTTCTCACCCAGCATTGCCGTGAGAGAATGAATGGAAGTGACGTCATTCTCTCCCGGCGGCAGAGCGGTACACAGATGGATGGCGTCGGGGAATAGGTGAGTATGTGCTCAATGTTATGTGTTGTATGTCATTGTATGTTCTGTATGTCATTGTATGTTCTGTATGTCATTGTATGTTATATGTTGTATGTCATGTATGTTTTTTTTTATTTTACATTCAGCACATTAGCCGGATGATGGGACTACTACTGTCCGATCATTGGCTAATGTGTCAGTCACTGTCACTGTAGCAGGCATAGCCGGATGGGACTTGTAGTCCCATCTGACAATGCCTGCATACACCGACCACACGCACACAGCCCCGCACATCGATCACGCAGACACTGGCACACAATCACCGCCAACACACATAGCGCCGCACACTATACACGCCCACGCACTGCCCACACACATAGCACCGCACACTATACATGCCCACGCACCGCCCACACACTTCCCTCCTCCCGAACTGCAGCGGTTTCACCCGTAGCAAAACCGCAGATCTTTTTTAGATCTGCGGTTTTGCTGCGGAAGTGCCCGACTCAATGGAAGTCAATGGGCGCCGAACCGCTGCAGTTCCGCACAAAGAATTGACATGCTGCGGAAAATAAAGCGTGGCGAAACCGCGCGTTTTTTTCCACAGCATGTGCACAGCAGACATGCGGTTCCCATTAGATTACATTGGTAGTGCACTGTGCTGCGGGTTTGATGCGTTTCCGCACGTTGAAAAACGCAGCGGAAACGCATCTAAAAACGCAATGTGTGCACAGGGCCTAATGAGGCCCTGAAATACCACAATTTTTAGCACACAGAGTGATAGGAGTCTGACACAGATACCACAATGGTCAGTATGTGGCCTGCATTTTTTTATTTTGTAACCCAAATTATTGTACAGAACTAGGGTAACAGACAGCAAATACAGTGGAATGTAGGCCTGAATTGCCGATAACTTTGTAGGCCACAAATAGCTCAGCCATCTGACAGCGATACCACACTGTTCAATATGTGACCTGTATTTTTAAAATTTTTAGCCCTAAATAGTGTTTACAGCAAGGATAACACACAGCAAATAAAGGTGAATGGAAGCCTCAATAGCACACTTTGGAACCCTCAAATACATGAGGCATCTCACAGAGATACCTGACTGTTCAATAAGTATTTTTGTATTTTTTACACCAAAAAACTGTTTTGAGCTATGGTAACACACAGCAAAAAAAGGTGAAGGGAAGGTTCAAAAGCACACTTTGTAGCCCACAGATAGATGAGGAGTGGAACTGAGATACCAGACTGCTCAATATGTGGTGGTTATTTTTTTATTTTTAAGTCCAAAATAGTGTATACTAGACCTAGCAAAAAAGTGCAAGGTAGGTCTGAAAAGCAAATATTTTTAGAGCACAGAAACACCAGACGTCTGACGGAGATAACAGACTGTTCAATATGTGCCATGGAGTTTTTCAGGTTTTTTTTTACCCAAAAAGACTGTCTAGAAATAGGGTAAGACACAGCAAAAAAGGGTAATGTTTCCCAGATATGCCACAATTGTTTGCACACAGAGAGATAGGAGTCTGACACAGATACCACACTGGTCATTCTATATAGCCTGTATTTTTTTAGTTTATACCCCAAAATATTGTACAGAACTAGGGTAACAGACAGCAAATATAGTGGAATGTAGGCCTGAATTGCTGCAATTTGTGGGCCACAAATAGCTCAGCCATCTGACATATGTTCAATATGTGAGCTGTATTTTTTAAATTTTTAGCCCTAAATAGTGTTTACAGCTAGGATAACACACAGCAAATAAAGGTGAATAGAAGCCTCAAAAGCACACTTTGTAGCCCTCAGATACATGAGACGCGTCACAGAGATACCTGACTGTTCAATATGTCGCCAGTATTTATGCATTTTTTAACCCAAAAAGTGTTTTGAGCTACAGTAACATACAGCAAAAAAAGGTGAAGTGAAGGCTCAAAAGCACACTTTGTAGCCCACAGATAGATGAGGCGTGCCACTGAGATATCAGACTGTTCAATATGAGGCCGGTATTTTTTATTTTTTAGCCAAAAATAGTGTATACTAGACCTAGGGTAGCAGACAGCAAAAAAAGTGCAAGGTAGGCCTGAAAAGCAACTATCTGTGAAGCACAGATACACCATGCATCTGACAGAGATAACAGACTGTTCAATATGTGCCCTGGACTTTTTTAATTTTTTTCCTTCAAAATAGTGTATACACCTAGGGTAACAGACAGCAAAAACAGCAAAATATAGGCCAGAAATGCCACAATTTGTAGACCACAGATAGATCTGGCGTCTGACAGGGATAGAACACTGTTAAATATGTGGGCTGGATATTTTTTAACCACCAAAATTCTGTCAATAACTAGGCTATGACAATAAAAAAAAATATTGTTGGAGTACTAAAATTGTAAAATAGTTATCGCAATGATATGCGATGCGTGTGGCGTAAAAAACACAGTGATAAATGTAAGAACTGTTGATAAATATTTTTTGGCCACCTAGAGATTTTTTGGTCAGCAAAATGGTGTCCAAAAATGTTGTAAGACACTCCAAAAAATACTACAGTTACAAAAAAAAAAATAAAGAATTTTCAACACACTCAGATCTGATGCCTGGGACAAAAAAAGCTGTTTTAAATTGCCAGATTTTCACGCTGTTGTATTGAAATCACCTGGCTGTAGTCTGCAGTGTGACCAAGCAGATAAATGTAGAAAAAAAATGGGGGCTCTGGATTGCTTTGTAATAAAATTAGCAGGATTGAGGTGCAAAAAAAATAATCCTAGCCATGGATACATGAGGCTAGTTATATATAGATATATACAGTTAGGTCCATAAATATTTGGACAGAGACAACATTTATCTAATTTTGGTTCCAGACATTACCACAATGAATTTGAAACAAAACAAATCAGATGCAGTTGAAGTTCAGACTTTCAGCTTTCATTTGAGGGTATCCACATTAAAATTGGATGAAGGGTTTAGGAGTTTCAGCTCCTTAACATGTGCCACCCTGTTTTTAAAGGGACCAAAAGTAATTGGACAATTGACTCCAAGGCTATTTCATGGACAGGTGTGGGCAATCCTTTCATTATATCATTCTCAATTAAGCAGATAAAAGGGCTGGTGTTGATTTGAGGTGTGGTGTTTGCATTTGGAAGGTTTAGCTGTGAAGGAAACATGCGGTCAAAGGAGCTCTCCATGCAGGTGAAACAAGCTATCCTTAAGCTGCAAAAAACAGAAAAAACCCATCCGAGAAATTGCTACAACTTTAGGAGTGGCAAAATCTACAGTTTGGTACATTCTGAGAAAGAAAGAAAGCACTGGTGAACTCATCAATGCAAAAAGACCTGGGCGCCCACGGAAGACAACAGTGGTGGATGATCGCAGAATACTCT
Organism: Oophaga sylvatica; assembly: GCA_033576555.1. NCBI lineage: Eukaryota > Metazoa > Chordata > Amphibia > Anura > Dendrobatidae > Oophaga > Oophaga sylvatica. Next base: position 67,747,062 of record JARQOD010000004.1, on the reverse strand, counting down.
CCATGGTGAAGAGAAACCCCTTCACAACAGCCAACCAAGTGAACAACACTCTCCAGGAGGTAGGCGTATCAATATCCAAATCTACCATAAAGAGAAGACTGCATGAAATTAAATACAGAGGGTTCACTGCACGGTGCAAGCCACTCATAAGAATCAAGAATAAAAAGGCTAGGCTGGACTTTGCTAAAAAACATCTAAAAAAGCCAGCACAGTTCTGGAAGAACATTCTTTGGACAGATGAAACCAAGATCAACCTCTACTAGAATGATGGAAAGAAAAAGTATGGCGAAGGCGTGGTACAGCTCATGATCCAATGCATACCACATCATCTGTAAAACATGGCGGAAGCAGTGTGATGGCTTGGGCATGCATGGCTGCCAGTGGCACTGGGTCACTAGTGTTTATTGATGATGTGACACAGGACAGAAACAGCCGAATGAATTCTGAGGTATTCAGAGCCATACTGTTTGCTCAGATCCAGCCAAATGCAGCCAAATTGATTGGTCGTCGTTTCATACTACAGATGGACAATGACCCAAAACATAAGCCAAAGCAACCCAGGAGTTTATTAAAGCAAAGAAGTGGAATATTCTTGAATGGCCAAGTCAGTCACCTGATCTCAACCCAATTGAACATGCATTTCACTTGTTAAAGACTAAACTTCAGACAGAAAGGCCCACAAACAAACAACAACTGAAAACCACCGCGGTGAAGGCCTGGCAGAGCATCAAAAAGAAGGAAACACAGTGTCTGGTGATGTCCATGAGTTCAAGACTTCAGGCAGTCATTGCTAACAAAGGGTTTTCAACCAAGTACTAGAAATGAACATTTTATTTACAATTATTTAATCTGTCCAATTACTTTTGGTCCCTTTAAAAACAGGGTGGCACATGTTAAGGAGCTGAAACTCCTAAACCCTTCATCCAATTTTAATGTGGATACCCTCAAATGAAAGCTGAAAGTCTGAACTTCAACTGCATCTGATTTGTTTTGTTTCAAATTCATTGTGGTAATGTCTAGAACCAAAATTAGATAAATGTTGTCTCTGTCCAAATATTTATGGACCTAACTGTAATATATATATATATCTATATATAATAGGCAGCACCAGACAGTAATAGACCCTTTTGAAGTATGCAGTCTGATCCATACACTCACATACAGTGCCTGCATGCCTTGCACTGATGTGGATATGTGCACATAGACTCCCTGCCTACCTAGCACTGCAATCTATATACCCCATAATTAGCCCTTAAAAGGACTGTTGGTTTAGCTGGATTTGTGGATTGAACAATGGTAAACCTACATTGACTAATAAAAGCACAAATCTCTCCCTATCTCAGCGGCAACTCTCCCTACACTGTCTGAATCTGGAGCTGAATGCATCAAGCTGGGCGGCGTCTGGTCTCTTATAGACCTGATGATGATGTGCAGCCAGCCAATCACTGTAATACCACAACAAAGATGGCTGCGGCATTACAGTGCATGGCAGACAATCCTTGCATGTTCCTTGGCGCTCTAAAGAGCGCCAAAATTGCAGGGCGGAGACCCGAGCTCCCGCTGAGTAATACCGGAAATGCTCGGTGCTCGGCGAGTACACCGAGTACAGTGATACTCGGGCGAGTAACGAGTAGTGGCGAGCACAGTCGCTCATCACTAGCGGTTAGTAGGTCGTTGATGACTTTAGTCAGGGCAGTTACAGTGGAATCGTGCAGTATGAAGTCAGATTGTAAGCAGTCAAAGATCACAGGTGGGAGGACAGTTCAAAATGGACATGTTCCAGTTGTTTGGTGGCATAAGGGAGAAATGATATGGAGCAATATGTAGACACAGAGGATGGGTCAAGGGCGGGCTTTTTGAGGATGGGTGTGATGGAGGTATGTTTCAATCTTGATGGAAGCCAAAGGTTGAAGAGTTGGGTTATGCTTGTGATGAAGACTGTGTTAAAGTTTGGAATGAGGTGAAACTTTATTGTGTCAAGTTTACAGTTGGTGAGGCAAAGTATTCAGCTGAGGTGAGAGGAGAAGTAGGGGGAACTGGTGGACGCAGGAAAGAATTGAAAATACTGAATAGCTGTTTAGGGATGTGAGACGGGTATGATATGAGGGATGAGAAGTTGATTTGTTTGACTGCAGTCATAATTTGAGCAGCATTTTTACAACTTCTGTTACTGGATGGGCAACTCTGCTCCTTTCTTTGGCTGCTGTACAATGGTACACTTTAAAAAGGAGAAAACAGGGGAAACAATAGCTCAAAATCTCAGTCAAAAAATAATCATTAATTAGTATTTTTAATTAGTATAATAAGGCCGAGCAGGCCAGACCAATTAAGTAGACAAGGGGAGTCGGTAAAAACGGCACAGGTAAGAGAGGGGGGGGGGAGAAAGAAAAACCGACCAAAACAATCCCACTGTCTAATAGTAATATAATCTTTATTAATAAGTGAACAAGTAATAAATGGTAACATCCAATTAAAATACAAGTAGACAAGGACACACACAAGGACATCGACACCAAATAGGTAAAAGATACAGTACAATGATACGCAAGTTTTATGCAAAATAAACCCAATAACACTGTATATGCACCAAAGAAAAAATTATATTATAATCGTAAAAATAAAAAATAAAAAAAAATAAAAATAAAAATAGAAATGAGGAGTGCAAAGTGCACAGATAAATTCATATATTGATATCTACTAGTATTCTAGCAATAAGGTATAGAGTCCACACAGCAGTATATGTATATCTCCATCGTTGTATGCACTAACATCCTAATAGTGAAATATAAATTTATACAAAAAGTGCAAAGTCCATAGATATATATCATATATTGATATCTCATAAATGTGCTAACAAGAAGATAAAAAGTGCTGACACTCTAATAATAAATAGTAATTTTAAGCAAAAAGTGCAAAGTGCTATCATATATTGATATCTTACTAGTGTGCTAACAATAAAATAGACAGTGCACAAAGACATACATCTCCATTATAGTATTTCACTAACATCCTAGCAATAAAGTGCAGTGCAATGGTAAGGAGAAAAAACCTTAATGCAAGCTCCAGAAAGGTGCACTAGTGGTCAAATAAGGCAAAATTTATATATAACACCAAAAATGTATATAAAATCTAAGATAAATACATTGGGTTTAGGAAAGAGTAAACTTACAGCAAAGAGCGAATTCCTGAGTCCAAGTGGCGTCCACCCCGACGCGCGTTTCGACTTGCGCCTTCGTCAGAGGGTGGAGTCTGCAAGGACCAGAGAGTGGCTAAATAGTGCCTATAGCCAAACGGAAGAGAGAGGCATGAAGGAAAATGAGCAATCACAGGGAGGAGGAGAAATGGTGACGCACGACTAACACAGACACGGACGTGCAGCCCCGTCAACCGTGTCTAGTGACCGCCGACGTCACAGCCACGTAACCCACGTGACCGGAAGACGGCAAGACACAGAAGGACTCGGTCGGCAAGGAAACACAGGCGCACCGGTGTGAGCGTGCGTACATGAATTCTCCCTGTAACAGATGTAAGCACCAATGGCAGAGATAAAAAGAAGCACTTGTGTTATGATTTGGTAGCCGAGGAGGACAGGAGCAAAAAACAGCAAAGGCAGCCAAACACCCAGAGAGGTTGGTAACTAATGGGTTGCAGATCCCTAAGCTAACCGCACAACTAGAAGCAGCTGTGGGACATACCTACGGTGACCTAGATGCCTCGGCACAGCCAGAGAGATTAGCTACACCTGAAGATAGAAACAGGAAAACTAACTGCCCCTGATGTAAGTGTAAGGTAGCCCCCAAACATATAATGGCGGTTAGACAAGAAGAAACACAAACGCAGGCAGAAAATAGAGTGAGCAAACGCTGGGGCCAAATACTGCCTAGCTAGGAGGACAGGACAGGACAGAATACTATCTGCAACCCAGCAAAACCCTAGAAAATTCCAACACTTCTGATTTCAAAAAATACTGAGACCACACGATCTCGCCACCTGCTAAATCAGATCTCTGGTGTGAACCAAGCAGCTAACCCGCAACCACTCAAATAGCAGGGACAGAACAATGGAACAAATAAACAGTGGCTACTGAAAAACCGAGAGTAGCACAGCCCCCTGGAGGGGAACCTTGCTAACCTCCCACAAAAGTGCAGACAAAAAATGGAAATTGCAAACAAGATAGAAACAAGCAGAAAATATCTTATCTGAACGTAGCAGATGAAGGCAAGACACCAGCTGACTTCCAAATGAACCAGGAAACAACAATTGATCACCGGCGAGGATCATGGGAAGGCAGCTCACTTATATCAGCCTAGTCATTCTCTCCTGAATGCCAGTCATCGCTCTCAGGTAATGGACTTCTACTATTCAACACTGGTTCAATACCCTCAGCAACCACCAGAGGGAGCCCCAACTCAGAAGTAATTTCCAACATGCTCACAACAAACTTGGCAACCTATTATAAAGTCCCAAAAGGGGTATATATGTATTGCGCAGCAAATCTGTCATAGTGGTAATACAAATTATGCACAACTGGCAACAAAAATAATAATAATGCATGCAATACATACTACTAACACTTAATAAACAAAAATCATATGACTTCGGAGCCAGGTTTCAATATACACCATGGTTTCCAAATTCACAAGGCCAGATTTCAATATACCCTGTGGTTTCCAAATTCTCAAGGCCAAATTTCAATATACCCCATGGTTTCCAAATTCTCAACTCCAAAATCCGATATGACAGATGGTATGACATAATGTATGTATATATATATAAACCTAAAAAATAATAATAATTAATACAAAATAATTAAAATGCAAAACAGAAGAAAAAGAGCATATTATGCCACTATATTATACCATATAGCAATGGATAAAAATATAAAAAGATATAAAATAACAATAAAAATTACAATATTTCAAAAATACAAATATTTAAAATTGTCAGAGAGAAGGGACAAAGGAATTAATATCATTCAGACCATGAGGTTGTACAGTATTCAAAGCCCATATCCACTTTGTTTCTCGCTGAGCGAGTAGGCGGCTGATGTTACCACCCCTGTTATTAAGTGAAATTTTATCAATACCCCGTACTTTGAAAAGGGATGCATCACAATTGTGGCATGTCTTAAAGTGCTTCGGTATTGTCTTTAGAGAAGAAACATCCTCCACATCTTTTGCAGCTATAATACCCAGAACATGCTCTCAAATACGAACCTTGTATATGACAGCTGAGATTGTGCATGTTATGGGATATTTAATCTGAAAAGTCGTTTTGTTTGTTGAATCAGAAAAAGTGTTAGCGCGTTCAACGTTAGGACATGCCACACATTTTCCACAGGGAGTGCAGCCAACCTGTAGGGATATTTATCCAGAAAAGTGGGCGATAAAACTAGATTGATAAGGACTGCTGACCAATTTATCACTTAAATTCCTAGATCGACGAAAAGTAATTTGTGGATTCTTAGGTAGATAGCAGGACAAATTTGGGTCAGCGAGTAAAATTGGCCACGATTTTTAAGGCATTCTCTCAAGGCATCCGACTGCGTGTGAAATTGTGTAATAAACCTAACTTAGTTAACATTCGGCTTACATTTAGTCTAAAAAAGTAGCTCATGTCGAGATGAATATTTTGCACGACTATATGCCTTCTTTACTGATATATGGCTATAACCACGTTCCCACAATTGTGTTTTCAAATCCTGTGCTTGTTTAACAAAATCACTGTCCGAGGAACAAATATGACGTAACTGAAGAAATTGGCCAGTCGCAATTGCTATGATCATAAAAGGTGGATGGGAAGAAGATGCATGTAGCAGAGTATTAGCTGAACTTGGTTTCCGGTATAGGTCTGTTTAAAGAATATTCTCCTTGTTGCGTTTGACATGGACATCCAAGAAATCAACAGAAACAGGGTCTGCATGGTAAGTTAAATGTATATTGCACTCATTATTATTTAATGCTGCCACAAATGAGGCCAAAGAGTCAGATGAACCCTGCCAGATCAAAAAGATGTCATCTATGTATCGTGCCCGAAAAAGGACATGGTCTATAGATGACAACCGTTCCGACAGGAAGAGGTCCCTCTCCCACAGCCCCAGGAACAGAATAGCATAGGACGGCGCAAATGATGCCCCCATAGCTGTCCCCTGAAGCTGCAGGTAGAAGGACCCCAAAAAAATTAAAAAATTGTGACTCAAAGTAAATTCAAGTAGCTGCAAAATAAAAGCTGACATTAGTGATGATGAAGTATTGGAGCTCTGTAGGAAGAACTGGGTAGCTCGTATGCTATCCGTATGGCATATATTAGTGTACAGAGACTCCACGTCACATGTAACCAGTAATGTGTCAGTCTCTATACATAACCCATCAATCTTCCTCAGAAAATCACTTGTATCCTTGATGAATGTAGGGAGACATTCAACCAAAGGTTATAGTTTAGAATCAATAAATCGTTTGACTTTATCCAAATAATTTCCTATACCGGAAACTATATTGGTCTACCGGGTGGAATAGAGGCCGGAAGAAGATATAAGGTAGGAGCAGTGGGCTCAAATACCTGCAATGCATTAAATAATTCTTTCATGATAGTTCCATCATTATTAGCTGATGTCAACAAATCACGTAACAGACCACAAAACTTACTTGAAGGATTATACGTGAGTTTTTTGTAATGTTCAGACTGATTAAGCTGGTGAAAAGCTTCTGCCTCATACATTTGTTTTGGCCAAATGACAATGTTACCGCCCTTATCGGCTGGTTTAATCAAAATATCATCTATGTTTTTTAATTTATTCAATGATGTGCGTTCTTCGATTGTCAAGTTATCATTACTTATCCGTTTTGGAATTTGTTCAATATCACGTGAAACTATCTGCACAAATAACTCAACATTGGGACATGTTGTAAGAGGAGGAAATTTTTTTGACTTATGTTTAATACACGTTGGAATTTTACCATTTTCGGATATATCATTTTCACTAGATAGATCTTCTAAGATTCTTATGGCCTCTTGTTCTGCCTCTGTAGGGAATATAGTATGCAAAGAGTCTTCATGAAAGTATTTTTTAAAAATCGATTTCCTTGCGAAGATCTGTAGGTCTTTAATAACAGAAAAAGAATCTAGACTAGTGACAGGTGAAAAAGACAGACCTTTTTAAGAACATCCAAATCGGTAGAGGAAAATTAATGTGAACTAAGGTTAATTACCTTCAGATCCCTATTGTTCCTCTCAGGTGACATATTATAATGACGTTTGCGGTCTAATCTTTTTCTATTCTTGTTGCCGAATCTTGTGGAAATTGTATACGAAGATTTATCCGAAATGTCGCTGGTTGATGACATAGATGATTCTGATACAGAATGTGAAGCCTGTAATACCCGATTTGTTGTTCTTCTCCAACAGTATACATTTTTTGTCTGAAAATCCTTAACATCCCTATTATATTTGCCACTTTGGGTTTCTTGAGTATTTTTAACTAGGGAGTCAATATGTTTATCCATTTGGGTGTTCATTGATGCGAAGCCATCTGTAGACATTTTGTTTTTGATAAGAGCTAAAGTCTCTTCCAATTCTTTATTAATATTTTGCATACTCTTAATATTATAACCAATTAATAGCTCCATAAATTGTACAGATGCCTTATTACAGATCTCCCCCCACTCTGTAATAAAATTAACGTCATCAATAGGAAAAGAAGGTGTAACCTTAATCCGAAGACCTCTTGGGATTAGTTTTTTGGTAATGTAATTTTCCAAAAACACTTTATTCCTCCACAGTCTAGTATGCCTGGAGAGAAGTGCCTTAATTTTAGAAACACTGTCCTCATTACTCTGACCACTAACAGATTGATCCAAAGACTCATTGTTACCAAATACTTGATTCACAGTGCCCAGCCAGGCTTGTTCTCTGGCTTAAAGGTCCATGGCCCCTGAAAGGAATCTGTGCAAAACACAGTAACAATAAATAATTAAAAAGTAGAAAACAGAGGAAACAATAGCTCAAAATCTCAGTCAAAAAATATCATTAATTAATTAGTATTTTTAATTAGTATAATAAGACCGAGCAGGCAGGACCAATTAAGTAGACAAGGGGAGTCGGTAAAAAAGGCACAGGTTGTCGGATCGGTTGTCATCTATGGACCGTGTCCTTTTTTGGTCACGGTACATAGATGACATCTTTTTGATCTGGCAGGGTTCATCTGACTCTTTGGACTCATTTATGGCAGCATTAAATAATGAGTGCAACATACAGTACAGACCAAAAGTTTGGACACACCTTCTCATTCAACGATTTTTCTGTATTTTCATGACTATGAAAATTGTAGAATCACACTGAAGGCATCAAAACTATGAATTAACACATGTGGAATTATACATTACACTTTACAAAAAAGTGTGAAACAACTGAAAATATGTCTTATATTCTAGGTTCTTCAAAGTAGCCACCTTTTGCTTTGATTACTGCCTTGCACGCAGAAAAGGTGAACGGATGGACTCTACATGTCTGGTTCCCACCGTGAAGCATGGAGGAGGTGGTGTAATGATGTGGGGGTGCTTTGCTGGTGACACTGTTGGGGATTTATTCAAAAATGAAGGCATACTGAACCAGCATGGCTACCACAGCATCTTGCAGCGGCATGCTATTCCATCCGGTTTGCGTTTAGTTGGACCATCATTTATTTTTCAACAGGACACTGACCCCAAACATACCTCCAGGCTGTGTAAGGGCTATTTGACCAAGAAGGAGAGTGTTGGGGTGCTACGCCAGATGACCTGGCCTCCACAGTCACCAGACCTGAACCCAATCGAGATGGTTTGGGGTGAGCTGGACCGCTCACCGCTTCAGTTTTGAATAAATCCCCAACAGTGTCACCAGCAAAGCATCCCCACACCATCACACCACCTCCTCCATGCTTCACGGTGGGAACAAGGCATGTAGAGTCCATCCATTCACCTTTTCTGCGTGCAAAGCAGTAATCAAAGCAAAAGGTGGCTACTTTGAAGAACCTAGAATATAAGACATATTTTCAGTTGTTTCACACTTTTTTGTAAAGTGTAATGTATAATTACACATGTATTAATTCATAGTTTTGATGCCTTCAGTGTGATTCTACAATTTTCATAGTCATGAAAATACAGAAAAATCTTTGAATGAGAAGGTGTGTCCAAACTTTTGGCCTGTACTGTACATTTAACTTACCATGCAGACCCTGTTTCTGTTGATTTCTTGGATGTCCATGTCAAACTCGACAAGGAGAATATTCTTCAAACAGACCTATACCGGAAACCAAGTTCAGCTAATATTCTGCTACATGCATCTTCTGCCCATCCACCTTTTATGATCAGAGCAATTCCGACTGGCCAATTTCTTCAGTTACGTCATATTTGTTCCTCGGACAGTGATTTTGTTAAACAAGCACAGGATTTGAAAACACGATTTTGGGAACGTGGTTACAGCCATATATCAGTAAAGAAAGCATATAATCGTTCAAAATATTCATCTCGACATGAGCTACTTTTCAACTAAATGTAAGCGGAATGTTAACCAAGTTAGGTTTATTACACAATTTCACACACAGTCGGATGCCTTGAGAGAATGCCTTAAAAAATCGTGGCCAATTTTACTCGCTGACCCAAATTTGTCCTGCTATCTACCTAAGAATCCACAAATTACTTTTCGTCGATCTAGGAATTTACGTGATAAATTAGTCAACAGTCATTATCAATCTAGTTTATCGCCCACTTTTCTGGATCAATATCCCCTACAGGTTGGCTGCACTCCCTGTGGAAAATGTGTGGCATGTCCTAACGTTGAACGTGCTAACTCTTTTTCTGATTCAACAAACAAAAAGACTTTTCAGATTAAATATCCCATTACATGCACAATCACAGCTGTCATATATTATGCAACTTGTCCGTGCCCAAAAATTTATGTGGGTCTAACTAAAAGACAGTTTAAGGTTCGCATTTGAGAGCATGTTCTGGGTATTATAGCTGCAAAAGATGTGGAGGATCTTTCTTCTCTAAAGACAATACCGAAGCACTTTAAGACATGCCACAATTGTGATGCATCCTTTTTCAAAGTACGGGGTATTGATAAAATTTCACTTAATAACAGGGGTGGTAACATCAGCCGCCTACTCGCTCAGCGAGAAACAAAGTGGATATGGGCTTTGAATATTGTACAACCTCATGGTCTGAATGATTTTAATTCCTTTGTCCCTTTTCTCTGACAATTTTATATATTTGTATTTTTGTAATATTGTAATTTTTTTGTTATCTTAAATCTTTTTATATTTTTATCCATTGCTATATGGTATAATATAGTGGCATGATGTGCCCTTTTTCTTCTTTTTTGCATTTTAATTATTTTGTTTTAATTAATTATTATTATCTTTTAGGTTTATATATGTATATACATACATTATGTCATACCATCTGTCATATCGGATTTTGGGCTTGAGAATTTGGAAACCACGGGGTATATTGAAATCTGGCCTTGAGAATTTGGAAACCACGGGGTATATTGAAATCTGGCCTTGTGAATTTGGAAACCATGGAGTATATTAAAACCTGGCTCCGAAGTCATATGATTTTTGTTTATTAAGAGTTAGTAGTATGTATTGCATGCATTATTATTTTTGTTTTTGCCAGTTGGGCATAATTTGTATTACCACTATGGCAGATTTGCTGCGCAATAGATACATACCCCTTTTGGGACTTTATAATAGGTTGCCAAGTGCTTCTTTTTATCTCTGCCATTGGTGCTTACATCTGTTCCAGGAAGAATGCATGTACTCACGCTCGCACCGGTGCGCCTGTGTTTCCTTGAAGGTGATCCATTTGTGACTAGACTCAGATATTTGAGGTGCCCGTGGACTGTACTGTGCTGTCAAGGCAGGAAGAGGAGGAAAAGGTGACTCTCAGGGTGGGGAGTGGGAGAACAGAGAGGATGACGATGAGGTAGTAGATCACACTTGGTGTAAACCCAGAGGCATGCAGCTGAGTAGCTCAGCAGAGGAGGAGGAAGATGAGGAAGTTATGTAGACGCAGAGTTATGCAACCATGACAACCAATGCTTCTTGAGGCCCAACTCTGGCAGTGGACAGAAGTTTTCGCGGTTCTGCAGTTGCCTACCTTGGGTCTTTTTTTCAGATTGGCAAAAATCTAAAAAATCATGCTATCTGCCAACTTTTTAAAAACAACCCAGTAAAGTAAAAGTAAACAAATGAAATAATTTCTGTACTACATGCATGACCTGCCACATGTGTAATCAACATGCCTTAAACTGGGAATGTCATTGTGCTAAAATGCAGACTAGTGGGTCTCACAAACCACCATCCACCCAATCAACCGCATATTCTGATTCTTCCTTCTCCCTCACCATGGCAAGTGTTGTCACACAGGTCTCTGGCCAAAGAACCTCCTCTTGTTTACCCCCTACTTTTGGGATGATTGGTAGCCTGTCAGCTCATTCGGAATTGGACAAGCCTGCTATTTTTGACTGATCTTACATAACAAGAACACCCCATCTTTCTCAATCCACTGTAACATCCCCAGGTGCACTTCTCTCACAGTCCAGCAGCTTGTCTTGTTCACCCTACTCCACCCTGTGTCAGCACAGCAGCAAACACTCGTTTCTGCAGTTGTGCTCACATAAAAGATTCTTCACTCCTACACATGGCACAGTTAAAAGTTTGAACTTCACCATCTTCAATCTACTACTAATAATAAACTTTATATATATCACAAACACATTACACATAGCTTTACGTACGAGTCAGCAGTTCATATAAAGCAGTCAAAAGCTACAAAGTTTAAGATAATCAAACAATTCAAGCAAAAATAATGACGACTCTGCTCTTCAGAGCTTGCAATCTACAATGACAGCATTTACAGGTGTTTATTTACAATGATGATACAACCATCTTGAGGAAATGGGGTAGATAAAGGCTGCATGAACCTTTTGAGTATGGTTGAGTTTGATGGTGAATTATGTTCAGAGGAGTAGAGAATAAGTTATATATATATATATATATATGTATATATATATATATAAAGGACTTCGATCAGGGAACGTGATAGGCAGCCCTAAACATGTGGTTTTAGGGAGCACCTAAAAATGTCTAAGTTGTGGTTATACTCCTAGTTTCAGGGGGGACAAAGGGTAAAAGGTGAGTCATCTAGGTAGGAGATTGAACTGAACCGGACAAAGTCCAGATCAGGGGTGTTATCGTCTTTGTGTGTCTCAGAGTTTGAAAGTTGAGAGAGGCTGCGAGAATTGGCTAGAGATAGAAGCTGGGATACAGTTGGGGAGGTGGAGCTGCTGAAGTCTCCCAGGATAAGGATTGTCAATTCTGAGGACATGAAGTCTGGCAGCAATGCATAAAAGTGGTCAAGGAAGTGGGTTGGTGAGTATGGGGGCTGGTATATGACTGCTACTCTGAGTAAGAGTTGATGGAACACCCTGACGGTGTAAACCTCAAAAGAAGAATGGCGTCCAATCGGTCTGCATTTATTTTTTGGGTTAAAAACAGGATTGTTGTTGGCAGCGAGGAGTGTAGGGTTATCGTAGAGTTAGCAGTGATCGTACAGCGGGATATACTCATATTCCATGTGTTGTAATCTGGACATGGATTAGCCATACACTCACTATTACTTTTCTGAGAACAAATTATTGTGAACAGCCTGCGGCCTTCTTGGATGATTCGTGGCCCAATCGAGTCATTGTTCACAGCGCTTGTTTCTGTTTGACTTACGTTCTGTGATCTCTGTGATTATTGCAAAGCCACTCCAATCTGCTGGCCATGGAAACGCAGCCTTTACACCTTATGGATACAGATGGTTTCCGAAAGCTGTCGCAGTCCCCCAAATGCCAGTTGCCCAGTTACCATTACTTCTCTTAGAAAGATGTGCCTACGCTACAGCAACAAGTCGCAGACAACATCACCCGTTCACTGAAAAATTCTATGTCTGCCAGGGTGCATTTCAAAAATGACACCTGGACAAGCAAGCATAAACAGGGGAATTACAGCTAGATGACTGGGCACTGGGTGACTCTGGTGGCTATAGGGGCAGGCGGGGAAGGGGCTGCTTCACAAGTTTTGCAATCCCCAAGGTTTGCAAGGTGCTTGGGGATGGAAAAATAAACCACTACATGGATAACTAAACTACTAGACAACAGGGGTTGGAGAACTAAATTATTAAACAGCTAGGGTTGTAGAACTAAACCACTACACACCATACGATGGATAACTAAACTAATAGACAACAGGGTTTGGAGCACTAAACTACTAAACAGCTATGACTGCAGAACTAAACAAATACACACCAGAACATGGAGAACTAAACTTGTTGGGTTCCCATGCGGTCGGCAGGCGCGTCAAAACGACGCATCTGCATACATCTGCATGTCCTGTGTACCCAATGCTAAAGATAGGTACGCAGGCGCATGCAGAAGTAGGCAGACCTATTCAGAAGTGTGGAAGTGGGCGGAGCTTCAGGGAGGAAGTACGCAGCCGTCCGCAGAGCCCTGGTACGCAAATGTGAACTTAGCCTTACACACGTGACTTGCATGGCTCGCATCCCCAATCTGATGGTACAGCAATTCCTACACCACTGTCCCTGCATGGATGCGCTGCTGTAGAAAACATTGTCATTGTGTGATCACTTTCACCATTCCACTTAAGTTGGTATAGAGATCTTTCGGACTACCGGTCAACCGATTGATATGCGAAGTGACCACATCGTGGAATTCAACTCTGCACAGGTTGCAGCAACAATGGCAGTAGCACTGTGACCTGGTGCAGTATGACATGTTGCATAGCCTAGCACATCGCAGTATGGACGTGGTGAAATTCACACTTGCATAGTGGATACAGATGAAGGACCTCTGCATCCTTCTGCATGTTTTTGAAATTGCTGTTAAGATGGTTAGCAGTGACGATGCTATCATCAGCATCACTATTACTGTCATCTAAATGCAGGACCACACTTTAAATAGTCTGGGTGAGGAGGTGGTGGTGGTACCGAGGGAAGACGAGGAGACAGGCGGTTGCCATGGGAGGAACAAATGAAGGAGGAACAAATGGAGAAGGACCATGAAAAGGACAAGAAAGAAGAGGTGATGGACACTCACCAGTTAGATGAACAGGATAATGATTCCCTCTCTGTTGTCAATGGTTGCCACAAGGGGATGGAGGGAGCAAGAAAGCTTGAGTGTTAGCCAGCCACCAACACACTGTGGAGTTGAACCTCATGAAAGAGACCGACCCATGTGCGCCGTCTTGCAGCACTATCTGCAACATGATTGTGAGCCGATTAGTTATGATTCAAAATAGTGCTGACTTCTGGGTGCTTGTGTGTTCTATCCATGATACAAAAGTACATTTTGCCATGTAAGGAAAGGGACGTCGCCATTTTGTATAGGGCCTGTACCAGCCTCTATTTTGTCAGTTCACACAGCCACAGACTTTTAACTACACAGTGCCTATTAGCATATTCAGTACGACCAGTTTTGATGTCCACTATGAATCAATAGGGCTTTAACATGCTAATTGGTCTAGGCCAGTGTCTGAATAAGATGGTCAGTCATATGCTAACTAGCTCAAACTCAGGCCAGTATTTCCTGCTCCATATGAATTGCAGGCCAGTTAATATGCGTGCTTCAAAGCAAAAGGGAAGGGCCTAGCAGGTTTAAGAATTGTAGCCATGAACAGGGTGTTCATTCCATTTTAGACACAGAAGCCAAGAAGATGGTCTAGGAAGGACCAAGGGACTATCCAGCAACTGAAGACTGTACCTGGGAATGGTAGAGCCCCTGCCTTCCCATAACCATACTACCCGGTAATATTGATCTATAGCTTATACCTTTAAGCCTTGTACATTATCGTTGTATTTTTTCTCTGACTGCAATTCCATTGTAATTACGTTGTATAGCTTTACTGTATATTTCTGTAATTATCTTGTGCGCTCTTAAGGCGATTAAACCATAAAATTAATCTTGGGCTGATGCTTTTACTCTGATCACGAATCTTAGAATACCCATTGGGTAACAGGACACCCTCCCCGGCGGCCATTTGCTCTAGGTGCAGTTCCCTTACTGACCTGAGAGACAAAGGGGGCGCCGGAGAGCTGTATCTGTGGAGTTACGTCCCATTGGTGACGTGGGAGGAAAGGGGATCGTCCCTCACATTTGGTAGCGGAGGTGGGATCAGAAGCTGTGATACCCAAGCTACCGTGTGGTGGTCGGCTTAGTTCCTCACAAATTGGTGGCAGCGGTGGGATCAGAGTAATAGTGTGCGTGGGACTCCTACTCCCAGACACTAGAGACTACCAGCGGTACTTTCACTGCTGGGGTCTTAAGGTCAGCCCAGCACTAGACGGTCAGAGTGTAAATATAATAAGTTGTGTGCAAGGTCAGGGTTGCAGCTGTGTCAGTACCAAAGGTTCCCAAGATGGCGGAAGGCACCAGGAGTAAGGCAAAGGGGGAGGCCAATACTATAGTCTATGAGGGGTTCGATACCGATGAGGGGGAGCTCAGTCATGGCTCCCCAAGGAGCCCGACCTCCGTGCTCAGTCTCACAGTGGACTGTCCACCCCCTGCCCGTCCCAGCCTGTCCAGATCGGAGGCCATTTTCCAAGCGGCTATGGCACAGCTCGAGGCTGGTAATGACGCCGCCTATGACAGACTCCTGGTGGCGGCAGAGAAAGCAGCAGAGCGTGAGCAAGCAGCGGCAGAGAGAGCAGCGGAGCGGGAGCATGCAGCGGCAGAGAGAGCAGCGGAGCGCCGGCACCGACTGGAGATGGCTCAGCACGGGCCCCCGCTGGACGCACCAGGCCCACCGGAGACAAGGGCTTCCAAGGTCCGGGAGGAGGACTTTCCCTTACTTGAAAAGGATGGAGACCTGGATTCCTTTCTGCTTGCTTTTGAGAGGACATGCCTCCAACATCATCTGGCCCTGGATCAGTGGGCAAGGTACCTGACCCCCCGTTTGAGGGGTAAGTCCCTGGAAGTTTTGGAGGACTTACCTGCCGGGGAGGAGCAGTACTACAACAGCATCAAGCGGGCCCTGATCCAGCACTACAACCTCACCCCGGAGTCGTACCGCAGGAAGTTCCGGAGCCTGCAGCGGGGTTCAAAGGACACCTGGACCGACCACATGCGGGCCCTGCTGAGAGCTGCGGAGCACTGAACCTCGGGTCTAGAGCTCACTACCCGCCAGGAGGTCCAGGAACTGTTTGTCATGGAGCAATTCTTGTGGAACTGCCCAGAGGACCTCCAGCAGTTCCTCTGTGACCGGAAACCAAAGGAGGCTTCTGCTACAGCCGCCCTGGCAGACGAGTATGCCAACAACAGGGCACCGGAGCCAAAGAAGCCTGCCAGCAGCACCTGGAGAGGGGGTAAGCCCAATCCTGCCCCAGTCCCATACCCAGCCCCCAGAGTGCAAGGGGTGTACCCCCCTGCTGCCCTCTCCAGGCCAGGAACAGAACCCAGACGTTGTCATAATTGCAATCAGCCAGGACACTTTAAGGCTGCATGTCCCCAGCGCCAGAAGGCCCCATCCCTGTCCCAGAAACCGTCCACTGTTTTGTGTGTGGGAGGGGGTGGTGGGAGGTCCCTAGACAATTACCAACCCGTCACCATCGGCCGCTCAGCGGTCATGGGACTGCGGGACACAGGCGCTGAACGAACCCTGGTACGCCCTGAGGTGGTGTCCACCTCAAGACTTGGTACCTGGGAAAACCCTTTCCGTCTCCGGAATTGGAGGTGTTGAACCGGCGCTGCCCGTTGCCAAGGTGTATTTGGACTGGGGCGCCGGGAGGGGGATGCGGGAGGTGGGAGTAACGCCGAATATTCCTGCAAGTGTGTTGCTTGGGACCGATTTGGGGAGCTAGTGTCCCAGTATGTGGCCACTGAACCCCCAAGTTCGGCTCCCCAAGAATGTCATGACTCTACTGTGAATGCTAATGTTAATGTATTGAATGTGCCTCCAACAGTGGAGGAGGGAGTGAAACCTGATGGTAAGCCATGCACTGACACTACACACACAGGGCTCACAGTGAGGACAGGTGAGGAGGCTGTAGGGGAGAGCTCAGAGGTGGAGGGAGGGGTTGCTATGAGCAGTGTAGGGCCCCTAAGTGAACCTAGCCTGCTGAGTCTAGGGCCCCTGCAGGAAGAGGAACAGGCCATGGGGGAGGGGGTGTCCCGGGAGAGGAGCCACCAGGTAGGACCCCAGGTCAGGAGTTCCCCACATCCGGGATGTCAGGAAGTCAGGGAAGTCTGTATGACCCGGCGACTTGGTCAGAGGTTGAGGGAAAGCAGGCGCTACCCGTGGTCTCAGCGGTCGTGGCCGCTGTTACCAGGAGTGGGAGCGCTGAAGCCCAAGGAGCCTCGCGGAGGTTCGACGGTTTCCCCCTCTCTGACCAAGTGGCAGCCGAGTCAGACAGTAGCCAGGAGACAGATCCCGGGGAACTGACAGAGGACATGGCAGTTTCATCAATTCTTGCCATATCAAGTCAGGGATTTCAAGCAGCGTTGGAAGCTGACCCTAGCCTGAAGACTCTCAAGGAACAGGCGGCACAGCCTCCCCTGGAGTCCGACCGCGAGCGAGTGGTTCGGGACCAGGGACGGCTGTACCGGGTAACGGTCCAGCAGGGTTCACCGGAGGCGTGGCCCAGGGACCGACAGTTAGTGGTGCCCCATCCGTTCAGGGCGGAATTGTTGCGGATCGCACACGAGATTCCAATGGCCGGACACTTAGTGTAAGGTTCTGTGTATCTGTTTCTGAAACTCAGTTTGTTCGTCGGCCATTTTGCTTTCTGTTTTGCTGCAGCTATCTTGCCCTCAGTCAAAATGGAGTTTTCCAGCTTGCATGTTCCCGCCCTGATTCTCTCCGTTTGCTTCTTAAACAGCCACAGCTGAGCAATCAGTGCTTCAGAATCTGGCCTGCAGTGAACCTGTGTTCTGACTCCTGAAGCCTTGGACCTTGTACTCCAGCCATTCCTACTGAGGAACTCTGAAGCACTTGTGGACTCTGAACTCTGCTCTTGAGAGCCTCACGTTTGCATGGACTTGCGGTAACAGAGAAGAAGATCTGAATCTGTTGTGGAGAGTCATTGCTGAGCTTAGATTACTCTGGCCTGCTGTGTCTCCTGCTTCTGTGTTTGCAACCTGTGTGTTTATTTTTGCCAATTTGTATGAAGCAATACAAGACTTTCTTTATCAACCTGTGTCTCAAGTATTTTCATCGCACCCAAGCACAAGACGCTATATGAACTGTACCACATACATTACAAGATTCTGAAGCCAAACGTTAGTGTTGCTGGGTCTGGAAAGGCTTGTCTGCTGTACTGTGGATATCGGATGTCCGGTTGTACTTTCTGTGATGACAGTGGTTGTGACTTCTCACAACCATTCCAGGTGAGCAATTCCCTTAAGTTTTTTTTCTGCAGTGTTATCACAGGTAAACACTATGTTTTTTTTTTTTTTTCTCTTCTCTTTTGTCTGCTGAAACTCTGGATATCAGATGTCTGGTTGAAAGCTTTCTGTGATGATAGTGGTTGTGACTTCTCACAACCATTCCAGGTGAGCAGTTCCCTTAAAGTTTTTTCTTTCTTCAGTGTTGCCACAGGTGAACACTATTGTTTTTTTTTTTTTTTTTCTCCTCTTCTTCCAGTATCCTGTCTTAAAAGATCTGGAAAATGGAGGCCCGCATAAAGGAACTTTGCGGAGTGACTGATAATATCCTTGCAGATTTGCAGAATATAAAGACCCGTTTTACAAATCTTCAGGACCTAAATAATCACAATTTGCAAGTGGTTGGACAGACTACCCAGGATTTGCGAGCCAGGATTGAGGTTCTGGCGGGGCGAGTCCAGGCTCCTGCCGTGGCCCCGAGTTCTGGGATTCCCAAGTTGCCCCCTTTTCGTTTTGGTGGTGAACGTGAAAAATTCAGGGGATTTGTTAATCAATGCAATCTTTTTTTTTCTGCACATGCTTCACAATTTCCTACTGAACGATCTAAGGTGCTTACTATAATTATGTTGCTTACCAACAAGGCTTTGATGTGGGCAAACCCTCTGATTGAGACTGAGGATGATTGTTTGAATCACCTTGATGATTTTATTTCAGCCATGGGGCAGGTGTTTGATGACCCCAATCGAGGTGCAACAGCTGAAGCAGCCATGTTAGCTTTGCGCCAAGGTAAGCACTCGGTAGCTGAATATGCCTTGGATTTCAGGAGATGGGCCCTTGATACCACCTGGGACAATTCCGCCAAAAAATCTATTTTTCGAAAGGGGTTATCCCCACTGATTAAGGATGAACTTGCTCGTGCCGACCCTCCCACTGCGTTAGGTGACTTTATTAACTACTGCATCCGTATTGATACTCGTTTAACTGAACGCAGGCAAGAGAGATGGTTCGAAAGCAATCGTACTAACCTTTTCCTACCTTCCTCTCCAGCTAAGGAACCTTTGAATAGGATTACACGGGAACCTGAACCTGAACCCATGCAGGTAGACTCTTTACTACGACGGGTTAGTGATGCACGCAAGGAACATCGTTTTAAGGAGAATCTATGTTTTTATTGTGGTAAGTCAGGGCACTTTATTATTAACTGCCCCAGCCGTTCTCGCAAGACTACTGCAGCACTCATTCATTGTGAGTGTTGCGAGAGGGGATCTGTCAGGTCCGAGCCTCAGGCTCCAGAGAGATCTGCAGCAACAGATCTTGATTTCTCGGACTTAAACTCCGTTACCTCTGAGGACGTTGACTGTGTAAATGCTGCCATCTTTCAAGTTTCCTCAGCGGTGTCCCAGCTGAGTTGTAAAAAAAACAATTCTCACTGTTTTCTTTCCATCAAACTCTGGGTTGACTCAGCCTGGGTGTCTAGCTCTGCTATGATCGACTCAGGTGCAAGTGGAAATTTTATGGATGTCTCCTTTGCTCTGAAACAGGGAATACGTTCAGTGAAGAAGGCTACTCCAGTACAGATGGAAACTGTGGATGGCTCCCTGCTGACCTCTGGACCAGTGGATCAGGAAACAGAGCCTTTAAAGGTTCTTATGGGTAAAGATCATCAAGAGAAACTGTCCTTTATGCTTATCTCTTCTCCTCACTTTCCCATTATTCTAGGGCTACCATGGCTGCAGGCTCAGAATCCTACCATTAACTGGGAGACCAAGGAATTACACTTTCCAGAGAAACAGATGAGTCCAAAAAATTCAGCTTGCTCTGTTCCTAAAGGAACCATGTCAGTCCCTGAACTACCAGCTGTATACCAGGACTATGTGGATTTATGTGACAAGAAGAACGCTGACCAGCTTCCTCCTCACTGTCCATATGATTGTCCAATTGAATTATTGCCTGGAGCAGAGATACCTTTTGGTAAGATCTACCCCCTGGCGGGGCCCGAGCTGAAGGCTTTAAAAGAGTACATAGACGAAAATCTAGCCAAGGGCTTCATACGCCCCTCTTCATCTCCTGCAGGGGCACCCATATTCTTTGTAAAGAAGAAAGATGGATCCCTGAGACCATGCGTAGACTATAGGGAACTCAATAAGGTTACTATTAGAAACCGTTATCCATTGCCTTTAATCCCTGAGTTATTGGAGAGAGTGCGACATGCCAAAATTTTTTCTAAACTAGATCTTCGTGGGGCCTATAACTTAGTCCGTATTAGACCTGGGGATGAATGGAAGACTGCATTCAGGTCACGCTATGGACACTTTGAATATCTAGTTATGCCTTTTGGTCTGAGTACCGCCCCAGCCACTTTCCAACACTTGGTGAATGACATCTTCAGGGATCTCCTGGATACATTCGTGGTAATTTATTTGGATGATATTTTAATTTTTTCTAACTCCACAGAGGAACATCATGGACATGTGAGAATGGTCTTGGAACGTCTAAGACAAAATCATCTTTACATCAAGCTTGAAAAGTGTGAATTCCATAAGACCGAAATTCAATTTCTGGGGTATGTACTGTCTACACAAGGAATTAGTATGGATGGAAGTAAAACCCAAGCCATCAATGATTGGCCAAGTCCTAGAAATGTGAAGGAGGTACAGCGCTTCATCGGGTTTGCAAACTTCTATAGACGTTTCATTAGAAATTTCTCTGAGGTAGTGTCACCTATCACCCAACTTACCCGGAAAGAGTCTAAGTTCTCCTGGACTCCCCAAGCCCAGGAAGCATTTTCCCGTCTAAAAGATAAATTTACCACTGCACCTATCCTAGTACATCCCAACCCAGAGCTTGCCTTCATAATAGAGGTGGATGCTTCAGACTGTGCCGTGGGAGCTATACTCTCTCAGAGAACAGGTGAGAAGAATGTCTTGCATCCCTGTGCCTTCTTTTCCCAGCAGTTGTCTTCGGCTGAGAAGAACTACGATGTGGGCAATAGAGAGTTGTTGGCCATTATTGCCGCCTTCAAAGAATGGAGACACCTTCTTCAAGGAGCTGCACAGCAAATAGTCGTTCTGACAGACCATCGTAATCTTGAGTTTATCAGGTCGGCTAAGTGCCTGACTCCTCGCCAGGCTCGCTGGAATCTTTTCTTAAACCAATTTAATTTTATTATTCTTATAGACCAGGATCGCGCAATGGAAAGGCTGATGCACTCTCTAGGATTTACTCAGCAGAGACACGTCCAATTACTCCTCCTAAGACTATTCTTCCTGACTCTAGATTCCTAGGAGTGATTCATCATCAAGACCTAATTAAAGACATCAAGGAAGCATACCATGCGGATTCTTTTTTGGCTCAACCCCCAAGGGACGTAAGTCTTGTTTTTAAAGAAATGGTGTGTGGATTTGGGACAACGTCTGTAAATACCTGAAACAGTCAGATTGAGAGTATTGCAACTCATTCACGATTCCAAAATAGCCGGGCATAGAGGAATTCTAAAGACACAGGAATTTCTTTCTCGTTTCTTTTGGTGGCCCATTGTAGGAAGGATGTTTTGGACTATGTCACTTCGTGTGAGGTTTGTGCAAGATGCAAAACACCTCGCTCTTCACCAACTGGTCTGTTACAGCCTCTTCCACCCGTCCCGCCCGTGGGGATCCATTTCTATGGACTTCATTGTGGAATTACCAACCTCTCAAGGGAAGAACACTATTTAGTGGTGGTTGACCGTCTAACAAAGGCAGCTCATTTTATCCCTTGTGTCGGCTTACCACTGCAAAACAGACATCAGATTTGATGATTAAAGATGTGTTTCGCTTACATGGAGTACCGGATGAGGTTATTTCGGATCGAGGGGTGCAATTCACTTCTAGGTTTTGGCAAAATTTCTGTGCAGCATTGGACATTAAAGTAAACCTTTCTTCTGCTTTTATCCCCAGACTAATGGACAAACGAACGAACCAATCAAACCTGGAGCAGTATCTCCGCTGCTTTTATCTGCCACTACAGGATGATTGGGTGGATCTACTTCCATTGGCTGAGTTTCTTACAACAACTCTCAGAGTGCCTCACTAAACAGTTCCTTTTTACTCTAATCTAGGTTATCATCCTAACATTCTACCACATTTCCCATAGAGACGCCTTTGCCAGCAGTGGCTGAAAGAGTCACGACTTACAGAAGAATATGGATCTTCTAAAGGAGAATCTGGAATCGGCTCAGGAAAGGTACAAGAAGGCAGCAGATAAATTTCGTAAACCTGCACCAGCTTTTAAGGTAGGAGACCTGGTTGGCTGTCAACCAGAAATCTTAAGTTAAGGATTTCATCGTCTAAGTTGGGACATAAGTACATTGGACCCTATAAAATCAGTAAAATTATAAGTGCCGTTGCTTGTCGTCTTCAATTGCCAGAACTATGAGAATCCACCTGTCTTTCATGTATCCCTACTAAAGGCTGCGACCCCCAATACGTTTCCTGGACGTTCTTCTCCTTGCCTGACCAGTGCTAGTCGATGGTCAGGAGGGAATTTGTGGGGAAAGGATTTTAGATTCCAGGTTGTATAGAAATCAGTTACAATATTGATTAAATGGCAGGGCTACCCAGTGGAGGACAATCATGGGAGCCAGTCAATAACGTTAATGCTCCTCGCTTGCTCCGTCAGTTTCATCAGAGGTACCCAACAAGCCTGGTCTGAGGTCATCGGGGGTTTTGTCCCTAAGGGGGGAGTAATGTAGGTTCTGTGTATCTGTTTCTGAAACTCAGTTTGTTCGTCGGCCATTTTGCTTTCTGTTTTGCTGCAGCTATCTTGCCCTCAGTCAAAATGGAGTTTTCCAGCTTGCATGTTCCCGCCTGATTCTCTCCGTTTGCTTCTTAAACAGCACAGTGAGCAATCAGTGCTTCAGAATCTGGCCTGCAGTGAACTGGTTCTGACTCCTGAAGCCTTGGCCCTTGTACTCCAGCCATTCCTATGAGGAACTCTGAAGCACTTGTGGATCTGAACTCTGCTCTTGAGAGCCTCACGTTTGCATGGACTTGCGGTAACAGAGAAGAAGATCTGATTGTTGTGGAGAGTCATTGCTGAGCTTAGATTACTTGGCCTGCTGTGTCTCTGCTTCTGTGTTTGCAACCTGTGTGTTTATTTTTGCCAATTTGTATGAAGCAATACAAGACTTTCTTTATAACCTGTGTCTCAAGTATTTTCATCGCACCCAAGCACAAGACGCTATATGAATGTACACATACATTACACTTAGGGATCACTAAACCAGGCCAGGCTAGCTCAGCATTTTACTGGCCTGGAATGAGGACCCAGGTGATAGCCTACTGCCATTCGTGTGGACACCTGTCAGAGGGTGGGGAAGGCGGGGCCGCGCCCCAAAGCCCCATGGTAACTCTGCCCATCATCAAAGAGCCTTTCTCGAGGGTGGCTGTGGATCTCATTGGACCTCTGTCCACTCCCAGCCGCTCCGGGAAATGTTCATACTAACGGTAGTGGACTATGCCACCCGGTACCCGCTGGCGGTAGCTTTGTGTCATTCAGGCCGACAAAGTGGCCACTGCCTTACTGGAGATTTTCTCCAGGGTGGGGTTTCCCAAGGAAATGCTCACGACCGAGGGACCCAGTTCATGTCGCAGCTGATGGAGTCTCTCTTGTAAGCAGGTACAGGTGCAACATCTGGTGGCCAGCCCGTATCACCCACAGACCAATGGCTTGTGTGAGCGGTTTAATGGCACCTTAAAGCAGATGCTGAAGATGTTGGTGACTCCCACGGGGAGATGGTAGCGGTATCTCCCACACCTGCTGTTTGCCTACCGGGGGAAGTCCCACAGGCCTCAACGGGGTTCTCCCCTTTGAGCTTCTGTACGGGCGACGTGTACGGGGGCCCCTTGCTCTGGTGAAGGAAGCATGGGAAGGGGATTTAGCCACCCTGGAGTGTCGGTCATTGAGTATGTCGTGCGCTTCCGGGAGCGAATGGTGGCCTTGACGCGGTGGTGCATGACAATATGGCCAAGCTCAGGTGATAGAAGCGATGGTACGACCAGAATGCTTGTGAGCGGACCTACCAGGTGGGTCAAAAGGTGTGGGTACTGGTCCCCGTACCCCAAAACAAGCTTCAGGCGGCCTGGGAGGGTCCATACCTCGTGCACGAGCAGCTCAACGCCGTCACCTACCTGGTCACCCTGGACCACGCCCGTGGAAGGAGGAAGGCCTTCAATGTGAACATGATGAAGGCCCATCATGAGCGGGAGGCTTATGCTCACCAGTGTGAACCTTCCGAGGAAGGAGAGGCAGAAACCCTCCTCGATCTGCTCACCCAAGCCAAGGCGGGTGGATCCATCGAGGATGTGGGGGTTGGCCACCAGCTCTAGGAGGACCCAACGTTCCCAGCTGGGGGCCACCCTCACCCCTTTTGGGAGCTGTTCAGCAGCCTGCCGGAAGGACTGAGGCAGCAGTCCGTGACGTGGACATGGCAACCACCCCCAATCCGGCGTTCAGCATTATCGGGTCTCTCTTGAGGTGCAGCAGCAGATGCGCCAAGGATAGAGGATGTGAGGCTGGGGGTGATCCAAGCGTCCAACAGCGCGTGGGCTTCGTCTGTAGCCATCGTCCCAAAAAGGACCGAACTAGCGGTTCTGCGTGGACTACAGGGGGCTCAATGCTGTGACGGTCACCGATGCGTACCAATGCCGCGCATCGATGACCTGCTCGACCCAGCTGGCCGGGGCCAAGTACCTGACCATCATGGATCTGAGCAGGGGGTATTGGCAGATTCCCCTGACCCCTAGGGCACGGGAAGCTCTGCCTTTTATCACCCCCATTCGGACTGTACGAGTCCACGGTGATGCCCTTCGGCATGAAGAATGCCCCTGCCACTTTTCAGCGGTGGTCAACACGCTGCTCGAGGGACTGGAGGGTATGCGACCCGCGTACCTGGATGACATGCCATCTTCAGTCCCACTGGGAGGATCACCTAGAGCACCTGGCGCAGGTGCTCGGGCGGATCCAGCGAGCAGGCTTGACCATTAAGCGGAAAATGCCAGCTGGGTATGAGTGAGGTCCACTACCTGGGACACGGGTAGGTGGGGGAGCTCTGAAACCAGAGCCCGGGAAGGTGGATGCCATCGCATCTGGCCCACCCCCAGGACCAAGAAGCAGGTGATGTCCTTCTTGGGTACTGCTGGGTACTATAGGAGGTTTGTTCCACACTATAGTGCCCTGGCAAGCCCCTGACAGACCTCACCAAGAAAAAGCTGCCCGTCGCAGTCGACTGGACAGTCCGCTGCGAGCAGCTTTCCAGGCGCTAAAGACCGCCCTTTCTAGTTCTCCTGTACTACAGGCAGCCGACTTCATGCGGCCGTCTTAGTGCAGACCGACGCCAGCGACTTCGGCCTCGGTGCTGTGTCAGCCAGGTGACATACAGGCCATGAACACCCCATTTGTACTGAGCAGGGAAGCTCCTGTGAGGGAAGTGGCCTATTCCACTATGGGAGAGGAATGTTGGCCAATTGTGTGGGCCTGCAGCGTCTGCAGCCATACTTGTACGGACGCCAATTCACCGTGGAAAGACCACAAACCCCCTCAGCTGGTTACAACGGTCTCTGGGACGAATGGGAGGTTGCTACGTGGAGCCTCGCTCTCCAGCCGTTACCATTCACCATTCGCCACAAAAGCGGCAGGGGACCATGGTAACGTGATGGGTTGTCCGGCAAGGAGAGGTGCGTAGGGCGCATGGGGGAAACAGGAATGTGATACCCCTTAGCGCCCTCAAAGCAGGGAGGTGTAAGGAAAGGGACGTCGCCATTTTGTATAGGGCCTGTACCAGCCTCCATTTGTCAGTTCAACACAGCCACAGACTTTTAACTACAGTGCCTATTAGCATATTTAGTACGACCATTTTTGATGTCCACTATGAATCAATAGGGCTTTAATGCTAATTGGTCTAGGCCAGTGTTGAATAGATGGGTCATCTAGCTAACTAGCTCAAACTCAGGCCAGTATTTCCTGCTCCATATGAATTGCAGGCCAGTTAATATGCGTGCTTCAAAGCAAAAGGGAAGGGCCTAGCAGGTTTAAGAATTGTAGCCTGAACAGGGTGTTCATTCAATTTTAGACACAGAAGCCAAGAAGATGGTCTAGGAAGGACCAGGGACTATCGCACTGAAGACTGTACCTGGGAATGGTAGAACCCCTGCCTTTCCATGACCTACTACCCGGTAATATTGATCTATAGCTTATACCTTTAAGCTTGTACATTATCGTTGTATTTTTTCTCTGACTGCAATTCCATTGTAATTACGTTGTATAGCTTTACTGTTATTTCTGTAATTATCTAGTGCGCTCTTAAGGCGATTTTTAAACCATAAAATTAATCTTGGGCTGATGCTTTTACTCTGATCACGAATCTTAGAATAACCCATTGGGTAACAGGACCACCTCCCCGGCGGCCATTTGCTCTAGGTGCAGTTCCCTTACTGACTGAAGGACAAAGGGGGGCCGGAGAGCTGTACTGTGGAGTTACGTCCCCATTGGTGAGTGGGAGGAAAGGGGATCGTCCTCACATTTGGTTGCGGAGGTGGGATCAGAAGCTGTGATACCCAGGCTACCGTGTGGCGGTCGGCTTAGTTCCTCACAAATTGGTGGCAGCGGTGGGATCAGAAGTGTGATACCCAGGCTACCTGTGTGGGGGTCGGCTTAGTTCTCAACAATGCAGTTGCTTCCCCACCTGAAAAAGGGACATGTCCATTCTGCAGAATCAAAATAAGCTTGAAGTCATTCTTGACAGTGGTTTTGCCAAGACTGCAGTGAAGCACACAGTTTGATCACGTGATAGGTTCCAGCCAAAGAAAGGTTGAGTCGTCAACGCAAAAAAAAAAACATTAGCAGTCTTGCAGCTCTGGAGTCCTGTGTTCCATCCCCACCAAGGACAGCATCTGCAAATGGTTTGTATGTTTTACTGTCATGATCCAGTCCAGAGTTTGTTTTCTGCTGTCTTCTCTCTGGGATGGTCATGCGGGGGTTAATCAACTCTGCCTCGTTTTGGAGCTAGCTGGCTATTTCAGTCCTCTACAGCCTGCGGGCCAGTGTAGGTAGCTATGTTCATGTTCCAGGCTGAGCACTGACCTGTATACCCTAGATCCTCCTGCCTCGACTTCCCGTATTTGTGTATTGACTTTGCCTGATCTCTGGATCGCCATTTTGTTTTCGTCACTGAAACCCGCTTCCGACTGGCTTTTTGACTCTCTGGCTTATTACCTGGATAGGTTTACGTCTCACGTTTGGATACTATGTTCCTGGTAGGCTCTGACTTTGGCTTTTCTTGACTCGTTCATTGCTGTGACCTGTGGTACTTCTGCTAAGACAGTTTCTGACTTCGTTGTTGACCATTCTTTCGTTACTGTGACACCTGTGCTGTGCCCTGTGTTACTTCTCTGTGGTGTGTGCAACCTCTCCAGGTGGAGGTTGCGTTTTACTGCATGCAGCAGTAATTACACTAACCGTGTATGCAAGGATTTCCTCCCAGTACTTATTTTTTAACCCACACTCAAAGACTTACAGATATTAAATTTTGGATTGTGAGTTTCATGGGTGACAGTGGCGAATGTCTGTAAATGTCTGTAAAGCGAATGTTGAATTATTAGCGCTATGTAAGTGATAAAAAAAATTTAAATTGATGTCAGCCACCTTCAGAGGCACAAATATCAGTTTGTTGTTACTATTGTCAGAAAAATGTAAGAATAGTAACACGGGGTCCTTGATGAATGAGAGTGGTGGATGCAGATCTCGGAGGCCTACGCTACAGGCAAACACATGAAGGAGGATCATGAGGAGGTCTACACATTTCAAAAATGTATTGGCAGAAAACAAACAAAGTGACATAAATTTCACCACAGTAGAAATAGTATAATAGGGACAACAAATCTTCACTACAGCCAATCGGCAGATGGACACCCATCAGGATTAATCAATTTCCAAAATTAATGTCAGAACCAACAAAGTGTATCAATTTC